>VDFB02086081.1:84759939-85359939 GCA_007258455.2 Sequoia sempervirens | reverse complement strand
GGTGTAGCTCCTAGCCATCGCGGTGATGTCTTGCCGACACGGTGTAGTCTCAGCGACAGAGGTAGATATCAATATAACATTTGAGCCTCGCTATGGAGTCTTCTCGACTTGATGATGTCTTGGTGAAAGAAATGCAGAGCTCGATAAAGTGGGATGCGTTCAGGGTGACACTAATTGACCCTTGCCAATGAAGAGGAACCTCGGGAAGTGTCGAGATGAACTCGGAGAATGATGAGGAGGTCGGTTGGATGTCTCACCAACCTAGCAAGCTCTGGCTGAAGTCAAAAGGAGCCCACTCAAGGGAGACATATTCACCAACACGTCCTACCGATTGGGGTGTGATCTCACCGAAAGGAGTCGGCGTCGGCAAAGCAATCGAGCTTCGTTGTGGGGTCTTGGTGAAGTCATAAGGTCTCCCCGACTCTATGGTCTCTCGGCGTAGGAGTTGAGTTCACTGAGATGTCTCGGCGATAAGTTGAAGTCTTCCCGACTGAAATGAACCTTCGCCAAAGCAAAGTACCTTCGGGAAGATGTCTCAGCGATTACAAAGGGTCTCACTGAGAGGGATCCATATCGATATGAGGTCTCCCCGACCAGTGAAAGTCACGCCGAAGGTTGATCATCGAGTCGTCATTGGGGAGAAAATTCTGACATCGTTATGAGGTCTTGGCACAGGGTGCCTTTGGCAAAAGATCTTGCCGATATAGGAGGTCTCCCCAATAGGAAAAGAGAGCTTGGTGAGGGGGTGCATCATCAATAGAAGGTCTCACCGATAGCAATGGATTCTGTCGACAAAGGGTTCCTGCGGTGTAATGTTTAGAGATCGGGGAGATGTCTCCCTGACCTGATGTGTCTCACGGACCGTCGAGTAGCAGGAGGATCGGCCCTCGCCAAAACAAGATGAATTTGCCAAGATGTCTCAATGACACAGGGCAATGTCTCGCCTATAAGGAGTTGAGGTTTTCACCATGGGATCCTGGCGATTATCTAAGGTCTCACCGAAGCGGAATAGCTTCGGCATAATCTTGTGAATCCAATATGAAGTCTCCCCGACCCGGAGTGTCTTGCCGACATGGATGTGTTCACCGAGAGATAAGAGGGCTTACTTGGAGGTCTCCCCAATCACATGATCTCTGGCCGACAGTGATGGATTTTCCAAAAGAAGAAGGGTATCGGTGTGACTTAGTGGTGCTCGCTGTGATTTCAGACTGATGTCGATTGTCTTGTCGATGTTGTTGGCGATATCAATATGACTTCTAAAGCTTGCCAGGATGTCTTACCGACTGTCACATGTTTTGTTGATAGCTCCAGGGGGGATAATCGCATCGGTGAGACACTTCCAGTGTCTTGCCGGGATGTGATTCTAATCAGAGGAGCTTTTGACCGTCCGAGGGATCCACGTGGAAGGAACCAACCAATCATAAGGAGCCAAAGGTGAAACATTGACATTTTGACTAACTAATACCTCGGAAAAGAAGATCAACAAAACAAAGACAACGTGATCCTACTCTGAAGTCAGAAGCATTGAAGGCAGCTCGGCTGAGGAGGTTTAGTTCAGACACGATATCAGGGAGTAAATGCGGTGGTTGCATAAAGATCTGAAGAAGACCACTCTTGGAGGCGACTCTTCACACTAACACGGACATCAAGGATTCAATGTAACACAACATTAACTACATGAAAATATTTAAAGGCAGATCTTTCTGAGACCGATATTTTTGTAAGCCCTAAGGGGTCGACACACTTCTGATATATAAGGCATTTTTTTCCTTTTTGTAAATAGTTCAAACTATGCATCCAGAAGAGTTAGTGATTTCTAGCTATCCTTCCTCGACTGATGTATGCTTTGTAACCCAACTGAAGTCTGGAATGTAAAATAGAGTTCACTATGAAAGCAAGTATTAATGCTCATACCACTCGCATTTTTGTATGTTAGCTTATGCAAGTTTTTTTTAACAGTGTTTTTTTCTAAATCTGTATTCATACCATAAAGCTGTGAAGTTTGTTTCTTCCTTCTTGAGATATGTATGTAGATCAAACCTGTCAAGAATGATGCATAAGAATAAAGGGGCTATGTTAAGTAGGTAAAACAGATGCAATAAGGTTTTCTCAGTGCATTTCATTTTGTTTTCATTTCATGATTTCTTACCAATGCGGTGTATCACCATAGGATAGCTTTTCTAATTGATGTATCCCTCTTCCCTTTACCTCACCAAGATTAGTAGTTTAGGTGATACCCAAAGGAAGTTGGCCTTCTCCGAAGGTTCATTTCAATCTCAGGTGACCCACAACCTTGAAATGATCCCATGTTTCTCCAAAAAGCTCAGTTTTCATAACTTTGCATAGGGTGCATTTCTGGGAGATAACAATTACCTTTCAATTTTTTTCTAACTTGTATGTTATCCTAAACTATTTTATTTATGAAAAAAATTTCTCCCTTTCATCCACTGCTTCATAATCACTAGCAAGCTTTTCTAGGTGAATGTGGACGTTTCAAAATTGTTCGGTTGTAAACCCCAACAATTTTCCAAGTTATTTTGCATTAATGGATAACAATTATTTTTTGCTATCTTTATTAACAATTGCTGTTTTTTATCATCATAATTTTGGGCATAAATCATGAGAAATTTTGGGCAAGGGAAAACCTCATGTAACATCATGCACCATAATCCAGTTACCCACGGTGCACTGTAACTGTTAACTTGCATTTTCTTTGCAGCCTTATTGTCAGATGAAAATCTAAGTTCTAAGGTATGCCTACCATAGATTTTGGGATCATAAATATCATGGTATTCATCAGTGAAACCTGGGGTTTTAAGCAATCCAACATAATGTATTTTTTTTATCCAATTTTTCTCTAGTGGTATACATGCTTATATAATATGAAATTGTGAATTCCCTCTTAGTCCTCCTTAATTTTTCTTAATTCTTAAGTCACTCAACCCTAAACCCAAACTTCAAAGTTTGACAAAATAAGATTTTAAGAAATGATGAAAGTTGAAATGTAGCCATAGGAATTATTTCTCTCACTTACTCGGATTTTGTTTCTTGAAAAGATTAATATTGATAGGCGTGGACTAGCTTTGTTGGATGTGGAACCTAGAATCTCCTTGGTGCACTACAATGAGCAATCTAAAATCTCCACATGTGTTGAACCTCTCACTTAAAAATAAAATCACTTAGCACTTAGCAGTAGAAAGTTTACTTATTAGTTTTTTTTTCTAATATTAAAGTGAATGAAACGCCAACGTGTTTCCATCAGACTACACAATTAGTACATTACATTTTTGTAATGACACTTAGAAATAAATTCTCAAAAAAAATTTCAATCGTTGATCTTTGTAAGTCTAATGGTTATAGAGTGATTCTAGATATTTGAGTTCGCAAGCCTAGAGCTCTGTGCATTTCATTCTGGAATGCAACTACAACCATTCATCAAATGTTCATCGAACGGTTGATTAATTTATGATATAAACAATAAACATGTGTTTTAAATTTGTTTTAAACTTTAGTGCGCTAGGATTGACATCAAGGCCAAGGGGTTGGTAACTTAACATTGCAAAGGACTTAATAAAATGAATAATGATACCGAGAACTGAGGGAGAATGTCAATCACAAATTAGAAATCAATATTTCGGTAAACCCTAGCAAGAGTGACAACTTTTAGTGTTTATATTGTTTTTTTGTCAATTTGATGGCAACTTTGTTTTTTCATTTGTATTTCTTTATGTTATAAATCTGCATGTAAATACTTAATAAATAGATAATACTTAATTTCTTTAAGGAAAAAAAACCGATTTGAATACTGAATAGTCATGTAGACACTAAACTTAGAAAATAATTCTTTACTATACATGAATAATGAAGAATAACACAACCATTTATTTTATTACAACTGAATTACAATGTTACATTATTGGTATTCCATATCTTTTTAAAGATGGGCAATTGTAGAGCAAGCAAGCTCGTATTTTGTATAATGACATATGTCACTTTACATAGACACAATTGATTCCAAGCTACTGCTTATGAAAATGGATTACAAATTGATTCCAAGCTTCTGCTAGTGACAACGTAATACAAATGTGGCTCTAAAAATAAATGCAAAGGGATTTTCCAGGCCAACCATGTTGGGGAAATGGGAGTTGTGAAGATGCAAAATGTACTTATTCTGATTGAAAACTAGAGTCATGTAGAAGATGAGGGGTAGTAAATTTTCTACCATATTTTTCATACAACCTCCATACATTGCGATAACACTTATCTCCATCAGAGCTCCTCATCCTAGTTCAAAGCCTGCCTTAGAAGTCAGGTAAACCAAATCAACTTCTTTCAATTCCACCCATTCTGAACTTGAAGGAAATTGGTCTTTTACTCTATAACTACATAACTGGAGGCAAGCGAATTTAGAGTATCCCCAATAATACCACATCATCTACTTCCAGAATCCTTATTAACCCTACAAAATGAAAACCCTTATGACAATTTAGAAAATTGCACTCAATAGTAAAGCCTTTAGCCTTCAACGAATGATTTCAGTTGTACTCAATATCCCTATTTATGGGCCACCAATGCCACTACCAACTTGATCGATGTTTACTCATGAGTCGTGTCACATGTGAGGTTGCATATAATGATAATCATGATTTGTACAAACCAAAAAACCAACTTAATCAATTCGTGTAACTTAAGCCTTACATTTACAATTAAAATGTTTAATTTGATTGACGTTTGGCTACATGCAATTTGTACCTCAAGCTGATAAGTTTTCAAAATTTCCACTCAAACGATACGAAATCATTACAAATCTTGTTTCACTTGATCATTGGAGTAATGACATCATCATCTACAATACATCATGCAATTTTCAATATAAAGCTATCCAATCAATTGCTTCAGATGTTCATATGGCATTAATCCACGCTGTTGTCCATAGTACCGCAACCACCCTTTCTTCAAAAAGATTGAGAATTTCAATTAAATGAAAGCTAGAGTACTTCAAGGCATTGAAACTAGAGAATTCAATGGCTTGTTTTACCTTAATCATTATCAATTTCCACTAATAAGTCACAATAAATTTTGCTCACTTATGATCAGTACTATATGTTGATAATTACTATTAGTTTTAAAAAGCACATTTTTATATTGAACAAAGCAAAAAGGATTTACAAGAATGGAGCCACGGAAATTATTTTAATTTAAGTAGCTAAAAATTGAAGTACATACTACATAGCCAACCTGGCCAAAAAGCCACTAACCGTGACAAAAAACCAGTCATAAAATACATATTACAAGAATTGTTATGTTGTACAATAAAATATAGACACGTGACACATCACACAATTCATTAATAAAAAAATTTGTAACAATAGTTGAGGCCATCAACCCACAACCAAGTGTTTGAGTAGAAGGTGAATCAAATTTAATAAAGTAATAGCAAAGAAGAAAAGTGAATCACCCAAAACCTTCCTCCAAAACTCCAAACTCTTTAATGATTCATTTTCATATCACATAGTAGACCACATCTCATATTAAACAGGGAAAGAGCATGCACTGTAGAAGAATGCAGTTCCACTTTTCAAAAAATTCCACCAATGCTAACCCACTTTCAACATTGTAATGCTCTTATAACATCCTCAAACTATACATAAGGAATTGTAAAAACCATACCCAACTTTCATCTGTCATATGCATTGTCACTTCTTTTCTCCCAAAATCATTTGGGTAGCATGACACGCCATGAAGACTCCATAATATCATAGTTAAATTGAGAATAGAGAAGAAAGAAATCAAAACCAAATATATTATAAATGATATGAAGAACCTCAAGTTGGTGAAGTATATATAGAAGTTAGAATGAAGACAATGACATCAAATACTCACACTTAACATTTAATTCACCACTTGATCGTTGATGTGACAATATTATTTTGAAAAAAATGTGACAATATTATTCCAAGTTACCCACTGGCTCCACCATCTTCATGAATGCTAAGAAAATCCATGTGTCGGCCTCCCTTCTTCCTTCTTGGGTTTAACTCGTGTGCAAATTTTAGCAACGGGGAGGTAGGGAGCAATCCAGATTAAATATATTACTTCACATATGTGTGTTCTTTACCTTAAGATCACTCGCTTGTGCATAACCCTCAAACTAGATGGATGGCCCAGATTAAGATGTCTTGCTTACCTTTAAAACATGTGCTTAAAAGGCTCCTTTAGTAGTGCAGGCTTTAACACTACTCAACCTTATGTTGAAATATTTCCTTAATATTTCAAACCATGATATAGTTCCTTCGACGGTTCTAATCATTCCACATGGCACTTCTCTGCCTCCCTGTTGAGGGACGAGAGATGTAGGTGGGTCCCCTATGGGCTGGCAGGGAGCGGCCCAAATTAAATTTGGTGCTTCACATCAATGTGCTCTTTACCTTAAGACCATTCGCCTATGCATAACCATCAGACTAGATGGACAACCCAAATTAAGATGTCTTTCTTATCTTTAAAACATGTGCTTAAAAGGATCCTTTAGTAGCATAGGATTTAACACTACGCATTGACTCAACCTTATGTTGAAATATTTCCTTAATATTTTGCACCTTGCTATAGTTCCTTCAATAGTTCTAATCATTTCTTGTGGCATTTCCTGCCTCCCTGTTGAGGGATAGGAGATGTAGGTGGGTCTCCCATGGGTTGGCGAGGAGTGGTCAAGGTTGACCCACGTCACCCTAACTCAACCATTCATTTCTCAAACCCATCATTCACCTAGGTCGAGGGGCCAGTCACCATGATGAATCCAAAGACTTAAGTCATAACTTAAGCAATCTTCAACTATCGGTAGCTAGTCAACGATAAAATATTATTTTGGTTGTCATGAATTTAAGTGATTTAATAAGTAATAAAATGTCAACCATTGATTTTTAGAAATCTAACAGTTCTAGTGTTATTCTGGAGGTTTCAATTTGCAAGTCTAGTGCTTCAGAGATTTGCTTCTGGAATGCAACTACAACCATCAATCAAAAATTTATCGAACAATCATGGGTTATATTAATTTGCACTAACATCTAACTTCAGACATAATAAATATGTTAACACTTGTCCCCATTCCAGACACTTTATGAAGGAATTTGAATGTGTGGAAAATTTGTCCCGGAATAGAACAATATGTAATTGTAACATTTGATATTTTGACCAACCATGCAATGATTTTTTATTGACATGCCAGTTTATTTTGCCACTAAATTTCTATATTAGTTTGAGATTATGTTTAATTCGCCAATGTTTTTTCTATTCATTTGAAAATAGGTTTAATTCACCAATGAAAATATTTTTTTGGTTTGAAAAAAAAAATTTAATCGCCAACAACAATATTTTTTTGTTTTGAAAACAAGTTTAATTCACCAATGGAAATATTTTATTGGTTTGAAAATAGATTTTAATTGCCAATGAAAATATTTTACTGGTTTAAAAAAATTTACAATTTTCCAAGATTTTCCATAGACTTCTAGTGATTAGAAAAGATTCACCAATTGAGATTTTTTTCTCGAAAAACGAAAAAAAAAATCACCAATAAAATTAATATTTTTATTGGAAGTATACAAGATTCACCAAGATTTTACAATTTCAATGAGTAGGAGGTTCTTAAAGTTATCCCTGGTGTATGAGGGGAACACAAATGGAGTATCTTTGAGCTTAGGGGGAAATAGTTGAGGCTATATTAGAATAATGGGATTTTGTTTTGAAATTTTTTAATTTTTAAATAATTGATAAAAAATGATTTTTTTGCAAATGAGGCTTTTGGGGGTGGAGAAGCACAAAGTGTATATGTGACTTGGTCAATATAGTTTCCCACTAGGACAATTTCATGCTTAGAAAGACACATTAGCAACTTTTGACTCACAACTACATTCAATGAGGCATTCTAGTGACTGTTGAGGTTGTTGGCACTCCTAGTGGGAGTGCCAACAATCCAAATTGGCACCTGCTTAATGATAGGTTGTAGGTAGAGTAGAGAGCAGGTTAGATATGAGTAAGATTTGTTTACATAGCCATACATGGTCATCATCATGAGCCTATTCAACAAATTTAGTATGATAGATGAGAGACTTGGAGGCAATTCATTGAGGTCTCTACCCTTGATTATGTAGGATATGTGTATACAATGATATGGTTAGGAGATATTGTATATGACATATACAAGTAGGCTATTGGACAAAGGCCCATTAGGCTAATTTTGATTTGTATCATATCATATGGGTTAAAATAAAAATGGCCCAATAGGCCCTTGTCCAATAGACCAATTGTATATCTCATATCACTAAAACAAAATATGGTGGGAGCATACATATATCGTACATACTTGAGTTTGCAGGCTATGTTGTTGATTATGATTTTGTGTTTAATTATATTTTTTATTTTTTCCTCATTCTACGATGTGTATGTTGATGCACATATGAAACATGTATGATATAATGCCCCCATGAGGGATGTGATGGTATAATGGCTACATGGTGCAATGTGACATGTAGAAAATATTACAAAAATATCATTTAGGTAGATAAAAATAAACAAGGAAAATAATCATTTATGTTATCTATAGTATAAAAATACAATAATGTGAAGATAGAACATAGGATAGTAGAGATGCACACAAAGGGACACATGTAGAAGAGGAAATATTTGCAAAAATAAACATAAACTAGAAACATAAAAACAAAGTGGAGAGTCATGTTAGTACATGTGCTAACTAGATATTGGAAAGTACAAGGAAATGGTAAATTCTAAGAACATGGGAAGAAAATGGCCCATAATCTAAGTATTTAGAAATTACAAGTGGAATATAGTGTAAGAAAGACATGATAGGGAAACATTAGAAAAAAAAAGAAGCCCATGTTAACATACAATTGAGGTCTATAATAACTAAAAGTAGAATATAGTCTAAGAAAGGGCATATGCCAATCACACACCAAAAGACATGGGGAAAAAAGATAAGTGATATACCCTTAACTTATAGCATGCATTAGGATATGTGCGATAAAATTGTGGCTAGCATAACCTATAATTAAGTCACATGATAATTTCTACAACTTCACATTGGTAGTAGGTTTGGTTTGGGTTATCTCCATAACATGCGTAGGTTATATATAGAGGTAATCATTGATATTTGATTTTCATATTGCAAATTCTACTCTTATTGAAGACTTTTGGAGCGTGCTTCCTTGAAATGGCTTCTTATTATCAAGTAATTACATCTCATTTCTTATTATATTCTACTCTTGTGAAAGTAATTTCATTAAAATTGTTGTCAAAGCTATGATTTAAGGAAAAGTAGATGAAGCCCAAATTTTGAAGACACCTATATCTTGTAGATTAGTGGATTTTTTTTTAAGTTTTTTACTTGAATTTGGAAAGTCATTCAATAAAGCTATAGTCCAATTTTTAAAATTATCTAATCTATATTGATTTTGGATTTGGGGTTGAACTCATCTTGAAATTATCTTGTCAAATTTTGGTCAATGGTGAAAATTAAATTCTACTTTGTTATGCCTTAGCATGATAAGGTTGCAAACTAGAGGTTGAGGTAATAACCTCTCCATAGTAGGGGTATCATTTTCTAACAAAGAGGATACACTTAAGAGAGGATTAGATGGGATTTTTTATATGTTGTTGTCTTTACTAGCTGATAAAATGTATCAATAGAAGAAGGTATGGATAACATGTATTCTAAAATGAAAGGAGAAATAAATAGCATCAATGTGTCATTTTCATTTCTCATGATATAACAATAACCTATCAATGTCACAACCAATTTCACAATTCTATACACCAATCATCACTAATTTTATAGTATATTAGAGTGGGCCATCATGACAAATTAATCGTAATCCAAATTTTTGTGTAAACTCAATCCATGACAAGAACTCAATCTAGACCTTGGAACATGTTACTGAAAGTGATTATATGAAAGTTTGATTGAAAGGATTTGATCATCTAGATTAACTGAATATATATTTTTTGAGATCTATTAGTTCCCATCTAGATATAAGGTTACAATGCCATCCTTATATTTGGAACTTGGGAAATTTATTTGGTATAGATGGTTGTGTGACCAAGAGAATAAAACTATCAATATCACCTAGTCAAATTTTACAAAGGAATTCTAAATACGTTATAACAATAGTATCAAAGAATTACTTTAAATGATTAAGAAAACTATGATAAATGGGATTGATGAAGGACTACATTCAGTTATTCTAGAAGTACTCTATGATGGATTCAAGATTGAGGTTCTTTACTAAGAAACCCAATCATGTAGCCACGTTCCAATGATCAAGTACAAACAATGTTCTCACAACAAATTCAATTTCAATATTCTTTATCATTGGCAGATTTTAGGAGTAAGAACAAAAAAAATTGGTTATAAAAATATGGTCTTCTTCTCCCTCATACAATCTTCTTCTTAGAAATTTTGAACCAACCTCCCAAAACATAGCCTACCCTCCTAATATATTCCTCACACATGGAAATTCAACTGCTTTCAAAAATAGTTCATTCGTAGCCTTAGACCATTCATTTTATTTCCTCACAAATTTTCATGACTTCTCTATTCTTTTCTATCGAGGGTTTCCACTATAGTGGGAACCAAGAACCGGCCACCCTTGATTAGAGGTTCTTTCCCATGTAGGAACCATCTAAAGAATTTTATTTTCACATCCTCTTATCAAGGGTTTCGACTCAGTCATGAACTCACCACCTTGCTAAATATCCCTTCTTTCTTATGAACCTTTTGAAACTTTTCTTCATCATAAATACCTTTTCTACCTTTGATTTGATCTTTTGAATCCATTGGTAACCTAGTACCAAGCCCTTACAAAATTGTTTAGATCTTTGTTAGGGATTTCAACGTCAGTGGGAACCAAGCACCAAGAACCTTATGTCTAAGGTTTTGATCTCCTTAAGAACTCCTAAAAGGTTTAACTTAGCTCTTGATCAATGGTTTCAACCTTAGTGGGAACCAAGCACCAAGAACCTTATAGATATATGATACTTAAGATCATCGGGGACGATGATTCACAACGGGGGAATATGTTACACTCCATTGTGTTATTACCTATTTACTATTATTTTGATAAGTTAAAATGATTTAATACACGATTACATGTTTTGCATATTTTGATGGAAAATGTAATGAGTTGATATGTATTACAATGTGATTAATTTAATGCTTTGATAATAAAAATGATATATGATGCATATGGATGTTATGTTTTTTTTTTTTTTTAGACTGTAGGAATCGGGTAGCACGACCCCATATAAACTGCAGTGTGCCTGGTAAACTTTTTAACATGACCGGTGGCGCTGGTACAACATTCCCTCCAGTACCACGGGGGTGGGGGAGACTAGACCTCGTGACCAACCTCCTGCAACAGGAAAGATTTAGCCAACCGAGCTAGGGCCCCAACCCCGCATATGGATGTTATGTTATCAGCTAACTTATATTATGATGCACTAAGTTTGATGTAGGAAAATAATCGAGCCCTTTGAAAGAGAAGGGGAGTATCACCTAGGAGAGGAATTTGGTTTGGTAAACCCCTAATGTACCTACTTGAGCTATCACACACTCACATCCTAGTTTGGTCTAGCTGAGTCAAGTTAGTTCGGGAATTGGTAAGTAAACCTTTGATCATAGTTTGGGGAATGATTTGAAATTATTTTGGTTTTAGTCTTTGATTTCTTGATTGTTTCTTATGTTTGAATTACATGATTAAATATTTGTATTGAGTTTAAGTTCTTCTTCGTGTATTTATATTTATATATTAATTGATAAGTATATACATTGAATGTATATATGTATGTAAATGCGATAACTCATGCATGTGAGCATATACGTGTGTGTGTATACATAGGTAGAAATACTTGCACATACTCATACACAAATATATCATATGCATGAGGATATCAATTGATATATGACACATATAAATATATCGCTCGATGAATACATAAATATGTGTGTTTATTATGAATATTAAAATAACGATATATGCATATAATACATATTAATATATATGTATATGAGTATGTATTTTAATGTAAACATATAGATACATACATACATACATACATACATACATACATGCATACATACATACATATATATATATATATATATATATATATATATAAATAATTTTAATGCATTAAAATCATTGGTTGCCATTTATATATATATATATATATATTTTAATGTGTATGTATATATGTTTACATTAAAATATAGACTCATATACATATATATTAATATATATTATATACATATATCATTATTTTAAATATTCATAATAAACAGACATATTTATGTATTATTGAGTGGTATATTTATATATGTGTCATATATCAATTGATATCCTCGTGTATATGATATATCCGTGTATGAGTATGCGTAAGTATTTCTACCTAGATGTATACACAAACACATATATGCTCACATGCATGAGTTATCGCATTCACATACATATATACATTCAATGTATATAATTATCTATTAATAAATAAATATAAATACACAAAGAAGAACTTAAACTCAATATAAAGATTTAATCATGTAATTCAAACATAAGAAACAATCAAGAAATCAAAGACTAAAACCAAAATCATTTCAAATCATTCCCCAAACTATGATCAAAGGTTTACTTACCATTAACATATATATATATATATAGTAATATAGGGGGATTCTCTACTCACGATTTCTCTTCATTTAGAGAGCTTCATGGGGAAAACTGCCCAATACTACCTCAATGGAACAACGTGGAAGTTTCAGAATCCGAAAGAGCAGGTCACAGAGATCTTTTGGACAAACCAAACAGCTCTCGACCAAAGGAATTCAGTGTAGAAAACAGACTACAGCATGGCGCGCTGGCATCTCGTATGGACCAGAAAGTGAGTTTATCTCAAAAAATGCTTAAGTGGCTACTTCTACTCGAATTGCTAAGAAATCTCAAAATGCAGGACAGTGACAAAACTGAAATAGAGTGAAGTAAAACTAATAAAGATAAGAAGAAGAAAGGGAAGAAATACTTACAACCACGCGAGTGATGAAGCCTCCACCAAACAAATGCCTTCAAAACCTATGAGCGTGATATTTGGAGACAATGTTGGAGCTGTATAGGGGTTTGCCTCAGTCAAACCCCTGTTTTGGTGTTCTCACCTCCACAAACAGCTAATAAGATAGAGAGAGAGTGTGTGTGATGAACGAAGTGTGTGGTGAAAGCAAAACCCGCTCAGGAGTAGAACCCATACCATGAATAAGCATGTGATAAAAGCAAACCCCACTTGAGGAGGATAACCTATATCACAAAAGAGGTGATAAAAGCAAACCTCGCTCAAGGAGGAGAACCCATATCACGTAGTAAAGATGCAAATGGAAAGGGATATGAAGTCCCCAAGATGCTCACTAGCATGAAGCAAAGGAAGTAGTGTTGCAAAAGGTGTTGTAAGGGGAGCTTGAGAGAGCTTGAAGCTACTACCACAAGCTGTATAAAGCTATGCAAGCAAGTGTGAGATGGTAGAGTGAAGCTAGAGGCAGAATAGAGTTGCTAGAAGGACTTAGAGAGCCAAATGAGTTGAAAGGATGGATTAAAAAGAGAGAAAAGAAGCTTCTTCAGCCATTTTCGGGTGTTACCAGCTATTACCACTGACAAAACTCGTCATCACATGGTAAAAATGCACATAAATGGTCATTTGAATGTTGATACTTTGCAGGATGCTAACACAGTGTGCCAATGTCCACGCGACACGCCAATGTCTAGACATGTCAGGCTTCAAAACAACGAAAAATGGGAATAACACCAAGTCTGATGGAAAGCTGACACACAGGGGTAGCTGCTAAAAAGGGGTGTTGGAGCATCTTGAGAGGGAAAAGGGATGATGTAGGGGCCAAAATGAGCCTACCCAAGATGCTAACGGAGTGGACACTAAATCAGATGCAAGAATGTACATGAAATTGCGAGGGGTGCAATTTTACACTTATATAATGTGGACCAAACAAATAGTGAATGGCTCACATAAAGCCAACAATGTATAAAATTTATGTTGTGCATAAGACTCACACATATGTGAGGATTGTTATTGCTTTTAAAAGCGCATAAGTTGTGAATTGATTATTATTGCAAGTAATGTGCATAAATGAAGTGCTTGGGAAACATTTGTAAGGCGTAAATAATAAATATGATATTGTGCCATGTTAAGTGGAAGAATGCAAATAAAAGTCAATATTGGGAGTTGAAAACCCACACACAGCCATATAAGAACACACACACACACACACACACACACACACACACACACACACACACACACACACACACACATATATATGAAAAGTTAATATATATATGTGTGTGTGTGTGTGTGTGTGTGTGTGTGTGAAATGTTATTAAGTAAACTTCAACACATATATAATGTGGACCAAATAAATAGTGAATGGCTTACATAAAGCCAACAATGTATAAACTTTATGTTGCGCATAAGACTCACACATATGTGAGGATTGTTATTGCTAATAAAAGTGCATAAGTTGTGGATTGATTATTATTGCAAGTAATGTACATAAATGAAGTGCTTGGGAAATATTTGTAAGGTGTTTAATAAATATGATATTGCACCATGTTAAGTGGAAGAATGCAAATAGAAGTCAATGTTGGGAGTTGAAAAGCCACACACGGCCATATAAGAACATAAGACTTGGTCAAGCCATGAGTTGGATGAAGATAATGGAAGGGGTCGACTTGTTGTGGCAAGCAACCAACAACACAATGCAAATAAGAAACCTATAGGTAACCATTTCTGTGTTTGACTGAGTCAAAGAGCTAATGTTGGCAATTTATGAGGGCGACTCAGCCATAATAGAGAGAGTGAAGTTGTAGGGACTGTTTATGTGTTTGTATTTTAGTTATTTGAGCAACCATTTTGAACTTAGATTGGCTTATTTATGTTATTTAGAGAAGTTGGTTTTGTTGTTTAGTGGTGGAAAATGGAAGAGAAAAGGTGGAATATTTGAGAACTTAATTGTAGCATTAAGCTTCTCAATGTTTTGTATAAATAGAGGATAGTCTTTTGGTTTTTGGTATTCATTCTTTTCATAGAGCATAAAGTTGAGTTCTTAAGTATTGTAGAGAAGTGCAAGAGAGATTATTTCATTGAGATAGTTAGAGGTTTTTCTTATGTAGTTAGATTATTTGGATTTAGAGATAGATTGGAGAGCAATATGAAAGGAGGAGCAACAAACAAAGTTTTGATACCAAGATTAGGAGGCAAATTTTGTATTAGGAGCTATTTTCTAGGCATGCTAGTTTTACTTCTCTATTTGTTTATGTTTGATTCCATATATGCCTATGATTGCAAGTCTTTGAAGGAAAGATGATTATGTGTTTTGTTGGGCTTGCTTGCATGAAATTTGATGGATTCTTATTTTGGTGAATTTATATGATATTTGGTGATTTCTTATTTTGGTGAAACCTTATTGGTTGATATTTGTATATTTATCCATTATGTTGGAAATTATATATGGTTATGTTTACTAAATAAAGATAAACATAGAGTATTAGTATAATACCTAGGTTGTTATAGACCTTATGTATGCTTATATGTCGTACGAGGATTGATATTAAATTGAAGTGCTATCTTGAGATTGTTAGCTTATGATACTAGTTAAACCTTTGTGGCTAATGAGGTTAGTCCTTGGGGTTAAGTTAAACCAAGGTTGGGAGTAACCTTGTGGGTCAATTGCGTCACTTGAATTGTGTTATCCTTTTGGGATGTAATCATGATATGGAATAGACTCAAATTATGAGTTAGTATGGTCATAATATTTACCAAATTTAGCAATAGGGTGGGTCAACATAGGATGTCCGCTTCATAGAGGTGAGACACCAATCTTTAATAGTGAGTTTGAACAAAATGATCAAATGTTTGGCCAAAGTAGTGTAAGTAGCCATTGATTACATCATCAGTTCACTATGTTCTAGGGTAGCATATCTAAGCTAGGAATATCATGCGTGTAGGTGGGTATCCACTGTATGGTCTAAGCTCTAGTTATGTAGGACACAACACTAACCTCAAGAAGGCTATTATCATTTATGATGGATACCGGACCAAACTCTTCATTGAAGGGTAGGGCCATCTTACCTATATGGTAGATGTGTAGGGGACCATAGTAAGTCTGTGGTTGGAAAAAAAGCACTTGGGTGATGCTCTCCCTCATGTAGTAGGCAGCCAAAATTTGAGGATGTATGCCAACAAGGACATTTGGACCATTTGTACTTTATTCCATTGAGCTATTGAAATCTATATATGTAATCATGATCTTATATCTTTATGAAAATGTATATGAATATGTAATCATTACTTGGAATTATGTAATGTAATTTATTGAAATGCAATGGAAATTTGAAATGGGATAATTTCGAATATGCATCTTTTATTATTGAAATTCCATGGGAATTTGCAATGGGTTCATTTCAAATGTGCATCTTTATTATTGAAGTTGAAATTATGAAAAAAAATTATTGCTGTCTTGGTGAACTTAACCTATTCGCATACGGGTAAATTAGGTGAAATATTGGGCATGTTACATAAAGTTTCTAGGAGGAATTCCTATATAATAATATAATTTTTTAGGCAACTTCATGAGTTCATAATCCAAATTTACTCAAATATAATTGGTGGAATATATTAAAGTTAGACTTGGGAGTAGTCATGGAGATTGAAGATTGTAGTTATCAAGTTTGAATGGATTAAAGATTAGGAGGTATCATAAAGGATATATCATGGTTAATCCAATACAACTTCACATGTCTTGTCAGAGTCAACTTCTAATATGGATAAGATAAAGATGTGGCAAGCAACTATGTCCAAGAAAGCTTGAACCATCTATATTAGCAAATTGAAGAATAAATGATAAACATTATATGGTAGTAAGAGTTGGAGGGAGACATGGGTTTCAAAAGGAACTAAGTCTTGTCAATGAAAAAGGAGAGGGCCATTTTTAAACTCACATCCTTCATTTTCACAAATTTCCTTCTTCTTTCAAGGAAAGTTTCTTGGTGAACTATGAAGGAATGGCCTCTCAAGAATATATATTTGACAATTTCTTTTATTCATCGGTGTAGTGTGAAAAATAAAGGAAGTCGTTGATCTTCACAATGGGTGTTATCTAAACAACTTCTCAAATCAACACAACTTCTAGCCTTTAAAGAATATAGACTTAAGTGATACTTTTAAATGTGCTAAAAACTTTATTAAATTTATTGTAACTATATTTGATAAGTTCCCATCATCTAAATGGTATGAGCCTTGTTATTTAGTTAAATAGAAGGTATTAACAAAATAATATATGTTAAAAAATTTATGTATCTTCTTAGTGCAAGAAATCCTTGAGGCATTCTCCAAGTGAGCAACCATAAGAACCAATTTTTGAACATGTCTTTTATAATGAACATTTATGTTTTCCTCAAAGAATTAATATAATATTTGTTTCCATTTGTTAAATACAAAAATATCTCCATTATTTGACTGGTTATTTTAGGAAATTTCATTTATATTTATTGGTGTACATTTGTTGCCCTTGTATTGCAATTTGATTTGTATGTAACCAAGTGTTGTTTTTCAATCTTTCTAGATATAATGTGTAGGATATCTAATTTAAATAATGGATACATTAAGTATGATTTGTGTTTGATGAGTGGGAATACATGTGTAAGAGTGTGAGCTATGCAAAACATAGCCTTGTAAATCATGTTTGTTATAAAACTATAGTTTACACATATCATTACTCAAATGAATTTGTTTCTTGACTATATTGATCAAGAATAGACATCCCTCTACATGATTCTAATCACATACTTTACAAATTTAAATGATAAATATTTTAGAACATTAATTTATCTTGTTTATTCATTCACATTTCACATAATGGCATAGGGGAACATGTTTACTTTTCTTTGTTTCTTTTTACTTTTCTTATACATCTTTGAATGCACTTGTTCTACATATTTTAACATGTCTCTCATATTCTACCATGAACTAAACCATTGTGTATTAATTACATAGAAATTGGCCATAGCTTTGTGTCCTTACTAGCTTGGATAATTGGTGGATATTTTTAGAAGAATAGATTAAAACTCTTGAGAATATTTTAGTTATTTCTTAATTTGTGCTAATAGTTGTCTCTAGAATGGGTAAGATTAATGAATTATTCCTACTCATTAGATCTTGTAGGATTACCCTCTTGAGTCATGCAAAGCTTAAAGTGTAGGAGAGAGGGTCTTCTCTCATCATTTGACCCACTCAATTAGTTATTTTGATTATAGTTCTAAGTTCATCATACCTTTGAAATCTTAAAAATCTCACGAGATGATAAGCCTTAAATTATTTAATGAGCTTCTTAGGAGTTACTAAGAATACCAAATAACAAAAATCCCCAACACATTCTAGGATGCATGCTTGTTATCTTCAATCTTTTATACACATTTCTAAGGGTTATCTTTGGTAAACATACCCCCTTCTAGAATAACGATAATTTGTGAAATGTATTTTTAAATATTCTCAATCTTACATAGTAAAATAAGCAAAGCAAAAGGGGGGGACCCTATGGTGTGATGGTGAGGCTTTATGTTGTAGATCCATCAACCTAGGTTCAAACCTCGTAAAGTTACTCTCTGTTGCTTCAACAATTCTGATTCCTTACCTTCAATTAAAAAAGATAACATGAAAAATTATGTGTGTGGTAAACAAAGAAGAGAAAGAAGCAAGAAAAGTAAAGTGAATGGTGAAAGGAAGGGGTGTTCTTTGACAATAAATATTGGAGGAGCTTTCGACCCACTTAGGAAAGGTGCTTCCATTTGGGCTAAGACCTATGCTAAGATTATCTTTGGCTCTAGGCTACCAACCTTAGCTCAAGCTGCCTCTTTGGATCCTACACTTGGTTTGGGGCCCTCAACGTCAAGGACAATGCAATACAGTGCTTGCAAAAACTCTACCAATCTATTTCATTACTATAATGAATTCTACAAGAACCAAATTACAAAAAGATTTCACTATTTTAGACCTAGAGTTAAATATCATGGCCAAGGCTATGAGTTCTAGCAAGATTAGGGAGAACACCTCACTTTCTCCTAAACCACCACCCCTCTCTCAAAACCATGATTCTTCTTCTACTTTTTCTCTTAGAGATACAAAGGTCACTAAGTTGTCTCATGAGCCTCTCAATCTTCACATTTTTTATGATTATATTCAAGATATCTCTCGGAAACTTGGCTCCAAGTTTCTTATTTTTAAAGTATGGGGAAACACCCTTCTATGGAAGACTTTTTGGTCTGGAGCAAAAAAACTAGCATATGGATACTCCCAATTTGGATTTGCTTGATCATGGATCCATTTTGGTTTCCTTCCATTCCTTTGTTGATTGTAGGTATGTTTTGGATCATGGCCCTTGGTTTTATGAAAAAATAAGTTTCTCTATAGCTCTGTGGTCTCCCTTCTTTGACCTTGCTAATGTGAAAATCACCAAAATCTCAATTTCACTACATTTATACAATCCTTTGATTATGAGGGATTTTGGGCTCTTTGAAACCTTGGTTAACCAAGTCGGTAAATATATCAAAATGGATACTGAACAATTCAAGAAGATTTTCCAAAATTGTGTGTTGATTGATATATCCAAGCCTATTTCCCACATGGTCAGAATCAACTCCTCTCTTAGTTCATGGATGCAATATGTTGATTATCAGGGCATCCCAAAGAGATGTGTCACGTGTAATCAAATAGGGCACAAAATTATTGATTGTGATACCAAATTTATTTTTGGATTATAAACCATTAATCTTAAAAATGGGATTGCAAAAATGGCAACCTTGATGTTGATTTTGTTTGGCATAATCATGGGATTTTCATGGATCATCCCTCACAATCCTCCCCTAGTGTTGTGAATATTGGGTTTAGTTTAGAGCATGCAGATTTGTTGTGTGGTTTGGCTTCGACCCCTTTGGTGGTTTCTTAGCACACTCATAAGACTTTCAATGATAAGGTCGATTCTTAACAACACAACTTTCAATGTACTGATGATGAGGATCTTTTTCTTCATGTTTCCTCGGAGGAGCACAATCTTAGCCTTAAGGACTTTTTAGAGCATGAAGATGAATTGGTTTGCATTGATATCACCAACATCACCCAAACTATGAGTAAGACTTCAAAGTCAAACATTGGTATGCCTGGATAGTGGTGAGGAAGGAAATTTGATGCAAAAAAATTAAGAATGGAATCTCAAGATTCAATTGATGAGGGTTCTCAATGGACTATGGAAGAACTCCTTACTAGGAGCAAATGAAAGCAAAAAAATGATATTATATTTCTAGTTTCTACCATCTATGTGAAGTTATTTTTGATGGCCTACATAGTTAGGTGGAATGGTTTTTGACTATGTTGTTTTTTGTTGGAGTTTGTCTGTGAGCACTTCCTCTCCTATTGTTTTCTTCTTGCTCTACGAGTTAGGATCTTTTTTTGTTTGATATGATATTTACATGGGAGTGGGCCCTCATCCCACAACTTGATAAAAAAAAGAAAAGAAAAGTAAACAAAGACTAATCATGCAAATTGTGAAGCAAAGGTACACACAAAGGAAGATCAAATTTGCACAAAATAAATATGTAGACATAGAAAAGACCATAACCTACAAACTTGACCTTAAAAAAAGGCACAAGTCCAATGCAAAGACCAAATTATTACACTGACATAGAGGTTGCATTTCTCGATCAATGATAATTCAAAATTTTGTGTCAAATTATTCATTTTTTGGTCATAAAAATATATAATACCTTTTTCTTTCATGCTCACATTAACTCACAAAATAAATCTTAATTAATCTAAATTCATTTGTAACAAATTATTCACATTTTATTAAATTAAACATAAAGAAAAATATTTTCTTTTACAATAATACCTATTTTTAATTAATAATATAAGATGTTTATAAATTATGATCATTTGGTTTATCTTTAACCGCAAGGAATTGGCCCTTCAACCAGGTTTCAAGCAGTAAATTCAGCAGTAGTTTATCCTCCTCCCTCCCAATTGCTAGCCCAACCATCCTCGTCTACATCGTCTAATTCATCCTCAACGTCTCCACCTTCGAAGGTCTTTCCGCCCTTGGAGGATTTGAAACTTAACATGATCCAAAATGTTGATTAACAAATCCTCACACAATTTCTTCCAAGCAATTCAACTCAATATATGCATATTATTGGGTTTTGCATAATGTATATGAATTTGGGTGTCTCTTTGTCTAGTGTTCTTGATTTTAAAGTTGTTAGTGTTGATGAGGACTACTCATAATTGAATGACATGTATTCCTTAAATCTAAAAAGCAACAAATCATGTGATGCCACATCACCGCACGAATAAAACATGATTTAATGCACAACTATCGATCTCACTTCTTTTTTTTGGGTCCTTTTGGACACTTCGACAAAAAGCATGTTGATGCGGCATCATATTTGATGATGTGGCCCTAAAACCTTAGTTATAAGCAGGGTACTTGCCAAGTAAATTGCTCTAAAAACTCGAGAGTGATTTGAAACTTCCACATATTTGATGATGTGGCCTTGAAACCTTAGTTATAAGTAGGGGACTTTCCAAGTAAGTTTCTCTAAAAAATTGGGAGTGATTTGAAACTTCCACATAAGATTTGAGAAGAGTGAATTTAGGGTGCTCAACTATATCGAGTCCTCTCTCCTAATATAGAGTATATTTATCCATTAACATTAAATAAAGTAAAATGCAGTTTTTTTATGATACCTATAAGGAAAAAAAATATATTGCTGCTTTTTAATTTTTAATATTTATTTTTGTTGTCACCTGCTTAGATAGAAAGGGATTTTAGAACTAGTCTATTTCCAATTTTTACACAAATTAGTATCAACATTATAAAAAAATCGTGAAGGTATACTAGTGTCACACTAGTAGTAGGGGTAATTCACATTTCATATATTTGGTTGCACTAGAATCAACCTATATCAAATATTTAGCTTTACATATCTTATGTTTTTTTTTGACAAGCTACGACTTGGATTTAGAGAAGACAATACAATTATATTTTATTTACATATGTATATTCTCCAAGCTATGTCTTGGAGTGAAATATGAAAATAATATATTCCATTTATTTTTTCTGGTTTTTTCTCTTGAGCACAATGGAAAAGTCATAGGAAAGAGTTTGGAATTGCTTGAATATATTAAAAACAACTTTGAAGGACCTATACTCATCCTCACAATACATACAATCTCTCTTAAATATTTGATCTATCTTCACTATTATTCCATGTCATAAACCAAATGTTTACGCACTTTAGGTTTGTCAATAACCTAAATCTACTTTATTTTAGGGATTATACCTCAAGATTACCTAATTTTGTAGTAATTTATCCAATGTTAAAATTGAAATCATCATATCTAAATGGTTAAGTATGTGTTAAGAGGTTTAATTAATTGTACCACGATTAACGATAAACAAGAAAGCATTTAACTTTCAATTTTTAGGGAGATGGGGGAGACATAGAACCCTTGCTTTATTGACTTTGCAAGCAAAGCCTTTTAATATTTTTAAAAGCTATCACCTAAGTCCTTTGACATTGGCATTCATTGGACTTATGTGGGAGGTTGAGGAAAGCAGGTTGCAAATTAGCTACTTAAATATTCATTTTTTCTCCACATCTATGTTCATGGCATTGATCAAGCTGGAAACCAAGGTAGTAGAAGTGGTTGGTAAGAATGTTGTTTTTTTTGCAATTATAGTAACTCGTAAAAGAGAGAATGACAATGCAAATTTTATAGGATGTTCTAGGTTGTGTGAATAAGGAGGAAACTTATATGTAAATTGACCCTTTGCTTCCTCAACCATGGTAGCTCAATCTTGGCTATTTAGAAAATACTTTAGAATATTTTTTCTCACAGGTCATTTGTTTTGGGTGAAATTTGTCTAGTAAGCAATATGTTATTCAATTTTACAAATGGTAAATGTAGACTAATGAGTATGTCGTAATAATTGTCTGGCAATTGTGGAATGCTCCTTCAAACTTGTTGGACTTTTGAATATGCTACTATTTTTGTGAGATTCCAGATTGTATACCCTACCTAGTAGAGCAAAATTCTTGAAATTGATTTAAGAAAGAGAAAATTTTGTTGTATCTCAACCTTTCGTTATTTCAAGGAGTAAATTATTTTGTAGAACTATAACCAATTTCTCTGATGTGTGACGTAATATACGGGTTCTCTAGAAGAAGTGAACAAGATTGATGTGTATACAAAAACCAAAAGCTAAAGAAACATACAACATGATACAGGTTAGTCCTCTACAACTCTAACAAGTTCAAACAAAATTTTGGTTGGGCTATAGTTTACTAGAAAAAAAATAATGTCTCAAACTTCAATATTGAAGTTTCAAATTATGATAGTAATTAGTCTTCTCTTTTGCAAGTAGAAATAAATGGAGATTAATGGTTACAAAAGCAAATTAGCATTAGATAGGAATTTCCCTGTTACAAGTAATTACCGGATTCAATGTAGATGCAAAAAACTTGAGTATTCAATTTATAAAGTTGCTCTTGTGTTTCACAAGTGGTGGATTATAAATTTGTGTGTCTTACACTTCAAATCTTTGATGGATTAGGAAAAAAATGGGGCCCTATTTATTAAGGTGGTTTTTTTGGCTCATGACTTAATGGTCATTATTTTTTAGTGCCACTTAGTTTCTTTAGTGATGTATTTATAAATAAATGCACATAAGTTAGGATTATTGTGGGTGAGAAACGTTGTATTGTATCGTAAATAGTTGAATTAATACATTAAGTGAGCTTTATTTTGCTAATATTTTTCCCAATAATCTTTGTAAAAAAATTCTATACTTCATACATATTACTTGATTTAATAGAAGTCAAACCAATCATGCTTTTGAAAACTATCACATAAAAAGACCTTTAACAAATATATTTGTATTATGCAAAGGATTAGTTTCAACATCAAATTATGGCTAGTCTTTTCAATGCTATTGCTAATCTAACAACTCAATCCTTTTGCAATGCAATTTTTCCTTAAGATGAAAAAGTGTTCACTTGTATATATGCATCCTTGAATGATGACATACAAATTTGTGATGATATTTCAAATTATAAAACATGTATTACCAACGATGAAATGCCATATCACCAAATTAGACTCTAAAAGAGGAAAAAAATTCTTACAATGGTTGTCTATATTTTACGAATAAAAATGCAAGGATTTTTTTAACATAAAGGAAAAAAGCATATTAAGCAGAAAATGATTACAAAGTAGGTTTTCTAGTCTTAAAAAGACTTATGATACACCAATTTCAAAAAATAAAGATAATCTAAATGGATTGAAAATCAACAATTAACAAGAGAGGAGGAATTTTTTCAACCCCATAGATAGAGCCTAAGCACTTGTTCCCTTGAATTCTGTACATGTGTTGAATATCAAAAGTAGTGTTTTCCTTTATGGTTAAAAAACTAAACCAACAAGAAAAACACCTAAAGAAAATAGTAATAATGAAGTTAAAAATTGAGGGAATACAACATCAAGACAACAAGAAGAAGCAAACCAATAGGGATCAAGAATCTCGAGAGACATTGTAGTTAGCAATGAATAAATCACAAAATTCTTTGCTCAAGCCCCAAACAAGGCAATCTAGATTATTGCTTGTACCAACTTTGATATCATTCCATTGAGAAGTTGATTTAGCCAAAAATCCAACAACCTATTTTGTTTCCCTTCTAATATAGTTCCACTTAACAATGCATTGAGACCATGAATGAGGATGTTGATGTCTTTCTTACATTCACTTAGCTACTATTACATTGGAAGTGAAAAGAAGAATTCCTTAAGAAATGATCAACTAGAAATTTAGAGTCAAATTCAAAATAATAGTAGTAAAATATTTTATCTTATCTTATAAAAGAGCTTGGTGAATTTCCATAGCTATAACTCCCATGATAGCATTTCTACGATTGTCTTTTGAAGCTTCATCAACCTTAATTTTAACCAAGCTTAGAGGAGAACACTATCATTTAGTAAGTCGGCATGCTTGTATACATGTATCTTTAAATGATGATGCACAAATAGTGATGATATTCCAAATTAAAAAACACATATTACCAAGAATAGAGTGCAATATGACCAAAGTAGATTTTGAAGGAGGAATTTTTTGCTTACAATAGTTCTTATATTTTATAAATAAAAATATAGATATGGATATTTTTTAAATAGAGGTAAAATAAAATATACCAAAAAATCTAATTACAAAGTAGGTATATTAATCTTAAAAAAACACATGGTACATCAATTCTAGAAAATTAAAAAAATTGAATTGATTGAAAATGAACAATTATAAAGAGAGGAGAAACCCTCCAAAACCATAGATAAGGCATAAGAAATTGTTCCCCTAAAGATGACACATTGTTTGAATATCAAAAGTAATGTTTGTCTTTATGTTCAAAAAAATGGACAAACAAGAAAACCACCTAAACTAAATAGTAATATTAAAGTTAACCATGAGGGAATAAATAAAAACATGAACTACTGCACCAACAAGAATCAAGAATCTAGAGATTTATTGTAGTTAGCATTGAAAAAATCACAAGTTTCTTCTCAAGTCCCAATTAAAGCAATTCTAATTATCATTTGTATCAATCTTGATATTATTCCAATTAGAGGTTGATATAACCAAACATTCAATGACCTAATTTTCCTTCCCTTATAGTATGGTTCCACTTAACAACATTGAAACCATGAATGAGGATGTTGATGTCTTTCTTATATTCATTTAGATGGCATTTCTAGAAATGAAAGAAAGACTTGTTGATGTAGACAGGTGTTTTACCTATCTAGGTCCTGTTTACATGTTAAGTCCACTTAGGTCCTAGGAGGGAATCTTTCTAGTTAGTATTAGTTGTCACTATATCTTACCTTATCTTTTGGAATTTAACGCTTGTGTCCTAAATCATTTAATATTCGTTGAGGTAGTTGTCTCGTTGTACAAGATTAAGACACATGTCAATATCTTGTATAATCCTATCTCATACCTTGCCTTTATCAGCAAGGAATCATATGTACAATCTAATTCAATCTAGAAATATTGCATCCATAATCATAGCATGATATTTTTGCCATTTCTCTCTTGTGGAAGTTATTTTTGTCTTGTAGGTGATCCTAGCATGTTGAGGAGTTCACCATAAACTCCTACATGGTATTAGAGCTTCAGTGTTGTAGACTTCTTCCCAAATATGAGGGACTAATCTTGGTGTGAAAGTTTTGTTGGGTGTGATTAGAGGTTTCAAGGACCTCACCACTAAATCCAATGCATTAGAGAAAGTCAAGTTTTCCTTTTGTTTTGTCAAATTTCATCAAGTTTTTTCTAATCTACAAGGGTTTCAAGTTGGGCAAAGGTTCCCAAATCCAAGAGACATCTAAATTTTTTAAGCACTTTGGGCCAAAATTGGTCCTGCTATCATGTCCAAAAGGCCCAAAAAACCCAAGATCAACTGTCAATTCACAAAAATTGAAGCACTTTCCTTGGGCCTCATAGAAATTATTTTATCCAATTTGGCTGTGTAGTGTAGTAAAATGCATACCCTTGCATTTTCACACTCGTTTGGGCTCACCTTGATTTATTTATCCCTGTTTATGTCTTAATTGGTCCTATTTTACATCCACAAGCCCTATGAATTATATCCTTTTTTTGCTAATCTCAACATTCTCCAATGGATAAATGATAATTTAATGACTTTGTCTGAGTGTCCTTGATTTTTGGGTCAGGACTAAAATGCCACCTAGGGCGTCTTTGTCCTCCAAAGATCTTGGGACCCTGATGTTGAAAGCACCTAAATAGGTCCCTTTTTGGAGACTATGCCTCAAGTTTCATGCCTCAGGACTAAGACACCACCTAGGGCATCTTAGTCCCCCTTAAGGTATTTTCAGGATTTAATTTCAAATTATGGCGAGATTTAGCCTCCTTTAATTAATGAATTCATATGCTGGCTTGGTGTGGTGTAATTCCAAGATATTAAGCATAGATAAGTATAAATACAAGGCTCCTTCCTCTCATTTTCATAAATAGCAAGATTACAAGCACTCTAAGCATTCAAGCATTCCAACATTCAAGAGCATTTCATCAAGCATTTGGAGCCATCATCAAGATGCAAGCATCATATCAAAGATCTTCTTGCATCATGTTTGTTGTTGTGCTAACATTTGTGATGTAGGGTTTTGATTCAAGCAAGCAATTCAAGTCCATGTCTATCAAGCATTCCTTTGATTCAAGGTCCATATCCATTGCAACCATTTCACACAAGTTTGCAAACTTTATAACAAGGGTTTGATGAGTTGTAGCATTTCATGTTGTCCATTCATCATTTCCCTTCATTATTTCATTTCATCTCAAGGTTTAATTACCAACAAGGGATTTGACCAAGGAAAATCCCCATTCACTAACAATCAACAAGTTTTCCCCCTCTTGCATGTTTGTGACTGCAAATTTAGGTTGAAGACTTGAAGATCATTTGAAGTGAAAATTTGCAAAGTTGCAAAGTTGCATTGCAAAGTTGTCATCTTCATGAAAACTCACCTACATGCCAAATCCAAAAGTTTCAAAACCTGAGATCAGAGACGAAGGAAGTGCAAACATCAAGCCTCAAAACCACATTCAGAGATTCCCAAAATTTAGAACGAGACCAAGTCACCACCTAGGGCATCTTAGTCCTCCTGAGGGTATTTTTCAAAGATTTTTCTAGATCCAGTTTTGGCATCCGAAGATTCCAAATTTTCCCTAAAAAATAGCAGCAGGACTAAGAAAATAGTAAGGGTTTCTTTGTCCTCCATAGCACATTTTGAGAACTTCTTTGCATTTCTAGAATCCTTGTCACATTTGCAGACTTCCCAAGTACACATATCCTATCTTGTTGCATAATTTCATCAATTGCATCCCTTATTTAGCTTGCATTACTAGGTTTTGTGAGTTGAATGCTTATTTGTATTTTTCCAAACATTTGCTTGGTGGTGAACCCCTAAAAGTTTAAAGACTCCCCTCCTAGGTCCTCCTTGTTGAGAATTGACTCACCTTGTGAGGCTGATAGTCCAAGATCTCATTAATTCTAATCATATCCAAATTGCAAGTGTGAATGATAAAGGTAATAAGTTTGTAGCTCCTCCCAACCAAAACTTGCAAATATTTTCCAATCCCATGCCCAACCATAATATTTCATTTGTTAAGGCTAGTGAAACTAAGCCTAATTTGATGAACGTTGACACAAATGATGAAAACATGAGCAATAACGAATAGAATCCTATGGACGATGATGAACAAAATCCTAAGGATGCTAATGACCAAAGTCCTATTAATACAATGATAGGAGTGATTGACATCAAGCCTCGTAAACAACAAACCATAATTCCCACTAACATTACTTTCTCTTCATAAGAAACAATCACACATGCACCTGATGGTCCTCTTTACATAGCCAACATAATCAATAACATGCCCACTCCTGGGATTTTAATTGATCTCCTCTATGGAGAGAATGTGATCACAAAATAACTCTTATATGTGCATGAACTTACTCAAGATAGATATGATAAACCGAAAGCATGAATTAAAACACATGATGGTTTTGCTCATGCTATGATGGGCTCGATCACACTCCCTTTACAATTAGGACCGAAGAAATGAAATGTATCATTTTCTATCACATCTAATTCAAACCAATTTTGTGTGAAGTTGGGCTACAGATGGCTTAGCTCAATAAATGTGGTCCCATCTATTGTCCATAAGTGCTTAAAGTTTCCAGTTGGCAATGAAATATTCACTGTGAACCATAGTGGCTTTAGACCTCCATCTTCTTGTGGAAATTTTTTGTTAGATTATTTTTGGCCTAAGCCCATGGAACCTATAAGACCTCGTGAAGACTTCCTTTTCCTATCCTACCAAAATTTCAAAGCAAAATGCATGGCCAGATTATCCCTTGAGAATTTTCCTCCGCCCATTATAAAACCTCCACCCCTTGAAGAAATCAATAGTAAGCCTAAATCCCTTCCAACAAACCAAGACCCATCCATCAAAAATCCCTTGCCTATTTCCTATAAAAGACCTAGAGAAAACCAAACAAGTCCTAATCCATCTCCTAAGTAAATTTATAAAGCAAAAGAGAGTGGTTGAACAACCTTCCATGGTTTCTTTTGTTCTTCCCTCACAAGAAGAAAAGGAACCTATGGTTGAAAAACCTGCTCCTACACAAACGCAACTTGAAAATTGTAATAAAAGAAACAAAATTTTAGAGAGTGTAGGCGTAGACACTGTGCTATTGCTCAAAAGATGAATGAAGAGAACAACATTGAAAATCAAAATCTGAACTTTACAGAAACAATAAACAATGACCCTCTTCTTTTACCAGAAAAAATAGATACTACGTCTCCAACACCATCTATGGATATTACCATTCATCACCTTGTTGTGGTTAACCTGGATGAAAATGAGGAAACTACTAAAATTGATGAGGAGGTGCATAATGAGTTGAATCTTTTATTTTCCTCTTCCATGAGCTTAAACGATAAAAAATGTGATGATTCTCCTAAACCGAGTGATGCACCATGTGTTGAACCTAGTGATTCTCCTAGTACAACACTTGATGTTGTCCCTCTCGCTAGTGATCTGAATTTTGCATATACTGAACAAGATTGGGATGCGGATGACCTACTGGATGGTTGACTCACATGTACTTTACTAGTCTTTCATCTTTTCTTTTTCTTTTTCTTTCCTTTTTGTTTTCTTTCTTCTTTTGATTGTATGTGTGTAATGTGACGCCCATGATGTTTTCTTTGATGTTTCTCTCTATGTGCATTCCTCTATTTGTACCTTCATTCTTCTATATGTCATAAGATTTTAGCCTTTTCATTGGTCCTTATCTTTTATTTTCATTTTCATTTTTGTTTTGTGTTTTCCTTTTGGGGATGATGTAAGGCGTTGAGATACCCTATGTCTCTTCCGTGTTGACCCAAAATATTTTTCATTATCTTTGCTTTCTTTTCATTTTTGTCTTGTGTTTTCTTTTTGGGGATGACACAAGGCGTCAAGACACCCTATGTCTCCTCCATGTTGACCCAAAATATTTTTGTTATCTTTGCTTTCTTTCCATTTTTATCTTATGTTTTCCTTTTGGGGATGACACAAGGCATTGAGACACCCTATGTCTCTTCCATGTTGACCAAAAAGATTTTTCATTATCTTTGCTTTCTTTTCATTTTTTCTTGTGTTTTCCTTTTGGGGATGACACAAGGCGTTGAGACACCCTATGTCTCTTTCATGTTGACTCAAAAGGAATTTTTTGTTTTCGCTCTCTTTGTGTCATTCTTCCAGTTCTATGTGTATTTAGGGAATAATGATAGTTCCAAGCTCTCTAATATCATTGCAACAAAGATAAATACTAACCCCAAATCCATAGATCCCTTATGTGTTTCTGGGGGGAAAACCCTCTTTTCCTTTTTCTTTTTCATTTTTGGCTACTTTAAATTTATTGCTCACAACATTTTGTTAATAATTTATTTAAAGTGGGGACATACATTGGCATTATTTTTGGCATTATTTCACTTGTATTTGTTTTCATGTTCCTTGTGTGATTTTCTTTCTTCTTGTGATGTGTTTTTCCTCTTGGTGGTGTCATAGGGTTTGATTTCCTTTGAGAGTGTGATATTTCCTTTTCCTCTCTTGGAAACATTAGATACAATGTTCCCCGGGATGAGACCTTGCACTTGTCCTCTCTTGGAAACAAACCTTTTGCACTTGTCCTCTCTTGGAAACATTGGGTACAATGTTCCCCAGGATGAGACCTTTTATTTATCCTCTCTTGGAGACATTAAGCACAATTTCCCCTAAGATTAAGACCTCACATGAACTAATCAAAATCCCTTTGAACATCCCTCTTTCTTGTTGCATTTTCTTTTTGTACCTTATTAAAGTCATGGAGGTATGGCTTTGATATGGTTCCTTGGGGTTCACCTAGTGAACAACTAGCTTCACTAGCCCTTGTGAGCATGCATTTTATTTTTGTACCTTATTAAAGTCATGGAGGTATGGCTTTGATATGGTCCCTTGGGGCTCACACAGTGAACAACTAGCTTCACTAGTCCTTATGAGCATGCATTTTCTTTCTTTTATCCTTATTAAAGTTATGGGGGTATGGCTTTGATATGGACCTCTTGGGGCTCACCCAGTGGACAACTAGCTTCATTAGCCCTTGTGAGCATGCACTTTGTTTGCATAGTGGATGGCACATTCCATTTGTAAACCTCTCTTGGAAAAACAACCTAGATGTGGTCCACAACATGTTGGACGACCAGTCAAAGCTTGATCCATTGCATTTTTCCTTTTTCTTTTTTTGTCTTTGATGGTGTATGTTTGTGATCTGTTTATGGCTTCATATATCATCTACAAGTGTGTTCCTTTGTGCTTATGTTAGTTTTCCATAGGATCTTGATCCTGGGGGCTTGGCCACCCTCTTGATTATTGTCATCCTATCTTACTAGAATTTGTACATTGGAACCACTCTTGATTGTGTGGTTGGCTACTTTAGTGTGAGTTTGAAGCAAGTTCCTCCTATCACTAAAGTGGGGGCTAAATGTAGTGTATTAAAATGCACACCCTTGCATTTTCACACTTGTTTGGGCCTGCCTTGCTTTATTTATCCCTATTTATGTCTTAATTGGTCCTATTTTGCATCCACAAGCCCTATGAATTATATCTTTTTTCTGGCTAATCTCGACATTCTCCAATGGATAAATGATAATTTAATGATTCTGTCTAAGTGTCCCTGATTTTTGGGTCAGGACTAAAATGCCACCTAGGGTGTCTTTGTCCCCTAAAGGTCTTGGGACCCTGATGTTGAAAGCACCTAAATAGGTCCCTTTTTGGAGTCTATGCCCCGAGTTTCATGCCTTGGGACTAAGACACAACCTAGGGTGTCTTAGTCCCCCTTGAGGTATTTTTCAGGATTTAATTTCAAATTCTGGTGGGATTTAGCCTCCCTTAATTAATGAATTCATATGTCAGCTTGGTGTGGTGTAATTTCAAAATATTAAGCATAGATAAGTATAAATACAAGGTTCCTCCCTCTCATTTTCATAGATAGCAATATTACAATCACTCTAAGCATTCGAGCAATTCAACATTCAAGAGAATTTGATCAAGCATTTGGAGCCATCATCAAGATTCAAGTATCATATCAAAGATCTTCTTGCATCATGTGTGTTGTGCTAATATTTGTGATGTAGGGTTTTCATTTAAGAAAGCAATTCAAGTCCATATCTATCAAGCATTCCTTTGATTGAAGATCCATATCCATTGTAGCCATTTCACACAAGTTTGCAGACTTTATAACAAGGGTTTGGTGAGTTGTACCATTACATGTCATTCATTCATCATTTCCCTTCATTGTTTCATTTCATCTCAAGGTTTAATTACCAACAAGGGGTTTGACCAAGGCAAACCCCCATCACTAACAATCAACAAGTTTTTTCCCTCTTGCATGTTTGTGATTGTAGATTTAGGTTGAATACTTGAAGATCATTTGAAGTGCAAAGTTAAAAAGTTGCAAAGTTGTCATCTTCACGAAAACTCACCTATAGGCCAAATCGGGAAGTTTCAGAACCCGATATTAGAGAAGAAGGAAGTGCAAACATCAATCCTCAAGACCACATTCAGAGATTCCCAAAATTCAAAATGAGACTAACTATGTGGCAGGCTTCAGACCTTGGTTGACATAAATTAAATTTTGGCATGGCTACACGAGGGAATCGTGGCTCTTTGGGTGTTGGGTGTATCATAAGAGATTGGTGTGGTAGGGCAGTTGGAAAACTGGTGGCATCACTCCCAAATCACACCAATAATGTTGTTGAATTGCAAGCCTTAATTCTTGGCCTCAATCTATGTCATGAGTTAAAGTTATAAAATGTGGCAATTGAGGGGGATTCCACTCTGGTAGTAAATGCTTTAAGATTAGGTCAAGTTCAAAACTAGAAACTTTAGGCCATGCTAGAGGTGGCATCCAATCTTGTGAAAGTCTTCAAAAGTTGCATGATAAATCACACTTACAGGGAGGGCAATAAGGAGGCTGATGAGCTAGCAAATAAGGGTGCAAATGTCTAAGTAGTGAAGGAAATTCAGCCAATCAATTTAGCATAATATCATAATCGGGTTGAGTTGTAGGGAAATATCGATCATCTTAAAAAGAAAACATCCAAGATCAGTAGTGCCTTTATTAATTTTTATTTCATCAGATTACCTAAAAGACACAAACTACTATGTGATAAAGCAAAACCAGACATAGCTCATTTCCCACATTAATCCTTTTGAGAGAAACTCGTGCAAAACAACTAGTTTCAACAACACCATTAAATAGATTCAACAACAAAACTGACAAACATGAAAGATGAAACAAAAGATATGAACACATAGATATATGTGGGGAAAACCCTTATAGGTTAAAACCCCACACTCCAAAAGCCTAGATCGCCATTGTATTATTCAACAACAAAATACAATTATAATACAATATCAGGATCATGGCCTTTACAGAGTTTACATCTTGTTTCATTCTGGAGAATATCTGGAAACATAACCCATCATGACCACCTCTCTCAGTGAGAGACATCTCTTTTGGCTACACAACCACACAGCTCGACCACTGGCCTCTCATCCTTTCTATTGCATAGTCAGTCAGCCTTCACCTTCTACAAGAATCATCTCTCTCAACTTCCCATCCTCTTGGCTAGTCCGATAATGTCCATAATGGCATTCTTATTTTGCTCTTAATCATTCCAGGAAACCCTAACCGCAATAGACAAACAACCACGAGCAACTTAACCATCACAAACATGCAACCAATCACCTCTTTCTAGCTAATATCAATCGGGTCCCACCAAGACATTCTACATAGGTCACCGAGTCAGCCATTGTCATATTAGGGGGACACTGATTCATTACCCACCGATATAGGGAAGTCCCGCTGACATTCACATTGTATCTTCATGTTTATCAGGTCATCGATGAGACAAGATCAAGAGTCTCGCTGAAATCCACGAGTCCCATTGATGAGAGTTATCAGTCCATTGAGGGGACCATCTTTGGAGTCCTGTCAATGAAGTATTGTCCCAATGACAAGAGCCTTCAGTACATTCACCACTCCATCGTTCCATCGGTAAGACCAACATGAAGTACTAATGATACCATTGAGTCACACCGATGTTCACTAAGCACATGGGCCCACATGCCACCTGTCCTCCACATCATCACCACTTGTCGACCTTCATCACGATCCACCATCCCAAGTGGTCCCCACATCCATTGGCATCCAAGTCATTATATTACTAGAAAACCGAACTTCAAAAGCTCATGTCAGAGGTTGCGAAGTTCTCAAAACCTATGACACACCGATAACAAAGGAAGTAGCCTTCATTTCATAGTCGCTAAGTCAAGAGGTTATGAAACTTTAGAACCCCATGAATTTAGTTAGATAAATTTAAAAAACTAGTGACTTAACTCAGGCCGATAAAGGAGGAAATAAGAACAACTCTAGGAAGTTGATCAAGCTAGTAAAATTGAGTCACATTTCTCAACATTCTCCCACTTGATGAAGAACTTATTGGCTCCTTCCAAAGAAAACTCACAAATCTTAAACAATGCTTCTGCACTCCAACCAAGACACCTGCAATGACATCCAAGATGTCCACCAACTCAGACAACAATTCTAGTTATCTACCATAGGAAAAGGAATGAGCCAAGGCGTACATGTACTAGTCTCAAGAACACAAGCATCAGATCCTACAAATGCAAAATCTTTCAACACTGCCACCACTCCACTATGCTCACAAGCTATACAAAAGCAATATCAACTTCAAAGCCCAAACCAAAACACAATCATGAAGTCACCCTCCAGAAACAAGATAGAGCATCAACTAGAACAACAACCAGAGAACTGACTGCTCCCATCTAACTGATCAACACACGTGACTAAAAATAGCACACACAACAAGTGCTAATCCATCCAATTACACATACCTTGAAGGTATCAACATTAGTAAACTCATTCCAACAACACAACCACCATCAACTGCAAATACAAGCTCCATGTGCCAACCAATTGAAGAAGACACAACACATCCAAGAACTCCCATTGCATGGGTAATTCCAAATCTTAAAGATCAAAGGCATAACAAGTCTACCAATAGCATAACATAGAGAGTGTATACATGTAGTTTCAAGGAACCATCCACAATGATATGAAAACCCTATAAATATAACTCACACAACAAGTCTTCACAACTCTCCAAAGTTTTTCACACCCAACAAAGGAAACAGATTAAGAACCTCCATGTCATCACCCAAGAAGATGAGTGAAAACACACGATCACAAGCTAGTGATCACTATAGCTCCGATGAAAACTCAAACCAATGTAACGTGAAACCAAACATTTAGGAAGAGAAGCAAGACCAAAGAGAGCACATCTGCACATCATGTACCTGTAGAAAATCCTCCTACATACACCTCTAAATTCCAACAATGTCAAGTATGATTTGCTTCAAAACCCCAACAGAAAATCCTTAACAACATCCAACCATTCAATCACCAAGATCAAACATAACATATATATATATCATGTAATCAACATGGATGTAAGCCTCTCAAAGAAGATCAAAATCTTTCATTTCCCATTTCAGGAAATACACCCAATGCATCTCATAAACTCAACATCAATGAATGTAATCAGATTGCATAAGGAGATAGCCATGCTATCCATATCTCACAATGAATCCTTCAGAATCATCTAATAGTAGTTCAAGATCCATATCCATGAAAGAAAGCATAAAACACTTGAGAGAAACAATGGGAAATACCTCTAAAGTGATAAACTACCAAGTAGACCAAGAGTGGGGAAAGAGGATGCTCCTCAAGGGTAACCAAGTCCTCATGACTTTTCCAAGAGCAATCTCCTCATTGGTCTTTTTTGAAATCATGTCCAAACAAGGTGTAGGCTCCTTAGACTTTCTGATGAAATCTTCATTAAGAGTAACCATCAACACTTTTCTCATAAGAGAAATACAACCCCACCTTATTCTCCATGTATCCATGAGCACCTGCAAATGATCATCTCATGCTAAACTCCAAATTGCATTACTACATTATCATGAAGTTCTCAATCATATGACCAATGCACCCAAAACATAGAGAATTACTAGATCACTGCCAAAAGCTCCAATCATCTGAATCAGGAACTTATCATGACATCATGATCTAAACGTCCCCTGTAGAAGATCACATGCTTCAAGTGAACATACCATGGTCTCAAGAGCAATGCATCATACCAAAACTCTAACACACAATCAAGAGTATACCATGACATGAAACAACCATACTTTAAACCACATCACCTATCAAGCATCACCAACACCTCAACCAAAGACTCTAGGAATCCTCCATGGTTTTGAGATCTTGCACATCTTCAAATAGTGTCCATGCAAATGTGAAAGAACTCTTCTACAACAACAAGATTGAGGAGCTCCTTCTAGTAACATCTGCACCACCAGAGAAGACCATCCATCACCAAGTGATGAATCCACAGTCATTGCTAAAGCTCCCACTTAAACATGAAAACCGATATTTCCAAGCATCATGACCAAACATCTACTAAACTAAAAATATTTCAGGTCCACATAACAACATGTCCATCTAACAACAATACCAAGCAGCCCAAGATCTTCAAACCAAGCAGATAAAACCATCACTGTCAAAAGCTTACACAAGGAAGTGTATCCAAGCTATCCATGACATCATGATACACATGCTACAGGTCCCCATAGCTAACTATTCAGGTACTCAACACCATCCATCGTCAAACCTCAAAGAAACTACACCAATCCACAAGTGACCATAGACAAGGCCAACTAACAAGTCTGCACTAACATTGAATCAACCTCGTGGATATAGACGGTCCACTTTCGAGTTATCTCATTGCATCCAATGGGTAGCTAATCCACCAACCGCATAACTTGACGATCAATCACAACAAACATCCAAACACATCATTGCACTGGAAACAACAACACTAAGATCTCAAAGAGAATAGCTACGTAGACAACATGACTCAAACACTTGATCATGCTTAGATCCAATTTTCCAATCATTTCCACAATGAGCACCATAGTCTAGGAAACCACCAAGCATCACCACAAGAATGCTAAGTGACAAGTCACTTACCAACACTCCCATGCAAAGAAAGAATCACACCTTCTCACACCATGCAATAATTATGCATGCAAAAATATAACTATCTCTTCCAGTCACACCCCAAAAACCAGGGTCTAGAAAAAATAGCTTTAAACACAGCTCCACATATTCACAAGTTTTTCTTGATCGTACAAAACCTGCAAAACCATTGCATTTTAAAACACCCATGCACATCCACACCCACTTCGCATATGGAAACCACAAATATGAATTAAGAAAAATCATAAGTAGAAAAATGGATTAACATGAATGAGCATCACCATAGATTCTTTAAATAGGAATCTATAAAACTCCTCAAATCCAAAAACATGAATCTGAGTGATGCAAGTACGAAACATCCTTAACAAGAAAACAATAGTTTAGGAACTCCATGCCCATTTCAAGCCAACTCCAAAACCACCAACATGCACATGCATCAGAGAGAGACTAGCTATTTCAAAAGATTTAAAATCATCTAATGATCAACTCCATAACCCATATGCAATCAGGGTAACATAAAGCTATGTCTTCCAAAACTAGGATAAAACACCCTAGTATAAGCACATTTCTCCATAGCTAAGAAACAACCCAAGCTTCTCCATATCATCAGGGAGCCCCTCACATAGACACCCAATCTAAAAGATTTGCTGCAACAAAACCATAGAGCAAATAATATTCCACCCCATGCATTAGGATTATACCGCTGCCAACTCATGAGCTTCAGGTCACATCATTTCAATATGACCAACTCTATTTTCTCAATCTTCCCCATCCTTCATACTGTGTGTTGTCTCTTCAAACTCAAACAAAAGAGCAAGAATTTCTACTCACCAAAAGGATCAATCCATCAGTCAATTCCTTCAGATTTCCTCAAGCCTGCAACATTAAGAAATATTCACAAAAGGAATACCTAGAACTATCAACACACTAGGAAGAAACACATCCCAGAAGAAGGCTCTGATACCAATTGTAGGAAAATATCAGTCATCTCAAAAAGAAAACATCCAAGATCAGTAGTTCCTTTAGTAATTTTCATTTCATCAGATTACCTCAAAGACACAAAATACTATGCCATAAAGCGAAACCAGACATAGCTCATTCCCACATTAATCCTTTTGAGAGAAATTCATGCAAAACAACCAGTTTCAAAAACACCATTAAATAGATTTAGCAATAGAACCAACAACCATGAAATATAAAACAAAAGATATGAACACACAGATATACGTGGGGAAAACCCTTACAAGTAAAAACCCCACACTCCAAAATCCCATATCGCCATTGTATTATTCAACAAAAAAATATAGTTACAATACAATATCAGGCTCATGACCTTTACAAAGTTTACATCTTGTTTAATTTTGGACAATATCCGGCAACATTACCCATCATGACCACCTCTCTTAGCGAGAGACATCTCTTTTGACTACACAGCCACACGGCTCGACCACCAACCTCTCGACCTTTATGTTGCATAGCTACTCGGCCTTGCCTTCTACATGAATCATCTCTCTATCGGCTTCCCAGCCTCTTAGCTAGTTCAACAACACCCACAATGGAATTCACATTCTACTCTTAATCATTCCAGGAAATCCTAACTAAAATAGACGAACAACCATGGGTAGCTTAACCATCATAGACATGCAACCAATCACCGCTTTCTAGCTAATCATCAATCGAGTCCCACTAAGGAATTCTACACAGATCACTGAGTCAACCATTGTCATATTGGGGGGACACCAATTCAATTCCCACCGATACATGGAATTCGCATTGACATTCACATTGCATCTTCATGTTTATTGGGTCATTGATGAGACAAGATCAAGAGTCCCACCGAAGTCCATGTCCCATCGATGAGAGTCATCGGTCCATCAGGGGGAACACCTTCGAAGTCCTGCCGATGAAGTGCTATCCCAACAACAAGAGTCTTCAGTATGTTCACCACTCCATTGTTCCATCAATGAGACCCAACATGAAGTCCCGATGATACCACTGAGTCACATCGACGTTCACTGAGGACATGGTCCCACATGCCACCTATCCTCCACATCATCGCTACTTGTTGACCTTCATCATGATCTACCATCTGTATCGGGTCCCAAGTGGTCCCCACATCCATCGACATCCAAGTCACTATATCGCTAGAAAATCGAACTTCAAAACCTTATGTCGAAGATTGCAAAGTTCTCAAAACTTGTGACACACTAACAACAAAGGAAGTAGCCTTCGCTTCACAGTCGCTAAGTCAAGAGGTTATGAAACTTTAGAACCATGCGACTTGAGTTAGATAAATTTAAAAAATTAGCAACTTAACTTAGGCCGATAAAGGAGGAAATAAGATCAACTCCAGGAAGTCGATCAAGCTAGTAATATTGAGTCACATTTCTCAACATGGATCATAATGAGTGTAATGTACAAATAGCTAAGTTCAGTCCCTAGAGTTCTGGGATTGATAGGTTTCTTTAGTAGAAGGAAAAAAATAATTTGGATCTCCAAACACACCAATTATATTGCAATTTGTGTTTTTGGAGTTTCAACAAGTTGATAAGCCTTCAATTGGAAATACTTGCTTTCCACATCATTGGTGTGGAAAGTTGTGTGATTGGTGTTGGGGACAATTTCAATAAAATTATGAGCAGGTTGGTTTTGACAATTTAAATCACGTCCTTCTTTTACTTAGTGGCAAAGAAAAGGTTTAAGTCTTCACACGGGTTCCTTTAATACACTTAATTTGATGAGTATCTTGTCCATGTCACATTTGCATTATATCTTGTGTTATTTACCATTCCTTATATGATTCAAAATACATCACGATAACACACATTCTCCATATTTGACACATGGTAATGAGAACACAATCTGGCACAAAAATTCAATTAATACGAGGGATGTAAGCCACATTAGTTATTGTTATAAGTGTTAATTAACACTTGGGAGAGGGCTATAACTATGGATTGTCATTTCACATGAGAGAGGGTTGAAGGCCACTTTCAAAAATTGGTTGGCGGCATGACAAATCGATTATCATGGGGTTATAAGTACTCTCGAAGGGGCCAACTCGCTTCATTTATGCCTAACTCTTTAAATATTAGAGCGGTCTAAGTTTATAGTGCAAATGTCTACAAAGAGTATTGTATGTGGAGGCATGGATACTCTTATTCATTTGGTGAGTGCTAGAAGGAATATGGTCGGAGGCCTTCGAGCTAAGGTTAAAGTGCATTCTAATGGAGATAGATTTCCTTTTGATTGGTGTAGTTAAATTAATTTTTGGCAAAGAGTTTCTCATGGAGGGGGAACGATACCATGTAGATACTGACATTGCATCCAGGTATGTGGCTTTTCTCTTGGACTTGTAATTTTCGAAGTTGGATGTGGAGGTGTTGGCCCGGAGGATGTTCAAACTAGAGCTTCTAGGTGGGCTTGAGGAAATGTTGGACATCTCCATGCTAGGTGTTGGAATTCCCAAGCCTTGTGACATGGAATTGCTATCTATTTTGGGTGAGGTGGTAAAATTTTACCCCTTTCTATCGGATGTAAAGGGTGTTGCTCTATTAGGGCACCGTGAGAGGGCTTCCGAGGGTGTAAGTTTCCTAAAGAAGATGCTTCACCTTGAGCCTTTTCAATAATTTGAATGGGTTAGAGCATTCATCAACTTTGTGTAGGACAACGGTGAAGTTTAAGATGTGAAGTTATGTATGTCTGGTGTCATCCCTGCAAGATCACTAATGGTTCAAGCTAGATCAAGCTTTTACCATCTATGTTTTGGCATCCCCATTTCATGTAATAGAATGTTTAGGGTTGTATCTCTTGACCCTGCATGGTCATTTTGAATATAAATGGTGCAATGGTGGTTCGATAGGTAGGGACTAGTTCAGGTTTTGATGGGGCTTCATATTGTTGAGCCTTCTAGATGGCATATGGATGCTAAGATGGCATATGGATGCTAAGTCTGTAGATTGATGGGCAGTGCAATGTAACATTTTTGATAGATTAATATAATATTACTGCTTACATATATAAAAAACTAAGTTTTTTAAATTGATATTCAATAAATATTAAAATAATCTTATTTTTAAGAGTTAGAAACTTTACAAAAAATTATTTAGATTCTATCTTTTTGGAAGTATTCTAAATTAATATATATTTCTATTATAAAAAGATATAAATTAAAGATCAAATATTATAATAATAATATATATTATATATTATTAACTAGAATTTTATATTATATTTGTTTATAATATTTTTTATTATTTATAATAATATATATTTTTAAATAAAAAGGGGTAAAAACTTTATGGAAATCAAGAAATAAATAGTACAAAGGGATCAAGGAACCTGTAGGCTCCCAAGAAAGAAAGCACAAAACACCCCACCAAGGCAACAACCACCATCCATATTGCCACAAATACCTTATCCATCCATATTATCAACAATGACCCTCTCTAATTCATGATAATAATTAGGGGATAACTATTCCCACTCCTCAATCTTCCAATCATTAGTATGCTCTGAAGCCCACTTAGCCAAACAATTAGCAACCCTATTCCATTCACGCGAAATGTGGGAAAAAACCACCACTTCCAACATAGAGCACATTTATAAAATCTAATGAACCACTGAGGCAAGCTGTCAATTAACCTCAACCACCTTTTGCTCGTGCGATAGATTGATAATAATCTATGAGTCAAATTCACAAATAATCCTATGCCAATCCTCTGAACCTAGATCCTATACCTACAAGAACACAACAAATGAACACATTAATAAGATCGCATGCAAGTTAGAATAGAGATTCCTCAAGAAATCTATTTGAATGTAAGAGAAAAGGAACGCAATGAAGAACACAATACACTTAAAACAAAGATACCAAATCCTATTCTAAAACAAAGCAAACTCTTAATCTCTTGAGGGAGTTGGTGCCAATTTGATGTGAAAATTGGCCCTTTCCCAACTCCAATGTTGTGATGAAGATGGTTGATGATGAAGAGTGATCCACTTGATGAAGACCTCCAATGTGCTCCAAGATCAAAAATCTGCATAACCTAGCTAAGATTAGATGAAATTGGATGAAAATTGCTATGAATTTGAGTATAGTAAGTTTACTCAAGTTGTGGATGATAAAATGAGGAATGAAGCCTCTTATTTATAGAATTTCAAGTTGAAGAGATGTCCAAAATGGAGCAATGTGGGACTAAGAATCAATAAATGGCAAGATGCCACTTGTCAACATGTGAATGGATGGAGGATGTGCAAGTTTTGAAGAATGTCTCAATAAATGCATATATTTGAAATTGTTGAAATGACATGTAAGAGGGAAAGAATATGCATTGAATGCCACTTGGATCAAGGAAAAAGGAATTTTTAGGTGGAGTAAATGCTTTGTTGGAAGGACAAAGTCCACTTGGATTTTTGAATTCAAATTTGAGGAATATTCCTTTATTATGTCTTTTGAGAGAAAATAGAGATTTAATAAATGAATTAAATCTATTTTCTTGTGCAAGTTGCAAAAGCTAGAGGATGGGACATGAGAAGAGATTAAATTAATCAAGGTTAATTAATTTAATGAGAGATCAAAATGATTTGACATATTGATTTAGATTTATGGATTGATTTAAATCAAAATATGAGAAGAATATGATTTCAAGAGTAATTAAATAAAGATTTTTGTTTTATTTAACCAAGGAGATGAAGTTAGATTAAACTAAATAGTGTTTTAATTTATTTAATTTAATGGATGGACTTTAAAGATTTAATTAAATAAAATTGATTATTTAATTAAATAGGGATAATTAGATTAAACTGATTGATTTAATTAACAAGAAATGGTGACTTAATTAGATAAATGATTTATTTAATTAAGAGAGGAATATTGATGATTTTAATCAAATAAGGGTATTCGATTAAATGGTTAGACCGAGGGATGATTTAGGATAAAACAGTGTTAGTGGTTAGGATCAAATGTGCAATGTGAATTAGTATATTTTACATGTCTACATTTTGCCCCTCTTTGAAGCAGTGCACTTGTTGCATTGGTTCAAAGAATAAACGGTCTCGATTAAGAGCCAATTTTTTACTGATTTTAAAAATTGCCTCACTATTGCCCTAGTGAAGGAAACTATGGTAATATACTGCCCCTTCGAGAGATCAGATGAAAATTTTGATTTTTGGGTGATCTCGCGAAAAAAGAGGACAAGGTGCTCGATAGGTCCAAAAGGGCTTTGGGAGGTCAAAAAATGAGGTAAAATGCCAAAAAATGATGTGAAATGACCTTTGGATGGATGAAAACGAGCTTAGAGGACGTAGACCTCTTCTTGATGGCTAAACAAGGTTAAAAAAAACCCTAATTTTTAGGACTAAATAGGCCTCGAGGGGCCGCCCCTATTCATTTGACACATCTAACCCAGAGATTTCGTGATTTGAGCCTTGATACCCTAATGAGATGGCACAATGACAACTCCTGTTGCATATCTCTGACCGAGTACAGACATACCAATGACCTTCCGACATTGGGGCACTAGTAAGTGATCCTAACTTGAGCTTCATTTTTCATTTTACATGTTCATTTATTGCATTTAGAACTAGGTCTCTCGCATTGGTGCCAGATAGTGCCACTCAAATTTCAAACTGGACCACTTGCTCTTTTAAACTGGATTTCCATCACAAGATGAACTGTCGCAGTGGAGTTTGGAGTTTGGGAATAGACTTCAAACTCTAACGCATTCATGAAATGGAGCGTTGGATTTCAAACTCCAACATCGTGGTGGACTTTAGAATTAGGGTTTGGGACACTTAAGAAAAGTGCACCACCGTGCTACAATTTGGGGTTTGAAGATGCCAACGTCGCTGTTTGCAAATTTAAAACTACGATGCCTTCACAGTTTGCAATGCTAGGCTAGTTTTTTGAACACTCGGGATAAATTTTCCTGATGATTTTAACATGGTGACCTTTCTTAATGCAGGAGGCGATGAGGGAGCTCTATTCTTGTGAGCACAGATTGTGGGAGATATTCAGTTATTTGATAATTTGAATAACAAGGAGTAGGACCGACTTTGAGAGATGGGGTTATGGTACATTTCCTATGCAACACCTATGCGGACCCATCTTGGCATGATGTCTGCGCTTGCCGAGAGATGGCATAGTGAGACATCATCCTTTCATCTTCCCACTAGCGAGGCCATCGTTACCTTGGAGGACGTGTGGCACATCCTTAGATTGTCGATACATGGTCAGTGAGTTATTTATGATATGGATGCCAGATAGGATGCCTACCATGCGGTGCTGGCCACAGATGAGATTTTGTTTTGCAAGGGTCAAATAGACCTAGAGCATCACTGATTACTCATGTCACCATTATGTCTAGTGATTCCTGCTATCATTTCAGGTCTTGTTGCTCTAGATTGATGAGGCTAGTACTTCAGTTCTAGTTGGGGGCTTTGTTTGGAGTGGATGGTTCACAATAGGCCAATCCGTTTTGCATGGGGTCTCATTCTTCTTGCCTCCCTTTACAAGGATTTACATGAGTATGCATACTTGGACGACATGGCACTTGGTGCAAGTGTCACGCTCCTTCATGTGTGGGCCTGGGAGCATATCTTCATTCTTCGGCCATAGGTTGTTGTAGTGCCAGTCAGGCCTGATGATCTAGTGGTTTGGAATTATAGGGGCGGTGTGTCCTTTACACACACAGGAAAGCACGAGATCCCTCACTGGAGGAGGGTCATTGATGAGATGGCAGTGTTTACATGGCATCCATACCTTGGTGGGCTTAGATGGGCCGATGATGTACAACAGTTGTTCTTTTCCTCCCAAGATCAATTCATGCAAGGGTGGGAGCACACTATGATCGAGAGGTACTTGTCAGGATGAGTTCAACGCCAATTTGGTGAGGTACAGGACATGCCAGACAATGACTACGTGGCCATTTTTTCTTACACAGTATTGCAGGGTGCCTGGGGGCAATATATTCCTACCTCTGAGGAAGTGGATAGTTTCAGGTAGCTAGTGGCTCGACCATGGGCGTATGATCAGGGGGTCACAGATCCAGGAGTGACTCAGGTATACAGATATTGGTTTCAACGGCCTCTATGTTTGACAGTTCGAGGTGCACCCTCCATTTGACGAAGAGCTAGGGGGAGGGGGGAAGGTTGAGGACGAGGAGGTGGCAGTCCTCTGGCAGGGCAACCAACACAGGACCAGCCAACATAGGTCCAACTAGCACAGGTTCAGATGGATCAACCTTGTGTTGATGTAGATATGTAGGACCGAGATCAAGAGCCAAAGGGTGGACATGACGAGCACCAGGATCGGGTTGCCACACCACCACGAGTTAGGGGTGAGGACCAACCTCATGTGCAGCCTCTGCCAGGATAGCCAGCGGGTCATCCGGATCCGAGGGATGGGTTGATACTATAGTTGCAGGCCTAGGTCCAAGCCTTGACAACAGAGAGGGACTAGGTGATTCTATAGAGGTAGGTTGCAAAGTTATAGGTGGCTACATAGATGGGGTGCAGACAACAACTAGAGAGTATGGTGGATTCCTCCTCCCGTAGCACAATGCCTCTTCGTTCATATAGGGAGGCCATTCGGGAGGAGGACTATTATTGGTTGCTTTACCATCAGGCTGTACCTAGAGCAGCCCAGGCCCCAGACTATTCACAACGGACCAGCCACAAACCGACAGAGGGTCATGGTGATAGAGGCGAGGGTAGCAGATAGGAGGGTTAGACCCCATTTTTTATCTAGATATTATTCTTTCGTGCCATATGGGCTCATTTTTGATAGCCCATTGGGCCTTTTTGTACTTATTGACATACACACATGTACAGTGATTTGATTATTTTGTACTATGAGAGTTACTTGATGATATATATGAGATGATGTTGATGTGATGTGATGTGTACCATTTATTTATTTATGCATTTATGGATGGATCTACTTCTATATGTGATGCAATAATGTTATGGTGTGTTGTGATGGATATACTATATATGGATGCATTTCTTTCTAATGATATGTGTGTTACATGATGGTTATGTGACTAACAGATCTATATTATGCCTCATGTGATCTGCATTTGTGATTATTATGGATATATAATGGATATGCGATATGGATGGTTTTTATGATAGTACATTTCTTTTGTAGTGACTTTTTATGTATGCTTTTATGATGGTGCAATCTAGATGTTGATGCAAATGTGATGATTTATGAAATGATTTCTTTTTTGATATCTTTTTTTGTTATGATGGTGATGATGATGCGAATGCAGTGATCATGATATGCAATGATGAATGTATGCGATTTTCCATGTATGATATGCACTTGTGATGATGTTATGATGTGATGTTATATATGATGTGATATGTTATGCAAAATGGTATGGAGATGATGATTTATGGTGTATACGCAAAATGATATGTGAGTAATGACCTTATGATGTATATGTGATGGCATAATGAATGCTTTTATGAGACGTTTTATATGATTATGGATGGATGTACACACTTAATGTGATGGGTTGTTTATAATGCTTATGTACCTATTGTTCTTTGTTTAATTATGCATTGGATGTTTATAATGATATGGGATGATTTATAAAAATTTTATGCAAAATGATTGCCATGTGGTGATTTATGAGATGTTCTATATGATATGGATGGATGGTGGATGATATGTTTATGATGATGTATGCTTTATGCAAATGGATGCAAATTCCTGACTCATTTATATGATGCGATGGTGGTTATATGATTATGCCATTGATGATGTGATGGATTATTTATGTTTTTTTGTAATTACATGAGAGATGGTTATATGTAAATGTGTATGTAATGTTATGATTATGAGATGCTTAGAATAAAAAATCTATATTATATGCCTATGAGATGATCAATTTTTATATATGATATGCATTGTGCTGATGATTTGTGGATGTAGGATTAACGATGGTGGTGATTAATTGTCATAATACCTTGTTAGCGTGAAAAGCAAGAAGAATGGAAGAAAGAAGAGATTTCAACAAGACAAAAGATGATGATGATGAATATCTGTCGTGGAGTTGGTATTTTCAAAGGGCCAATTATCTTATGTTTGATAACACACATAAATGCGATGTATCAAGGTATTAAGAACTAGGATGACATTGTATCTAGTGTGATGGACTTTGACTCAACCATCAGATAGGAGTATCCTTGTTCACGCCTAACATACAAAAACCTTACTAGGATGCACTTTAGGTATTTCACACATCTCAGACCAAACATAGGAAGGTAATCCTTCCTATGTGGTCAACAAGATATGTAGAACACCCTTCGTACATACCTAAATAAAGCAAGTATGCGCCAAGTTATATTACAAGAAAGTCCAACAAGCACAACAGATAAAAAGATAATGATCATTGCCCCATTCCTATCTCTCTAAATCCCTTTGTTGGGGACATCATTGAGAGGTCCTTGGAATGAGCATAATAAAATAAATCAAAAGACAAAGATATAGTAAACAAACAAGCTAATGTTATTCAATACTGCTAGCCAAGACTACACTATGGTGATGTCTGATATTGATGTCCAGTGTAGGAAGGATGCATCCTAGGACATGATGATATCAGATGATTTGATATGGGACTAATTGGATGATAGGTTATTGACACAAAGAGTTGACCAACTTGCTTACATACTAACCTAGATTTTGTGATTTTGACCTTTTGAGTTTTCACTTTTCACTTGCTAGACTTGTTTCTGACTGTTTCACCAAAGGTTGGGGATGATGATTGATTTATTGTGAATGATGTTATTGTGAGTGAAAGTGAGATGGGACAGATGGATTTTTTTAAATATTTGGATGTTTTTGATGTTTTGAAATTTTTTGAGGTTGTTTTTGGTATTTTTCAAGATTTTTCAAATGTTTTGATTTTTGAATTTTCCAATCTATTGGGGTTTTCTAAGATTTTGACCAAGAGACTAACCTAAGGACCTATCCTAGGGGCCTCGGGGGTTGATCAATAGATTAGACTTTCCTACGTTATACACGTGGAGACCACATAGTTTGAATGATGACTTGACTGATTTACAGACGAAGATATACATGATGAAATGCCAGTTTATTATGGCGAACTCCTAAAGGACTGACCTAAGTGTCTCGAGGGATGATCAAAGATCAACCTTGCCTACGTTCAAGGCTCAGAGACCCATAGTTTGACAAGACGACTCTATTTTTTGACTTTTTGGATTTTTTACCTATTTTGGGATTTTGATATGTTTTGAATATTTTTGGATTTGCTGATTTTCTGATGTTTTTTGATTTTTTGATTTTACGACTTCAAGAATATACACGAATCGGATTCGATGAGAACATGCCCCCAGTATGATGTAATAGATTACTCCAATAAAGGTAGGACAAACTAACCTTGGGAATGGGCCGAGTCGTACTAGGAGGGATCATGATACAAACACAAGACCAAGCTATGATGCAAATTTTCAATGGATGGGTGGTGGATGGAGATTTGAATATGATGGATGATGGAAGCATAATGGATGGATGATGCAGAATGAGCTGCGAAGATCCTAGTGGATGGAAAGTGCATATTTACACAAGGAACCTATTTGCAAGGTTTTCACCAAGGTTCCTGTCCAAAGTGCTACCGAAGTGGTTTTCACTAGAGCACAATTTTTCTCTTTACTATTTTTGAACATTTTTCTAATTTTTTTAGATTTTTTTCTTTTTTGATTTTTTTGTTGTCACCAAGATGCCTGTTCACCAAGTTTTCATTGAGGTGACCATTTTTTTAGGACATTTTCTAATTTTTTGATTTTCTGGGGTTCTATATCTTGAAAGATTTAGGCATAAAACTTTTTGAGATGAGAGCTGTTCATGGGCTCTTGCAAAGGTTCCCCTTTGGGTGTTGATAACTGATATGCCTATGACTTATAGCTTGTTGTGATAACAAATGGTCCTAACCAATTGGGATCAAATTTTCCTTTGTTGTTTGGATTTAAGACGTTCTTTTGATTCTCCTTTAATACCAGTTCTCCAACTTGGAAAGTCTTCCTTCTGAATTTATTGTTATAGCTCCTCTTGAGTCTGTTCTGATAGACTTGCAAATGATTTAAAGTGTCTATACACCACTCATCCAGTAGCTCTAGCTCATTCAGTCTTGATCTCAGTATTCTTCATCCATGATGAGGTTTTGCAGTGATATTCTTAGTGATGGGAGCTCAATCTCAATGGGAAGTATGGATTTTCATTCGTAGACTAGGGAGAAGGGGGTGGTGTCAGTGGGTGTGCGGATGCTAGTTTGATAGGCCTAGAGGGCAGGATTGAGCTGCAGATGCCAGTCATGACTTATGTCATTGAATGTTTTCTTGAGGATCTTTAAAATGGTTTTATTTGTGGCTTCTACTTGGCCATTGCCTTGGGGATAATATGGGGTGGAGAAGCGATGTTGGATTTTGAATTTGTATCAAAGATCGCAAACATCTTGATTCTTGAATGGTGTTCCATTATCTAATATAATAGCTTGGGGAACACCGTATCGACATATGAGATAGTTCAGGATGAACTTTGATATTTGCTTCCTTGTTATATAGGTCATTGGTATGGCTTCGACCCACTTGGTAAAGTACTCAGTGGCGGTTATGATGAACTTCTAGCCATTAGATGAAGTGGGAATAATTTTTTCGATGAGATCAAGCCCCCACTGTGAGAAGGGCCATGGTGTAATGATGGGATGGAGCTCTTGAGCTGGAGCATGGATGAGGTCCCCATGCTATTGACATTGTAGACACCTTTTGATGTAGTTGTGTGCCTCTTTCTCCATAGTGGGCCAATAATACCCCATCCTCAGCAGTTTCTTGGCCAAGGTCATTCCACTTGAGTGTGAACCACAAATCTCGTTATGCGCCTCAGTTAAAGCAGTTAAGGCTTCGTCAATATTAAGGCAGTGTAATAAGGTTCCCTCTATGCTTCTATGGTATAAGGTATTTCCTAGAATGACAAACCAAGAGGATTTTTTGATAAAAGTTGTTTTAAGCTTAAGGGTAAGTTAGTAGGTAAGACACCTATTCGTAGGTAGGTATAAATGTCATGATACCAAGGATCTCCAGGACAAAAAATTTTGTACACAAATTATGAGTCTAGTACCTCGAGTGCAAGCACAAGAAGCTGCTTTACCAAGAATTCATGTTTTAGGATGTTGCGAGGGATTTCTAGTAAGGATCCAATTGTTGCCATGGCGTCTGCAGCTGTATTGTTTTCTCTAGGAATTTGCTCGAATGTGATCTCGATGAAGGATTATTTGAGAGTCTCCACCAGTTTCTTGTATGGAGTGAGCTTATCATCCTTAGACTGGTATTCACCATTCACTTGATTTATTATCAGTTGAGAGTCTCTGTATACTTTGAGGGCCATGATGTGCCACTGCAATGTTATTCTAAGGCCTATGGTTAAAGCCTCATATTCTACAATATTGTTGGTGCAAGGGAATGGTAATTTATATGATCTAGGTATGCAGTCCCCCTATGGGGTGATAAAGAAGACATCGACTCCTAATCCATTTTGCGTGTATGAGCCATCAAAGTAAAGTTTCTAGTGGTCGGCTATGTTGAGATTGAAGATGGATTTTTTTGGAAACTATGAGATGGGAGGATTCTCTGAATAGATTGGAGCTTTTGCAAGCTAATTTGTGATAACTTGGCCTTTAATTGCTTTCCACTCCACATATTCAATGTCATACTTTGATAGTATCATGACCCATTTTGCCATTCTTCCAGTGAGCATTTCTTTTGACAGTAAGTACTTAAGAGGGTCAATTTTGGCGATGAGTTTTATTTTGTGTGCTAGCATGTAATTTCTAAATTTCTGTGAAGCAAACACCTCTACTAGACATGATTTTTCAATGAATGATTAGTTTAACTCATGCCCCACCATTGTTCTACTGATATAATATATGGCCCTTTATGTCCCATTTTCATCGTGTTGAGCTAGAAGAGCACCAAGGACTGTTGTTGTTGCTGACACATAGAGAATTAATGGCTTTCTTGGGATCAGTGGCATGAGGACTGGTGGTGTAAGTAGATATTCTTTGATCTTATTGAAGTCTTCTTCACACTTGTTATCCCACTTGTACGCTACTCCCTTGCAAAGTAGGTGGGAGTATGGATTCTATTTATCTGCCAACTGTGCTATGAACCTTCAGATGGACTGAAGCCTTCCTTGGAGACCTCTCAATTGTTTCAATATTTTGGGTGCCTCCATCTCAAGGATTTCTTTTACCTTAGTAGGGTCTACCTCAATACCTCTCATTGACACTATGTATCCTAACAACTTTCCTGATTGTACACCCAAGATGCACTTCTTTGGATTTAATTGGACCTTGTATTCATCCAACCTGTAGAAAATAGTACTCAATTTTGCTATATGATCCTTCCTCTTTCTGGATTTGGATAGTATGTCATCGATATAATATTTCAACAGTTTTATGGATCATGTCATGGAAGATTAACATCATGAATCTTTGGTATGTTGCTCCTGCATTCTTCAAGCCGAATGGCATCATATTCCAATAGTAAGTCCCCCATGGACAAGTGAAGGCTGTTTTGTGTTGGTCTTCTTTAGCAATCATTATCTGGTTGTATCCCAAGAAACCATCCATTAGGGAAATCATTTCGTGCCCCACCATCATGTCTATGATCATGTCAATGTTGGGCAACTAGAAATCATCTTTTGGACATGCTTTGTTTAAGTCCCTAAAATTTGTACAAATTCTGATGCCCCCATCGGGTTTTGAAATGGGAACCAGGTTTGACACCCATTCTGGATAGTCATTTGGTCGAATGAATCCTATGTCCAGTAGCTTTTTCAATTCCATTTTGACTAACATGGCAATCTAAGGGTGCATTTTGTTGAGTTTTTGTCAGACAGGCTTTGCTTCAGGATATACTACTAAGTGATGAACTACAATCTCTGGGTCAAGCCCAAACATTTTGGAATAGCTCCATGCAAAATTAACTTGTCTTTCTCTCAAGAAGGTTGCTATGAGCTCTTGTTCCTCTAATAGTAATGATTCCGCATAAAATGTGATGTGCGATGTTTGCTCCGTTCCTAGGTTCTGGATTACATTTTTCTACTAGAACTGCTAATTTTTCTTGATGAAGAGATTTGAAAGGAAGATTGAATCCCCCATCCTTAGGTGCCTTAGAGAGGTTTTCACCATTGGATGCATCCTTTATTTTTATTTTTTTTTGTGTCAAAGAGTGCCACATTGTGGTTTTCACTTAAGGACTTAGAAATTATTCTTAATTTCTCACTTTTGCGACTGAGGGATTCAATTGTTTCCCCATAATAGGCATGTGTATCTAGCTCAATGATGAATCTTTCTTTGTGATCCCCACACGAAATATTATCCCACAGTCCCATGAATTCTGAGAGTGCCTCATTATTTTTGAATGTGTCAAGAATTGATGGTCGTCGTTGGTCATAATCGATGAGTTGTGGGTAGACTAGACAGATTTCATGATTTTGGTTTTCAAACTCATAAGATAGAGTTCTAATCATGAGAAGGGTGGTATCCTCAAAGAGCTTGGGTACGTTGGTTATGGGATCCTCATCATCACTATTATTATATACATTAGTTATGTCAAAAGTAAAATTATCTAAGACGCGGCCAGTGGATACAGGTAAGCGAAGTTCAATTGGTGTTGGTTCATGGAGAGTCTTGACTACTTTAACTGGGGGACCTCATCCACATATGGTTATACTCGGAGGGGCACATTCGAGGCCAATATTTCTCATTCACATCTCAAGAATGAGGGGTATTATAAGTCCATTGTCATTTTTCCCAAGTTTCTAGTTTCTTTCATAGCCCATTGCGAGCATCATTTGCAAACCTTTACTTCTATCATCCATTTGTAGATTAGATGTTGGTCTATCATCTTGATATAGGAGATGAGGTGGGTCCTCCTCTATGACTTCTCAGTCGAGATCCCCCCAACTTCTAAAGTTGGGATATTCAGGGGATGTTTGGGAAGTGGAGGCTTGATTTGATTGTGGATGTCCTCGTGATCTAGGAGATTGTGGTAACTCTCCTACCATGAAGGAATTTTTGGGAATCATATAGTTTCCGCAACTATTGTCCTAGATGATGAATTTGATATTAGAGATGGTGGGGATGGTAGGAATGAAAGTTGTCTCTGTCACAAAAGTGGAGGCGAGAGTGGTTGGATCAATGTACAGTGTTGATGGGCCTTCATCATTTTTAGGTACTTGAGGTATTTTGTAGTATTTTGTGTCAAGGTTCTTGCAGTAGGAGAATGGTTCAGGATCTCCATGGATGGTGATCTCTTGTCCTTCATAGGTGAATTTGACACATTAATGGAAGGTTGATGCTACTGCTTGCATTACATGGATCCATGGATGTCCTAGGAGAATGTTATAGGGAAAGTCGAGATCCAGGACCTAATAGGCAATTTCCATGATAGCTGGCCCTACTTGAATAGGGATTTGGATTGTGCCTTGGGACACTTTCTTGATCATCATATGCTTTGATTGTAATACCTTTGCCTTTGTTGATGGAATCCTCTGAGATTTTTAGGTTCTTAATGAGCTTGAGGGAACAAATATTCAAGCCTGCACCTCCATCCACCAAGAATTGCTTGACTTTATTTTTCTACACTAGGACTTCTAAATGGAGTGCACGATTATGAGATGGTTGTGTAGGAAAATCTTGGTCAGAGAATGTAAGGAGATTTGACGTAATGATGTTTCTGACCATAGCTTGGAATTGTTTCGCATCAAGATCTGTAGGGACAATGGATGAAGCCAATGCTTCCTCAAGGATTTTCTTGTGGGTGGATGAGATTTTTAATAACTCCATGATGGAGATTTGTGTTGGGGTTCTTTTTAGCTGATCAAGGACATTGTAACCATTGGGAACAGATCTGGGGTTGGGTGCTCTGTTTGGCTGGGAGGATCTTGCGATGGTAATTTTGTCGCCTCTTACGGTGACCCCACAATTGGCATGGGCTACTTTGATGGTGATGGTAGCACAGTAGTCATCTAGGGATGCGATGACATGGTCATACACATGATTCACATTCTTGAAGGTTCCTTTCCCCTTATTAATGTTATTGTTCCCTTTATTGTTATGGTTAGGCATTGAATTCATGTATATTTTGAGATTTTGATTTCCTATTGGTTGTTCCACATTGATGATTCTTTGATCAATGAGGTCTTAGACTAGGTTCTTTAACCTCTTGCAAATGTTAGTGGTGTGCCCTTTGATTTTACGGAAGTCGTAGAGCTAATTTTCATTGTACCAAGGAGGTTTAACATCTAGTTCTTGGTAGTTCATATAGGTGTGAATCTTGATGAGGTTTTCATTTATTAGTTTCTTCATGATGACTTCAAGTGGTTCCCCAAGGGCAGTGTACTTCTTCTTGGTGAAGTTCTTGTTTCATTGGGGTGGTCCCCTTTGATCATTGACGTTATTGATTGCTTGATTGTTTGGTTGTTGTGTTGTTGTGTTCACTGGATGGTTGTTTTGATGATGGTTTTGGATTTGTTGTTGTGGTGTGGGTGTGTTTTGCTGAGGGGAACTGATGACAACTTTGGCATTAATGACACCATTGTTGTTAACATTTTTGTTTCTTTCCCATGTGTGAGGTTTGTCATTATAGCTTGTAGATGGGTGATTGTTTTTTTGTTCGGGATATGAAGTTGATCCTCCAGGTTGTGTCATAAGGGCTTGTTCGATGTTGAGCGCCTTGAGAATCAATTGATTATACGTGGTGATCCGTTGGACTTTGAGGTGGAAGGATAAGAGGTTGTCAAGGTTGGATATGATAGTGCACACTTGTTGTTCCTCGGGCATGACCCATTTGCTCTGATTGGCCTTGGATTGTCGTCGTTGTAGGAATAAAGCAAATGATTCATTCTTACCTTGTTTTAGAGCCAATAGTTCCTCTATATTGACATTCATGGCGGGGTAAACCCACAATGGTGGGTTACAATTTTTCAAACGAAGAATAATTAGAAATGCTCATCAAAAAATTAAAAATGGTTTACCCCTTCTAATGAAGGGGGTTCAAATGAACCACCCCCTTTCTAATGAACCCCCCTCCCTTCTAATGAACCCCCTTTTGCACCATATAAGGGGGGTTTGAATGAACCCTCCTTCTAATGAAGGGGGGTTCTAATGAACCCCCCTTTTTCACCTTCCCCTCCACCATTTCAAAATTTATGTATTTTTTTGACTATTGAAGCTTGGGAAGGAGGTGAAAATGGAGTCAACTTGATAAACCAACTTGGATGATTATAGTGATCAAAACGTGCTTTTCAACAACTATAAATTTAATATATTTTGTTTTTATTTTATATTTTATTTTCTAGTTTTACTGTACATAGGTTTTTCACCAAACATCAAGTTCAATGAAAAATCATTGTGGAAAATAGTAAATTTGAGGAATTTTTTTTTGAAAAATATATATCCACTAGGTATTGATGTCCTCGTTCTAACAAAAAAAGAAAAATTGAATTTCAATACATACCAAAAAAGTTATGCCAGCCGAAGTGCACCTATGTCTAAATTATAAATGTTTTGACTTCAAAACTTAATTAAAAGAAAAATATTCAACAAAATGCTATGAAATAAAATGAAAGCCCTAGATACTTGTGTTACCAACCTAAATTCAAAAAAATAGAGTTTTATCCTTTGTAGAAAAAAATTTATGTGAGCCGAAGTACACACCACTTTTTAAAAATGTTGTTTACTATTAAAAACTAGTTATCAAGGGAGACACAAAAAATTTACAATTTAATTTCAATTTTTTTAAAAAAAAATACATTTAAAATCTAAAGACAAAATCTCACAAATCACTAGTTTACATCATTTTCAAATTCCTAATTTACTCACTGCAAGGCCATGAAGTTTCTCCTAAAATGTTGATTTCACTGTCAAGTTTGGGTCAAAAAGTGTAACCCATTATTGTGGATGACCCCGCCATATTGCAGTATTTAGTTTTGATGAATGTGTCTATGATTTCGGAATGTCTTGATGTTTGTAGGTAGGGCAAGAGAACTATCTCCATAGGCCAGCCAGCCCTGAGGAAATAGGTGCATTACATAGGTATCGGGCCATAGTGCTACTCCATGCAATGAACTTTGGAATTCTTTCGATGTACCTTTTAGGGGCTCTCAGTCCCACAAGACATTCTTGTCAAACTCTGTGGATCTCAAACTTTTGGGAATGGTTTCATCACAAGGTTCTATCAACGGATAAGGACACAAGTTGCTAGATGTTTTTGTGGTTTGCCCTGATTGAAGATCGAGCATTTGTTGTGAGAGTAATTTGATTTGTGTTGTGACATCATTTTGCGGATCAGGGAGTGGGATGAAAGTGTTATGAGGTGGTTCGCTTGTTGATGGGATGGGTGGATTGGTTGATGTGTTATTTGGTGGTATTTGCACATTTTGTTGAGCCATGTATGCTTGTACTTGCTATTCTATCAACAATGCTTGTTGTTGGTCTTGTTGTTGTTGCGTCAGGATTTCCTATTGTTGAGCTTCTTGTTGTTGTTATGCCAACAACACTTGTTGTTGAGCTGCTAACTAGGTTGCTTTCTATTGTTCTTCATATTAGTTCAACGCTTGCTGATGTGCTTGATATTGTGCTGCTTGTTGTGCAAGATATTGTGCTTGTTCTTGTGCTTGTTGCACTTTATATTGGGCTTGAGCTTGAGTGTGCGCTTGAGCTCATCCCTGAGCTTGAGCTTGAGCTTGAGCTTGAGCTTGTGCTTGTGTGGATTGAGCTTGAGCCTAAGCTTTTGCAGCTTGTTGTTGTTGCTGCAATAATATTTAGGCTTGGAAAGCTTGTTGTGCTTGTAATGCAGCTTGGGAAACTTGATCAGCTTGCACAGCTTGAGCGACTTATTGAGCAACTAGTTGTGCAGCTTGTTGAGTAGCTAGTTTCGCGGCTTGTTGTTTTTGTACTTGCAGGAATATCTTTTGATATGTAGCTTGTTGAGTGGCTTGCAACGCAATACTATATTGGCTTGATGTATTGGAGCTTGGTGGTGGTGGTGGTGGAGGTGGATTCAAAATGGTGCTTGTTGTGGTGGTGAGAGGCATTGTCGTGTTGATGTTTGGGGTTTGATTGGTAGATGGTGTGATCGATGTAGTTGGTCCTCGAGAGACCATGTTTTGAGATGTTAGGGGGGTAGTTGATTATGTGATGGTGGTGGTATGTGTTATCAGGGTAGTTTCCATCTATTGTTGTGATGTCAATGAAAAGTTTTGAGAGTTTGGTGTGATGCTTTGATTGATGTTCGGGATGTTGATTTGATTTTGAATGAATATTTGGTAAAGGGGGAAGCCCTAAACCAAGAAGTGGTTTAGATGATGGCAATGGTGGAAATGGTGAAAACGTGAGGGATGTGATCTCTTGAGGAAATGATGTACTGTCAAAAATGCCCCCTGGTCCGAACATGTCACCTTCTCCTTGCGAGGTTATGGGAAGAGAGGTTTGTGGTGTTGCATGAAATGATGATGATGTGGGTCATTTGGATCATGAAAGGTGAGAGGGACATATGGATGTGATGGATTTTGGGGTATGGTTTATTCCAAGGTGGTGTTTGTGTCCAAATCCTGATTGTTGACAAGGGGGTGTGTTTGTATAGCATTGAGAAATGCACTTCGCTTGTTAACACTAGGTTGAGTTGGAGCAATGGATGTTGTGATTTGCGGGATGTTTTGAGTGATATTTTGGGATGGGGGTGTAGATGAGATGGGGTGGGTGGATGAAATTGGAGGCATAACCTCTAAGGATGGTTCTACTATAGAGCTCACATCGAAATCATAAGGTACTTTATCCCCTTGCTTTGCTAATTCGAGCATGTATAGTGAAGGGTTGAGTCTCATCATGATATTGATAATCTTATGATTCTTCAAATTTTGAATCATTTCGGTGATTTCCTCGTGTGACATTCCAAAGGGATTATTGGTAAGATCCTTTACCTCCTCTTGAGTATTTTGTGATGATGAAGGAAAGTCAATTAGAGGATTACTTGATTCAACAATATTTATTTCATAATTTGTTTGACTTAGGTCACTTGTAGTGGATGTTTCTTTGTTGGCTTCCATGTTCCTCTTGTGTTGAGATCTAGTTTACACCATAAAATAGGGATCAATTTTGAAGAATATGGGAGATGAATCTATAATTCTTTAGATTGATTTAATCTTAGGCACAAAAAGATAAAATTTAGGATTTTTTTCAAGGCTTAAAGGTGATATGATGGGGATGATGTAAAAGATGGATGATGCGGATGTTTGACCTTTTGAGAAATCTTGAGGGGATGCTAGAATTTTTAGGACTTTTTGGATTTGTTTTGGATTTTGGATTGGCCTTGATTTGATTTTTGGTTTTCTTTGCTTTTGGATTTATGAACAAATAGACCCTAAGATGTTGGATGATTATTTAAGAGGTAGATTTTCTCAAAGGATGATAATTTGAATATGTGTAGGGAGAAGGATGCATCTACCCACACCTATTCAAACAAGATGATAATTTAACCAAGCATATGGAGAAGGATGTATCTACATATACCTAGCTAAACAAGATGGTTTGATAATCTGACTAAGCATATACAAAAGGAAGCATCTACACATACCTAGCCAAAGATTATTTGATGTTTCGATTCAAAGATTTCAAGGATTTTGCTTCAAGGAATTGATGATTTTGATTTTTGTCAAAAAGCCAAACATGGAGGATAATTTCAAGATTTTTCAAAAGATGATGGTGAGGTGATTTTGGTTCGATGAAAAGTTTTGATTTTGATCCTAGGATGTACCTAAAAATACACTTGTTTACTAGACCTCGGTATTGAACAACATACAATACTTCTAAGTACCTCTATAACTAAGAAGTGGTTCAAACTGAGCATACATTTTTCGATTGTTCAAAGGAATAAGTATATAGAACCTTGTGAATTTTTTACTTATTTTGATATGTTGCTTTTGATTGCACTTCCTAATGTATTTCTTGATGACCTTTCGAGTGTGACTCCTAAATTTTGAACTTTTGCTCAAGGACTTTTGTTTTGGGATTTTGACTTTCTTAGAAATCGTGAGGAACTAACACGTGTGAGAGCCAATTTTTTTATGTTTGCTTAGTGATTTTTTTTTACCACAAACATTTCTTTGATTAGGTTTTCAAACTAGATGTCCAATATCCCAATTTCTTCAAATCCCACAAAGTATGTCATGTAGAATTTTGATGAAATCAAGGCAAGGGTTACCTATTGTTTAACTTTAGTAGGAAAATTGAGATGTAAATCTAAGTGTTTAGAAACCTCTAAGAATAAAATCCCTAGGGAAAGCAATAACACATGAATTTGGTCAATTATATTTGCTTCCTAAAGGGTTTGAAGTTTCAATGATGATGTTAAATGTTTGTATCCAAATGTTTTCGAACAAGCAAAGTGTTTTGTAACCAAGAACAAGCACAACCTTATGGATATGAAAGACTATATTTGTTGAGTCCCCACTTGGACAAGTCCAGCTACACTTATCTTTAGCAAATGGTTAGATGCTTGAGCCCACTGGCTCCCCTCCATAGTACTCACTTATACAGGGCAACCAAGCATCAACACCCATGAAACTCCCATGGCATGCTTTCCATTTCTACTAAAGACCATAAAAGTGTGGGACGGCTTTAGAATGACCGTTCTTGCACCAACAAATAGATAGGGTTTTTTGGCCTTTCTACAACAAGGGTTCTAATTCGGACTTTTCGTTCGTGGGAGTTGACCCAACGTGGAAAGAGGCCATTGCTACCCTTCTCATCAGAGCCAACCGTATGATACTGGCATTTATTCCAATACCCAAATTTATATCCCAGCTAGAAATACTCTTGGGTTTAGAGTGTTACTGGTTGATTCGTTCCCTTGGGTGAGTAATCTTTCCCCAAGGCAGGCCCTCTAAGATAAACAATAGCGAGTAAACATATTCATAGTTCAATCAACCTTTGTTTAGAAACAAAGGGAGAACACATGCAATAGGTTTACTCACACTCACACAATGTTTTGTTCAATTTTAATTCACAAAATGAAGTGTGGAGGTGATCACTTTATCCCAACCTAAGACCATCAAAAATCCTTTTGATTCTCAAGATCGTCATGAGGCACAAGAGAAGCGCATACGTCTTTTCACTGATGTTAGTTTGAGTAAGCAATCACAAAGAAAAGTTGCACATGTTCTTTTTAATCCAATCAAAGCAATAATGACTTCTTTTTATAGCACCAAATGAAGTGTGAGAATTTTCCTTGTTCAATTGTTAGCCCCAAACAAAATCTAGTGAGTTTGTGTCCTAAAGTTCATTTTAAGCTCCTTTTGTAACAAGAATTCAAATAGTTCTTTTTAGAGCCCAAAATAAAACTAGTAAGTGCTAAGCATGAAAGATAGCAAATTTTTCCTTAAGAGGAATAGTGAATCCTCTACGAGTGTTGAACAAACACTAGAGTGTTTAAAAACACTTGGTATCATGAAATGAGGTTATCATGGTTCTTTTCCTCTTCACCTTTTGATTAATCCAACCTACAAGAAAATTAGTTAGATTCTGCAAAACAGAGGTCAAGAAAGCAGAAAATAGACCAAATAACCATAATTTGATAAAAAGCATGTGTTAGAAATAAATTTTCACTTTCTACTTCCCTCCAGCAGTGCAATCCATGAAGGCATCGCAGTTTGAAATCACCAGCGGTGCTGTATAGCTCCGCTTACTTGTTAGTGTCGCTCTGCAACCAAACTAGTGAGCATGAAGGTGTCGCTATTTTGATCAATGGTGCAGTTTGGATTTTGAAAAGATTCCAGTGGGTCGGAAAGATTCAGTGGTGCTATTTGAAAATTTGAACTCTAGGCAAGATGTAGGGAGCATCGCAGTTTGAAGTTTACAACAATGCAATATGGCGACGTTGAGTTCTCAGTGGTGCTAAACAACGACGTTGAGCTTCTAGTGATGGAGTTTTCTGTAAACACACAAAAACACCAAAAAACACAAAAAATTCTCAAAAAATGTGATTTGATCTTCTAGTTTGCCCTCCCTCTAGCGCCAAAATGTGAACCTAGATCCTATACCTATAAGAACACAACAAATGAACACATTAATATGATTGAATGCAAGTTAGAATAGAGATTCCTCAAGAAATCCATTTGAATGTAAGAGAAAAGGAACGAAATGAAGAACACAATACACTTAAAACAAAGATACCAAATCCTATTCTAAAACAAAGCAAACTCTTAATCTCTTGAGGGAGTTGCTGCCAATTTGATGTGAAAATTGGCACTTTCCAAACTCCAATGGTGTGATGAAGATGGTTGATGATGAAGAGTGATCCACTTGATGAAGACCTCCAATGTGCTCCAAGATAAAAAAATCTACATAACCTAGCTAAGATTGGATGAAATTGGATGAAAATTGCTATGAATTTGAGTATAGTAAGTTTACTTAAGTTGTGGATGATAAAATGAGGAATGAAGCCTCTTATTTATAGAATTTTAAGTTGAAGAGATGTCCAAAATGGAGCAATTTGGGACTAAGAATCAACAAATGGAAATATGCCACTTATCAACATGTGCATGGATGGAGGATGTGCAAGTTTTGAAGAATGTCTCAATAAATGCATATATTTGAAATTTGGAATTGTTGAAATGGCAACTAAGAGGGAAAGAATATGCATTGAATGCCACTTGGCTCAAGGCAAAAGGGATTTTTAGGTGGAGTAAATGCCTTGTTGGAAGGACAAAGTCCACTTGGATTTTTTAATTCAAATTTGAGGAATATTCCTTTATTATGCCTTTTGAGAGAAAATAGAGATTTAATAAATGAATTAAATCTATTTTCTTGTGCAAGTTGCAAAAGCTAGAGGATGGGACATGAGAAGAGATTAAATTAATCAAGGTTAATTAATTTAATGAGAGATCAAAATGATGTGACATATTGATTTAGATTTATTGATTGATTTAAATCAAAATATGAGAAGAATATGATTTCAAGAGTAATTAAATAAAAAAAATTGTTTTATTTAACCAAGGAGATGAAGTTAGATTATAAATAAGGTTTTAATTTATTTAATTTAATGGATGGACTTTAAAGATTTAATCAAATAAAATTGATTATTTAATTAAATAGAGATAATTAGATTAGATTGATTGATTTAATTAACAAGAAATGATGACTTAATTAGATAAATGATTTATTTAATTAAGAGAGGAACATTGATGATTTTAATCAAATAAGGGTATTTGATTAAATGGTTAGACCGAGGGATGATTTAGGATGAAACGGTGTTAGTGGTTAGGATCAGATGTGCAATGTCAATCAGTATATTTTACATGTCTACAAACCCAAAGCACACACACGTTGAATAGCCCTAAGAATTACCAACCACTCCATAAGGTTGTTAGAATGCCACCCTTTGTGAATGGAGAAGAAGAAAATAATTGAGCCAAAATCATCTCTTCCAACTCCACCAATCCTAGCAGGCCCTAGATTACATTTGGCTTCCACCGTCTCTTGGATCAAACCAACAATTCTATGCCAAACCTGTTGAACCATTAGCCTATCCCCACGAAAAATCCTACAATTGCTTTACAACCAAATTTTTCAAAGGATGAAAGTAGGACCAATGCACCACACAATCTGAAGGAAAGAGACTTGGGAAGGAGGTCTTCCTAGATTTCTCCAGAACTCAATAAGGGAAGAAGCATGAACACAAGGGTGTTTCCAAACACCCCACCATAAATTACAAAGCAACATAGAATAAGGACAATGAAAAAACAATTGGGAAGAATCCTCCTCACTGCAGCCGTACAAAACACAAATAGAGGGACTATGGAATCCTTGCTTCCAAAGATTATCCTAAATCAAACATCTATTCCAAGCCAAAGTCCACACAAAAAAATTATACTTTCACCATGAAAACTTGTTCCACAGATGTTTCCACCAAGGGACCTCCACCCCACCAAACTTATGAGCCAACAACTCCTGATACCCACTAGCCACAGTGAAAGCACTCTTAGGATCTGGGCTCCAAGCAAGAATATCCTTATCCCAAAGGGAGTTTCAATGTCTACCAACCAAAATATTTTGAAGCTCAACACATTCCTCCTCTAAACCAACCACATGCCAATCACAAGGATTCTTCCACCTAGCCACCTTTGTCTACCCACAAGGATAAGAAGTCTTAAAATCAATCACCCATGACCAACTAGCCTCCATGAAGCGTTGGAAAAGATTCAACAAATTAGGATACTAACGCAAAATGGGGGAAAACCATCCCAAGTATCTGACCAAAAGAGGGCTTCAACCCCCCTATTACATATCCAGAACAAGCCCTCCTTGATTAGAGCAACCCCTTTCTTAAGCATTTCCCAAATCACAGAACCTTTCCCCACCAGAGGATACCTGGGAATCTCCTCCTTCAGAACCCTCAGAAGGTACTTGTGAGATAAAATCCTAGCTCAGATATAATCTTGCTCCACACACCACCTCCAATAAAGCTTTGTAGCTAACACCAACCTAGACCAAGATGACTTCCACAATCCAAGACCCCCAAGCTGCTTCAGACTACACACAATATTCTACCATGACTCCCTAGGGAGACTACTAGGAGCGATAGGAATGCCAAGATAAGTTAAAGAGAGAGCCCCAATCTGAAACCTCAAGATACGAGCAATCATTTGCTGAATAAGCCGCAGAGTATTGAAGAAGAAAATGGAAGATTTGTCTTCATTAATCATTTGATAAAAAGCAGCCAAATAAATATCCAAAGCCTTGTACAAATTTGTGGCTTCTCTAATCTTAGCCATACCCATCAAAGCAGTATGATCCACAAATTGCAAGTGAGATTGAGGAGGAAAACCATTTCCCCACACCCAACCCTGAATAAGACCCAACTCCACATTACGCTTCACCAATCTCCCCAGACCTTCATCAAGGAGAATAAATAAATAAGGAGAAATTGGATCCCCTTGACAAAGGCCTCTAGGAGCAGTAAAAAGAGTAGAAGGCTCACCATTTATCAACACTGAGAAAGAAGTGGAAGAGACACAAGACATAACCCACTGGACCCACTCTTTAGCAAAACCAAAGGCAATAAGAAATTTTCACAAGAAAGGCCACTTAACTCTGTCATAGGCATTTTCCATATCCAGCTTGATGAACATAGCCTTTTCTTTTTAGGTTGCCATAGAATGAATGGTTTTAGTAGCAATGACCACCCCACCCAGAATATTCTGATCCTCCACAAACCACCCTATTCCTTAGAGATAAGCCATCTAAGCCATTGCTTCATCCTTTTAGCAATCAACTTGGAAATGATTTTATAAACTACATTGCAAAAAGAAATAGGATGAAATTGACTCAGCCGATTCGCCCCCCTTACATTTGGGAATGAGAGCTAGGAAGGTAGAGTTCAAAGCCTGTGACATCTACTTATTCCTTTGAGACTCCCAAACCACCTCCAAAAGGTTCAGCTTAATGATACCCCAAAATTCCTAATAAAATTCAATTGGGAAGCCATCAGGGCCCGAAGCTTTCTATTTCTTCATCTGGAAAACAATAGCCTCCAATTCCTCCAGCGAGATATAGCCCATAAGATGCTCATTCATCTCCCTAGTAACCAAGGAAGGGATATAAGACAAAACATGGTTTTCTTCTACCAAACCATCTTGAGAATCCTCTCTAAATAAAGAAGCAAAGAACTACAAAGCTTCTCTAGACATGCCTTGTCAAGAAGAGAAATGCTCACCCTTGCCATTCACAAGAACATGCATAGAACTACCATGTCTCCTGGATTTCACTGAATTTAAGAAGAAAGCCATGTTTTTGTCCCCCTCTTGTAGCCACTCCATGTGAGTATTTTGTTTTCAATAAATTTCCTCGTGTAGCTCACACTCCTCCAAAGCTATCAGAGCCCTTGATTTCTCCCTAAGTAAATCCTTTGAAAGACCAAACTCCCTTATCTCCCGAGTGATGACATCCAAGTCAGTTTGAGTAGCCACCTTAGCATGAAAAATATTTCTGAAACATTGCCTATTCCACCGTTTGAGTTGATATTTCACATATTGTAGCAGTTTGGAAAAAGAATACATAGTCAAATTCCATGAGCAAGTCTTCCCACCCGCCACCATTAAGCCATATGCATCTGCAAATAAGAATCTCTTAACCACATAAGCTGGAAATTGAAAGAGGAGGACCAAGTAACATGAGCCAAAGTAGCAGATAACTTAATAGGCCAATGATCTGAGCCTCACCAGTCCAAAATCTCAGAGCAAGTAGACCACAATCCACCAATCCAAGAACAAGAAACCAAAAAATGGTCAATTCTCCTAGCAATACAATTCTCTCCCATTCTCCTATTGTTCCAAGTAAACTGACCATTATGGGGCTTAATGTCAACCAAATTTAAGGCAGATATGTTATCATGAAAAGGGAAGGAAAAAGGCTCCAACCTCACAATACCACCCTTCTTCTCATCCAATTCAATAATGGTATTAAAATCCCCTGCAATAATCCAAGGGAAAAAAGGAGCAAGGCTCCGAATGAAATTGATATGAGACCATAATAACTGCTTACCAGGAAAATCCATAGGCGCATAGATATTTGAAAGAAGAATAGTTTCACCCCACTCTAGACTTGAGGCAACCATATAGATGGAAAACTTGGAGGACATCCACCAAAGAGGATGAATCTTCAGTGGGTCCCACAAGCAAGTCACACCCCTTGCATTATCGTGAGCCCCAATATAGTGGCAGTCACCTTGACCCCACAACTTTCACACTAAACCAACCATACTTTCAACAGATAACTTAGTCTCCTATAAAAAAAGAACATTAGGAGAATGGATTCTCACTAATTCATGAACAACTTTTTGTCGAGGGCCACTGTTCAAGCCCCTTACATTCCAAGAGAGGACGATCATTTCAGAGGGTTAGAGAAATGGGAATCCAAGGTCTTAATAGATCTAAACTCCACCAAAGTCTCCCTCATCATCTTTATTTTTTTTAAGTCCTTCTTTCTCCCAACTTTGGAAGACTTCTCAACAACCCCTTTCTTTTGATCTTTCTGTAGAAGTCCCAGTGAAGGAGAGACCTTGCTTCCTTTTACTGAATTAGACCCTACTTTCACCAATGGAGAAGAGATCTCTCCCTCCCCCATTTTTGCATCCACAAGAGTCTCATAGCTCCCATGAACCACTAAACTAAGATCTGTTTCCATTTGCAAAACACCAACCTCCTGTGAAGTCTGGTTATAATTTGGATTAAGTCCTTCCTGAACCATGCCAAAAACACCCTGGTCCATAATCATCAAATCGGATTCACCTCCTACTGATTGGGATCTTTAAAAACCTCAAATCTATTTAAGGTATCACCTTCCTATTGCTCCTTTAGAGTCCTCTTTTGAACCCGCTTCCTATTACGAGCCTTAATAGGAATAAAACCCTCCACACCAACAGCCCCACCAAGAATAGGACCCTTGCCTTTGTCGACCTTAGGAGGGTTACGGGGAGGCTAAGTAGACTGAGACTCAAAATATTTAGACTTTAGGCATCTCCTCTGTAGATGGCCATATTCATGACATAGACGACAACGAAAGGGAAATGTCTCATAATCTAGCTATTGCACCCAAGAATATGAACCCAAACGAATTTCCAAAGAATCTAGAAGAGGGTTATTTAAATCCATCTCATTACAAATATGAGCAAATGTCATTACCTTTCTATCCTGAGTTTGATAAGAAGGACCCACTAGTTTCCCCAACAATGAAGCAACCTTATGCAAGATTTCATTACACCAACATTCAAACTGGAAATCTAGGGAGCCACACCCACATCAGAACCCAATTTGAGAGCTCCTCCAAGGATCAAAACCCGCATGCCAAGGTTTGTAAATAAACCAATTTGATTGTGAAAATAAGGCCTACCTTCGAAAACTCTATTGCGATCCGCCATTCAAATAAAAGTCACTATGAAGTAACTGTTTTCCAACAACAAAATTGGATTGAAACCCTCATTCCCAAGAATTTGCAGAGCAAAGCATGCTTCTAGTAATACTCAATATCCTTTGCAATCGATTCTAGTTGAATTACCAACACTGGCCTATCTTTGGTATGTTTGAGGTAGCCATTTATCTTCATGATATGAGAACTTCTAGATGGCACAAATCCTCCATTGCCCGAACCAATTGAAAACAAATTATTATAAAAACTCTTGAAGAACGATTTGGAGAAGAAGTCCCAAATGCAACTCAAAAATCCATAAGAGATTTGACCTCCGATGTCTCCCCCGGAGCCATAACCAAGGGGATGAAACACCCTTAAACCCCCAACACTAGGAGCCCACTCAAACACCAAATCCCACACTTCGACTAGCAGACCAAAGGGAATACATAAGAGAGCAAAAAGGAAAAAGATTAAACGCAACCACAGAAAGAAAGATAGCCAACCTCACCCTAGTCAGTGTCCAAAACACACACCCCTCACACATCAAATCCCTGACCCCAACAAACACACCTGCAGGAAGACAAAAAAAAGCCTCCCACCAGCTTTCAACAACATGCACCAGAGGCTTGCCTCTTGTAGGGCGTGGCTTGCACAAGGCAACCGCTTGCTTCAGTGATGCCATCGAGCTCTTCCTCTAAGAAAAAAAATATATCCATCTTCCAACCAATTTACTTCATCAATATCAAAACTAAAATGAAAATTATTAATTTATGCCGAAGGCGTATCCTATTTCAACAAGACAAAGCTAAAAAGTGCAATTAGATGGTTGTTATTGTTTGCCGACTATTAAAATTTTTTATGTCGTTGATTGAAATTATCCTGAGTAACGTGCATGGAGGAAGTGCTACGCGAGGAAGAAGTACCCACAAAAATCTATAAAGGGGTACGCAAGTCTTGAGGAATGACTACACAATAGTTAATTAATATCACGTGCCAGGCAACTTGAGGTCTGACAAACATAGCAGCACTGAGAGACAATTAAGGGGTATCGTCATCCTAAAAATAATTAATGGTGTAATGATATTAACATGTTCATGTGCCCTTACCTTTTTCAACTGCCCTTTACTTTTAAGAGTCAAATCACTAGTTATTTAGTGTTATGCTTAACCATAAAGAAACGTACCAAATGGGGAGTGGCTTTTTATATCGTAAAACACAAGTAAGGGCCACTAAATTTAAAGGGAAGTTATAGGAATATTTACATTTTAAAACATAACTTATAGATGCACAAAAGCTTATAAGTCACTTTTATAAATAAATTATAAGAGTTTGTGTTTTAAATATAATATTTTAATTTTAATATATTTTTAGTGACGAGGGTTTTAGAGTATGCCTATTAAAAAGAAAATTACGGTGAGATCTTAATAATGAATGCATTTAGGTTTTAACATTATGACATCTTGTTTTATAAAATTTGAAAGAATTATTTTATATTTTAATTAATATAATATTTGATTTATAGTTTGTTTAAGGTAAAATTTGATTTTTATATATATATATATATAATATAAAATTTGATTTATATTTATTATATGAAATGTGGATTATAATTTAATAATAAAAAATAAACTATAAATAATTTAATTATACTTATTATTATTATTATATATTATATGTTTTAAAATAAAACTATTAATTACACAAAATGATTAAAATTTATAATTAATAATTATTGTAGTTTATAAAATTTATCTTAATTGACTTTCCACACTTCTTCCTAGTACCCATTGCACAGTAAGGTGCAATTGCTAGTAATATATATTTTAATAAAAATATAAGAAATCAAATAATATTGTCCAATAAATTTTAAAATAGTAAATTACAGTTTAAAATAAAAAAGGCGAGCAAATCATCAAATTCCATATCTAACATAAATTTGTTTTACTAATGTTAATCTAAATAATAATGTATTTAATAATTAATATTTGTCAAAAAGTTATAATGTAAAGCTTTTGGATTCAACTATATAAATTTAATTAATAATTAATAATAAATTAGATTCAACTGTGTAAATTTAATTATTAATTAATAATAAATTTAATAATTAATAATTAATAATAAATTGGATTCAAAGAGTTTAGAACGCGTTTCTATATTTCCGTACTCCCGACAAATATTTCTGATAAAAAATTTACATTTCTATTTAACCTTTTGTGGAGCGCAAATTTGTCTTAGGAATTTTAATCCGATAACTTAAATTCTACTTTGTGTACTTAATGATATTTAGTATACGCTTAGAGATTTAATTACACTAAGGACATAAAATCAAGAGTCAAAGTGGTGCTACATTAGGATATAAGGTGCCCATAAGACCAATTTATTTGCAATTTTAGTCCACGTAAGAAGAAAACGAATCGACGTGTCAAGTACATCTAAAGCACCGCAAACAACAATCAGATGTGGGCCCATGCTCACGTGGCATAAAAAATTGATATAAGGAGCGTGGAGAGGAGAAACAAAGGACATAATTATAACAAGATAAACCGGGTGATGATTGTTTTCTCTTACCAGAATTTCCTACACTGGCTCAAATTATAACTCTTGTACACGCACTCCACGCTCCCGGGAAGCCACTCCAAGCTGACACCTTGCACAGCTCGCATATCTGATCTCCTTCATCTCGTCTGCTTTACATTGCGATGAAAGGCCGTAGCTTTGCTGAACAGGGTTTGAGCCCCAAGGAGCGGGTGGCGCTGCAGGCGCTGCTGGAATTGAGCCGTGTGCGGGGCGGTCAGTTTGCGTCGTGGGGGCGCAAGCAGCTGCAGTCCACAGAGGCGTATTCTTCCTGCAACTGCGAAGATAAGCACTCGGTCTCGCCGTTGGCCGCCGTGACGGCGGCGGCTGATTTAAAGCCGGCGCGGGGCAGCCCTACCACGCCGGTGCGGTGGAGCGGCAACGAGAGGATCTCCGCCACCGCGTCTCCCAGTAGTGACAGTGCAGCTGGTCTGCGTCCATGCGACCTCACCCCGGGGCCCAAGGTTGGTGGTGCTGTGTTTTCATTTCCACTTATAGCGCTTTTTTCTTTTTTGGGTTTATGTGCTTTTTTCTGTTTTCGCTTGGTGTTTCTGTTTCGCCCCTAGTTTTTGTCACAGCGAAGTGTTTGTTACGCGCATGGAAACTTTTATTACTGTTTTAATTTAAAGTAGGCCCCAGCAGGGTACTGCGTTCTAATCTTATCGGTGCTTGCCACGTCACCTGTTTACGTGCTATCTGTTTAATAAATAAAGCATGTCATTTTTAGAAATATTGACACGTGGCAATATGCTTAAAGCAGCAATAAGCAACTCTGTTTGCAGTTTAGGAAAGATCCGAGAGGTCTTGTTCGTAGTTTTAATCTAACACTAAAAATTTAGGAAATTTGAGGCCCTTGCCCAAAAACTGGAGTGGTAATTTTTGCTCCCTGCTGAAATACCTATGTCAGGATTTATTTCCACCAAATGACAGCAGTTTATTCATGTAATACCTTCTATTTTTTTTAGAGTATTGAGAATCCAATTTGAAATGATTTAGGACTTGTAAGATTACATTTGTATTGTTTAAATTTTCTTAGAAATTGCTTTGGGAGCAGTGAATTGTATTGATCAAACAAACAGCTTTAAAAATATTTGAAATCTTTATCTAAAATTTAGGTGCTCTCCTCTACGGGATCACTGCCTATGACAATAGATAAAATGAAAGGTTGTTTCACAGTCCAATAGGCCTGGCGCCATGAGCATCTCATGGTTCTCAGGATGCAGTCCCATGAAAGGGGCTTGGGTTACTATTTATATTTTGAAAAACAAAGCCATAGGATTAGAAAAATGCAGCCACAGGAACAAAATGAATCTTTCTGTATAAAATACAAGTGCAAGCTTTAAGCTGGTGCTGGCAGGGGCCTGAAAATTTACCCTACCGACATAGCGTATGTATAAAGCATCTGGTTCTATATGATTTCTATAATTTATCATTAAAAAAATTGTCACTTGCATCCAAAATTTCTTATCAATGAGAAGTAAAATATCCATAGAGCTGCTTGGCAGGAAAAAGTCTCCCAATTTATCTTAGCAGCACTTGCTGAGAAATTTTTATTAACCTCCCCCCCAAACCCCCCCGGTCAATGGGAACATTTCTCTGGACTCAGGGTAGCTTCCACTATAGGAGATCATGCTGCAATCATGACTATGCTTAAACTGCAGGACATATGCACTTTATTCCTCTAGATTTAAATGTGTGGCTCCTTCACTCAAGCACCAGATCCATTGTCTAGAAATACAGTCTCATGGCTTTTATTCAATCAAAGCTCACTCGAACCCTCGTAACTGTGCTTTATTAAATTTTTTGCCACATAACTAGCTGGGGAGGAAATCCAAAAGAGCTTGAATGAAACAAGAAAAATCCCATAACATATTATTTAGGATGGCATTGTTCAGGGGCCTCTTCGTGGAGGGATTAAATGTGCTTTACATAACTTTAAGAAATTCTCCCCTCAAATATGTCTTAGTGTTAAAATGTTCAAGTGATAAATTCTAATTTTTTATAGCAGCACTAGTTGATAAAATCAGGGAATCGGCCCTACATATGGGCATCAAGCTAGCCCAGGATATGCTGTTCTTCGTGTTACTATACTGCCTCTTGTGTTAGACAACAAGATATATGGGAATAGATAAGAAATTAATGTGAAATATATGACCACTTGAAAATCATAATAGCATATATTTACCATTTAGTCATAGTCACCCTTACATTTTAAAAAAGAATCTTGCAACTGAGCCTCATGACCTACATTTTGCCTGCCAACAACCATACTAACCCTCCTGCAAGTGTGCATATACATTTTGTTAAACAGCTGACAGTTTTCTTTAGGTTAAAGTAAAAACAGAGCGTGCTGGTTGTTTTAAGTTTTTCTCAAGCTGACCATTGGACCAGACAGTTTTCATCCTTAAGTCCACTGTATGATTTCAACCACCATTTAGGCGCTTTCTTGTGACAACCAAGACAGTTGACCTCTCTTGATTATCTCTAGATATTGGAAATTTGTTATTGCTCTTTCTGAAAAGTAAGACATATAGGTTGTTTTACTTTTAAGAATTGAGGGGTTTCCTTGTGGTGCTGCATTTTCTAGATGTTTAATCAGAAATACACAAGGATCTAAAAATCAGGAAGAACATCGGGTAATCTGACCGCCATCTTATCTTAAGATTCACAGTTATCATCCTGAAGTCTATGCAATGATTCATAACATCTTGCTTGAGAGAGTCTTGGGAGCAAACCTCACTGGTTTATCTCGATGAGGTGAATTTAGTTTTGGTCCTTTTAAAGATGGGCACATTTAGATCTTTCTATGATTTGAGACATTTCGTTGTGGTGCTAAATTTTCTAGATGTTGGTACCATCATATTAATTAGCAAAATAGCAGCTCTTGGTGCCAGGGTGTTGTAGATAGGAGTTATAAAGGAGGTAACACACCAAGGTAACAGACATTGCAAATTTTATGTCACCATTAGCTTAAACACTTTCGGTACCAATTTGGAATGATCTTTTTCACTTAACATTGTTCTCCAAAAATCTTCTTCCTAAACATTTCCTCCTCACAACTCTGGATTTCTAATGCATTGCAAGGAAACAAGCGGTACTGATATATAATAATAAAATATAAGATTAACCAAAGGTAGACTTCACTGTCCATTTCACTATAAATTTCCATCTCTCAAATTATTATCTGCCAGCGAATGATAATGCAAGAAAGAAAGTACTTAAATGTTGACAGCTAAAAATTCACAGCATAGTACTGCATATGTTTTACATCTCACTGAGATTACTTGTAATTTTCTCTTGAGTCTTTTAAATGATTTTATTTTGTATATATTTTACATGGAATATTCATCGCTTAAATGATATTAATTTTGTATGCTTTTTAGTAAAATTCTGTTTAAAGTGTTAGATCTAAAAATTTAATTCTATTTTCTAATGTTTCTATATGATTCAATAGACTAATCACATTTGCATATGGATCAATAGACTAATCACATTTGCATTTGGTACAGGTGGAAAGACAATTAGGAGTGCACAACCCTTCCAATGGAAAAAGGCGTAAGAAAAAGGTATTCACAAGTTCATCTTTGTATGTTTTTCTTTAACATAAAGGAGGGGTAAATTTTTTATTAAAACAAGAAGAAGAACAAAGCAAGGGCACTACATAGCTCTATCAAGCTCCACCAAGTGATCCAACTGTTGAGACAGATCCGGGGGTAACTGACCCCAGTCCACCAAATTCCAATCATGAATATGATCCAGGGCTAATTTAATTTCTTTGAATTCTGCTATTAGATGGCTAATTAATGAGAGCTGTTATGTTTGCAGACTCTGGCACAGCTGAAGGAATTGTTTAATGGACTATCATTACAAAAGGAAGAGATGGAAAAGGTTTATTTCTTGTCAATTCCTATAGCAATAGTCGTTAGATGTTAGAACAAAAGAATTGTTATTAAAATGATTATTCTCTTTTCAATAAGGAAAATGTTTGATTTTTGTTAAAAGTTATTTCTTATTACAAAAGTCATTAAATTTCATAATAATAAAAAGTACTAATGACTTTTTTTTTTAATCAGGAAAAGGAGAAGATATTCAACAGTTTTCAATCATTAACGGATGAAAATAAATTTTTGAAGCAGAAGGTAATTAATTTTGTTGTTTTGTCTTAATATATCAAAGAATTATTAAAATTGATCTCAATAATAAAACATTTCATAATGTAATAATTTTACTTTCTTTGTACTGAATTCATATTTTTATTTAATATTTTTTAACTGTTTCTCTATTCCTCTAAAGAAAAAAAAAAATCTCCTAATAAACAAACTTAGAAATATTCTTTTGTTAACAGTTAGCATTGAAATTGGGGAAAAAGAGACAACACCAACTTCTTACGCAGTCTCCAACAATTACCTCAAACTTAAAACCATTAAAGGTGTCAATTGGACATGATGCATTAGAGTCTTCTTCACGCACTTTCGCTCTACCAGATTTAAACATCCCTATGGAAAATGTTGAAGATTTGTCTAATAATATGTCCATTGATTTTGACAATCAAGTAGTTCAGGTAGATAGTAAAGCCATAGTTGCAGCCATGGCACGGAAATATAGAATGGAATGTCTTAGATTGAAATCTATGAAAGCTCACCTGAGATGACACTAACAATGACCATGGTTTGAAATGTATGGAAGGAAACTAACAAGTATTATTGGTGTGGGCAAAAATCAGTAATTGTAAATATGCTCTCTATTCACCATTGAAGGGGTGGTTTCCTAGAGGCCAATTTTCGCTCCCTAGAATATGTAAATTTAATTCATTTCTTATAGAGGAATCAAATGTTGATGAATGTAAATGAGTAATCAAATGTTGATGAATGGTGAATATCAAATGTGTAAATTTGTGTACTAACAAATATTTTCTCATAGCGTAGACTAGGTTTTTTAAAGTGGGTTAGCTGTTAAATAATTGCTATTTAGACTTTGCCAAGTTGTGTGATTCTATATGTGATTCTTTAATCTTATTGTTAGTTTATGTTTACAGGCAATTTACTATAGCATTCAGAGAACGCAATTTAATTGTTCTAATTGACCGATCACATATTTGAAATTTTCACTTTAGTTTACAATAATTTTGTTTATAATAAAATCTTTTAAAATCTTATATTTTTTAAAATTTGCATTGGCTTATTTCAATTAATATGATTATTGAAAAAATTATTGTAGTCAAAATTTCTAAATAACAACTAAAAATACTTATTTTTGTTGTTTCTGAATTTGATTGTGTCAACATTTTGGATCACATTCAATGATCCATCTCCTTCAGCTCTCTATTATGATGATGGATCACCCAGTGTGATCTGAGACGATAAACTTACACACAGTCAAATCCAAAACAGCAAAAATAATGTTCATATGAATTGTGAAAATCTAATAACATTAAATAAAATATAATTTATATCAATCAATCACAATAAATAATTTTTACTCAAAAATTAAGAAAAAAACAAGATTATAAATTTTTGAAGCTTCTCACCCATAACTTTCAAACTCTACATCCTTATCCCTCCCTTCATATAAAACTTCAAAATAGAATTTTAGCAACAAGTAGTTCAACAACTTTTGTAAAGCCCTGAGACTATGCTGGCTGCTAAACTTTAGAGTCGAGAATCTTTGCAGCACCTCACTTCATAGTTCAAAGATTTAATTCTGATTTTAGACTTTGGGTCACACCACTTTCATAGTTTGCAACAATATTGGGTAAAGATCTCCGAGTTGTATAAGAGAATATTTAAAGGATTATCCTTTTTCATCCCTTATAGGTGTAGCAAGGTCTGAACGAAGACTTTGGAATTATTTCGCATTAAGATTCACAATACAACCTTAAAAACAAGCATGATAGTAATATAAGTATAATCAATTCACTCTATTTTATTTTGCTAGGTACTCATTTAAACATTTATATTTTCATTTTTAATTAATATTTATGTATGATCAAACATTAAAAGTTAGTTTAATTGGATTGCAGTGATGTAATTCTTCTTGTTATTAATTATAAATCAATGCCATTTCCATTGTTTGATGAAAACGCAAGGTGAAGTCTGCATAGTAATCAATTTTTAGTTTATATTAAAGTATTTGATTAATAAGATATCAACATATGCATATTTCATTTCAGGGTTCCTTAAAATATGACTGTGAAATCAGGCTTTCTAGAATGTATATCAGGGGCACGTCTCTTTTCCTAACAAACTTGGATTTCCCAAAGTTACAAGGTACTTTGGTTTTTGTTTGGCTTGTCTATTTATCTATTTCTTCCATAGTATATATATTAGAATTGATTAACCTTTAAATAAAACAAATCATAGGGTTTTTATGGTATTCAATTTGTTGCAATAGGTTTGCAAGACATAACACTACAAACAAGGGAATTGAGATCTTAGCAATAGAGTAGGTTCTTAGTTGACTAACTTGGCACTTCTATGAGGCTTTTATGCTTAGAAACATGCGAAATGAATCATAGTCACATATAAGGGTAACAAACACTAAGTGTAAAAATAGAGGGAAAAGTTTAAAGTATACACATTTTTATACTTTTGGCCACCATTTTAGTTGTCTTGGGAAATATAATGAATTAAGAATGTTAAAGTAAATGAGCATTCCATTAAAAATAATTGATATAAAGCATACAATATATATTTTTACCTCGATTTTTCTCTTTGTCTTCTATTTGTCTTTCACCCAAGCATCCTCCAATGTACATACAAAATAACTTAGTGTTAGGACAAATATTTAGAAAAAAAGAATCATACACTATAAAAATATCATCTACTTATTGTTGAATGGGGTAAGGGAAAGAGTGAGATACATAGAGGATCATCTAGAGTGGAAATAAAGAGAACACAATATGATAAAGCCAACATAGAAAGGTGGATACTATTTTTGTTATGTGACTTTTTCCTCCAAACGAGAGAAAACTATGAAATAACCCTTTAGAATTAAAAAGGGAGAGAAAAATAAAGGATATTATGATCCTTTGGTTAAAAGAGAGATTAATAAAGATTATGTATAAAAACTCTTTTAAAAGGGGGAGGAAAATTTATTTATTTAAATAATTATTAAAAGGAAACTTTTGGGAAAGGGTGTGATGGTTTGGAAATCACTCCTTAAAAGGATATATAAAGAATTCATGTGAGACTTGGACAAGACATTGAGAACATTCAACGAAGAAGAAAGTAGTTAGTGAGCTATGGATTATTGGAGAAGGGGGCACATGTGTGTCCAACCTGGGGTATAGAGTACACTTTGGACTGTCATGGCTAGGGCTTGGATATTTGCACTTGTGTTGAGCATTATTTTGTTGAACCAACACTTGTGTAAAGCACAATAGTGTGCTTTGTTCAGAAAGGAATTGTTTCCTCCTAGATTGTTCCATAGCAAGAGCCAATACCATTAACATCAATTCCTAGGTTGGGAGTGGCTTTTCCAAGTGTTGTGATTTAGATAAGTATTAAATCATTGATTCTAAAATATATTAAGAATATTATATATATAATTTGTGTGTTAATCTATATGAATTTACTACGTTAATTATTTACTTTAGAATCCAAGTTGTCTAATTATTATTATAGTTACATTGGTTATTTTATATTAGTTATTCACATTATTTTAGTAACATTACATATTGTAAATTACCTTAACTCTAACATTTAAATCTATTAAATCCGTTGATAATACTTAAACAACTTTAGAGGGAAAAGTGACACTACAATTTTCAAGGAGCCACCTTGCACTAAATGCTAGAGCTTTAATGGAACCGCCATATTTTTTTTTGGAACTTTGTTGTGTTATTCATTTGCATAGAGTTCATGCATGGTTAGAGGACATGAACATGTTCAAGATCATGTTAAGAAGTTTGATCATAAATAGGTAAAAAAGTGTAAGAATTCTACAAAATTTATGAATGTGTCAGAGTTAAGTGTTGCATATGACATGAAGGTGTGTTATAGCTATAGTGTTTCCATGGTACAAATTGTGAGATGTTTGGTAAAAAAATTTCAAGTACTGCATCCTAATTTGAGAGGTGATGAAGAATGTATAATAGTTAGGTGCACATGTAGTAATAATAGAATGCATTTAATGAAAAATGAGGACATGCATGCTTGTTCTAGGAGTTATTTAGAGGTATTTCGAGTAATTAGAAAGTTTGTCTCTACATCCACAAGTCATGGTTTGGTTTTTGCTATAGTGTAGGAAGGCATGTACATATTCACATGTTATGATTCAAAACAATTGACTAAATCATTGTGGCACTATTAGGAAGATGCGATAGTCTGATGTAAAAATGAGACCCTAGATCTAAGTAGTAGATTACTTGGATCAATCTTTTCTTGCATCAGTATTAGAACTTAAACCACAAAGATGTTGAGATTGGCTAACAATCTAGAGGGAGATCTAATCTTCCTTGGGCTTAGTTCTTTTGTTGCTATCTAGAGATTGATTTAATTGATGTGAATCTATTAATCTAATTTACTATGAAAACCTACGAAAATACAAATTATTCACATAGACAAAATTGTAAATTGATGAAATAACAACAGGTCTGAGAAGGGCAGACATTTATGCACCTGTCATAAAAAATTGGGCTGAAATTGACTAGTCAAGGGTGAGTGAACCCTTGGCTAAGAAGTGAGATTTTGTATTTGCAAAACCCTTTTTTGCAAGTTACAAGTTTGCACTATTGTTTCCTATCCTAGAACCTATCATCTTCAGATCTGAACTTGCAAAAAAAGGACAAAGAGAGGGAAAGGGGTGTCTATATAGGAGTTTTCCTCAATCAAACCCCTGTATCGATATTTCTACCTCCATGGATAGTTGATTTGATGATTGATAAAGTGTGTGATATGAACCTTAAGTGTGTCTAAGGCTGTAATGAGAAATAATAAAATGCAAAAAAAATGGTAAAAACTACTCAATTTTGTTAGATAAGGATTCCTAAATGACATAATCAAAATCAACCCAAGAGAAATTCAAATACTTAAGGGAAAATCATAATACACAAATACCTTACTTAGGGCATCAAGGAGATCGAAGGCTGAAGATGAGAACACGCTAAGAACAAGTCATTAGGTACTTGAAATAAGCCAAAGCTACTTCCAAACCCTAAATTCCATCTTTTTCTTCCATTGGCATCGAACTCCAATCATTGTGAGCTAACTTGATCAAATCTAAAAATTACTTGTAATTCTATAAATTAGGATGTCGAATTTGGCAAAGCTTCATTGTTGTAATTGTCTTGTTTATTTTGAAATAATAATTCATGTTTATATAGTGGAACATAGGAATAAATTGAAGTGTAGGTCGACTTATTTAATTTTGAATTTGTAGGATTAATTTACTACCATATCTAAAAATTGAATTCACATCACTCAAATTAATGACCAACATAAATTAAAGATCAAAATTATCAGGAAAATAAACTAGTCTAGGGTGCCCATTCCCTTGACCAACTGCTTTGTACACATTAAAGTGTGATCCTTGATTATAGGGCCTGCTTAATCATGAGTTATCCAAAACACAAGAAATAATTGGGGTTAAAATGTTGAAATGTGATTGAGAACGAAATTTTGGGGCAGTATTGATATGTTCTCCAGAGTTGAATGAAAAATCCAAGGCTAAAAAGTGGTCCTAAAATGCACTAAGGGAGTAGACACTAAAGTGAGCCCCAAATAAAGCATGAAATTGTGCTTACACTCTTATGAAGCACAAATTATGATGTTGCATTTAGCCCCCACTTTAGCAATCATATGACACTATGTGCATATTCAAGATAAAGTATAAAAAGGTAAACCATAACATAAGAAAAATGATACCCAAAAGGATATTGTAGAGGATACATAGTATTGCAAAGTGAGAGGATGAAGCCCCTAGCATAGTAACCTATAAAACCAAAATGTTAAGAACCATATCTTGCAAAACCAACTTTTTAGAAATTCAAAATTATCTTTCACATATGAAAAAAATGTGTTAGTCTAAAAATTCTAAGGAGGCTAAAATTAGAGGGTAGATGTATGCCCCCCCTTGTTTTTTCTTGCTTTATGGATGTGGAAACATGGTGGTGATCTTCTCCACGTAGTATTGATTAGGTTTTTTAAGAAAATACTTTTAGTAGGATCATTTAAAAAGATAACACCAAGACTAAAATAAATGGAGAAGAATGAGGGTGGAACTAGGATTTCAACATAACAAATGGTGTGGAAATTGAAATTCACAAGCCCAAGTTGTGATGATTTTAGTAAAGAGATGTTTGAAAATGATATAGATGATATATGTTGTATTGTTTGATTTTATTATAAGTAATAACTAGATTTTAATTTTTCACCATTCATTGTGACTTTGTAGTTTGAGTGTCTTGAGCGAGTGTGAGCATCCATGAGAGTGAAAATGCCACAATGATGATTGTTCCACACACCTAGGCTAGAGGTCTTGAGAGACTACATCACACATAGAGTGTCGACATGAGAGGTAAGTCATGTTTTAACTTTCAATGCATTTAGGAGCTCAAATTGTAATGTTTTAAGCATTTTTTTTAATTTTGGGTACTCTTGATCAAACAGGGCACCCTAGACCTATGTGAGTTCCCTAGACCTACATGGGCACCCTAGTCCACTATGGAGCCCCTCACCAAGTAGTTTGATTTGAAACTTATAAATTTGACTTATTATTAGTTTGATATTGATGAAATAATTGATGAATGAATGCTTGGATTATTGACAAGTACCACAACAAATGGGGGAGCACCCTAGAGGTCTCATATATAGATTAAAGGCATGAGAATTTGAGCACATCACATGCATGTGGCCTACGAGGTATCCAATAGAGCTGGCATGAAACTTTCCCTAAGAATACTCCTACCCATTGAAGAGACCATGGTAGCATGGTAACTTATTATATTGACATGTGTTTGATTGATTGAACGTCACATGCATGATATGGAGGCTATATAGAGTACTACAAACCTAGGTAGGCTTTCCACATCAACTATGTAAGACCCCACCTTTTGTGATCTTGTTGAGTCTATGGGTCTTTAATGGTTCTTATCCAATATTTTATGTGCTATGTTTGGATGTTATACATGGGTTGCTATTGGATATGATTAACTTATTAATTCTATCTAACTAGTGGTTGTTGTGATTTATCTGTGATAACTAGGTGAGTTTCTTTCATTGATTATGTAAATATGTGTTGATCAAGATGTTCAATTTTGATGGGTTATTGGTTATTTATTTTGAGTACTATTATTATTATGTATATTAGATAGATTACATTGTGTTGATATGGGATTGTTGATATGATTGATTTAATTATGATTAGATGAAATTATTATAAGATGATTACATATTGTGTATGTGCAATTAGGTGTAATTTTGGAGATGAGATTGATATGTTAATGTTTACTTATGATGATTATTAAAATTAATTTCCTAGTTGATTATTATTTTTGAAATTTTATCTTTAATATGACAATTGCTTTGACTATTCATATTCATGGGATGTATTGACAACTTTTGCTAAGTGAACAGGTGAATTTTTCCAATGGTGGCAGGGGTCACATATTACTTCCATTATTTTACCCTTATGAATTTTCAATCTTGTCTTGCAGGGCGAATAAAGTTGTGTAAAATGTTGGTTTGTTTTATGTATCGTGTGGTTATGTGAATATGTGAGAGCTTGTTTTATTATTCTTATGAGTTTTCCTTTATCATGATTACTTCTTTTGTGATTTATAGATTTCTTAAATGTGGGTTAAATTGTGTTAGATATCGTTTTAAAAATTTGCCTAGGTGATAGACTTATAAGTTAGGGGTCATTTTATCTTATAAAACCCCTTAAATAAAGTTTAGAACCCACTCTACTTACCCATTTTTGAAAAGTGGTGGAAATTAGAGTTGGTTGGATAGTTAGGTGGTTAAGGAAAGGTAGTTTATTGTTCTCCTTTTATTTATTCTTACTCCTTGAGTAGAGAAGGGGATTTTTATTTTGGAATGATTTTTGGAGTTCTTTAATTTTCAATGGGAGGAGGAAAAATCTAGTTGAAAGAAGGAAAAAGAAGGAAGAGAGAGCAAGATGGAAAAGAGGATTTGGAGAGTCTTCTACAAACTCTTATGGTAGGGTCTAAACCCTCTTTGCTAGATCTTTGATTTGATATATGTTTTCTATGTTTTCTATGTTGTAATATCTATGTGAAACTAGAAGATGATTCCTTATGTCTTTTGTTATGAATAATGTGTGAGTTTATTCTTGGGTATGAGTACACACCTTGTCCAAAATTGAATATACCATATTTGTGTTTTTTGGTGAAGGAATAATAGGATGTGAATGTAACTATTGTAATGTGAAAAGGATAGGAATGTGAACCTTATATGGTGGTTATTATTTAAGGATTTTTTTGATAAGTGTTGGCTTAGAATTTGTGAAATATGGGTGTGAATTCTTGTGATAGTTGTAGATGTGACCTTGACTCGAGAGTGGGTTGAGTTTCAACCCTATGGTTGGGTGGAGAGTGCATTGGTCTTAACATTTTTATCTCCCATTATTTTGTTGGTTTCTTATTTTGGGCTTACAAGGTGTGATACAGAATTAAGGATGATTGTACACTGCTCTTGTGAAATATTTAAGGACATTGATAAATGTGCAAGTAAATTGTGTACAAAGGAATTTTGTTTATAAGTGTAAATTTTTTTATTTTAGAAAAAGAAAGACACATTTTGTTTTGCAAAATCATTTCAAAGAAATTTTTAATGATATTAGAATACAATAATGATTTTTTTTCTTGTGAATTCATTGGAAACTTGATTAATCAATTGTTGAGGTTACAACCAATAACCTGTTTCAAATATTTGATCATAAAAAATTGATACAGATGATATTGAAAGATAAAATTTAATGGATTTTTAATTACTAATCTCATAAAAACATATTCAAAAATTGTATTAACCTACATCACCAATTGTAAATATTAAGAAAACATTGACATTGAATTTTTCCACAATAACAATCTGTCATAAAATAGTCATACATATCTGATCATACAAAATGATTGATAAAGAATAAGAAGATAACATTTAAAGGGTTTATGCAAATCAAATATGTTTAGGACATATACAAAAATTAGATCAACCTAGTAAACCAAATAAAAGTTATGATTAAAACATGACTATGATCTACTTTAAAACTAAAACAACAAATTGAAAAACAAATCAAGGAGTAGAACCAAGTTAGAATTTAATGAAATCATAATAAGACAAGATGAAATTTGTTTCTTTCATCTTCTTCCTCTTGTTAACTTGCAACATAAATTTTACAAGATATTTTCTCTTGAAAACAATAACCAAATGGAGGAAATCAAGAAATAACATTACATATGAAAAATAATCTTCAAAGAGAAAATGGTAACTAGTTGAGGAGACTCATCTTTAAGGTATCATAAGCTAGTTTGAAATTAGTTTTTAGTTATTTATTAATTACTTATCTAATTAATGTTAGATGCAATATTTTCATATTTTTTCCCCTTTAGTTTTATAATTTGAATCTCTCCTTAAAGGTTAATTCAAGAACAATTAATAAATTTTATATATCATACATAAACATTGAGTCTTAATGTTCAAATCGAAATTGTAAAGTAATGAGTTTGATGACCTATTTTATTCATTTTTAAATTATCAAGAGACAAATTATACTTGATTCAAAAATATTTAAACATGTTTTGATATAAAAATATCAATAGTTGGGATGAGAATAAATTGTTCTAATTAAATCTTAGAATTGGTATAACTTTTGAATTTAACAAGTAATGTCATAATCAAGTATATAAAATGAAGTATGAGATATTAGGATCACCATGTTGATGTTGTCTTCTTGGGTTATGAAACTAAACATTGTACATAAAAATTAAATAATTAGACATACTTAGATTTAACATTACTCAAATATTTTAATTTTGGAGAATTTTTATATGTAAATCAAAGAGAAATTTTTATATGTTTTTTTCAATTTCAATATGATGTTCAATATTTTCAATTTCTATTTCATCTTCACTTGAATTAACATTTAATGGTTTGGAAGAAGCTTCAGTTTGAATATTTTGCATACCTTGTCTTCTTTTCCTATGACTTTCTCTATATTTCGCTCTATATGCTTCAATTTGATCTAGTGTTACAAGTTTCCTTTTACCTTTTCTCTTACACCGATTGCTTCTCCCCATTGCACAAACAAAAAAGCACACACAAATGATTGGAATTCTAAAAAAATTGTTAGAGAATCTTTGAAAATTTGAATTTCGTCTAATGCAGACAGAGAGCACAATAATTTCATGACAGAAAGAATGCAGGGACTGTTGAAATTCTCAAAACAGTCCCTTTTTTGTTTTTCATATAACTTACAAAACTGATATCCATTTCGAAACGAATATCCATTCCAAATGGATATTTGTTACCTCTAGTCTTATAAACTACAATGTCATATTTTATATAATATGTATTATATATTAATATAATATATATATATATATATGAATATATAATATATATTGTTGCTTGTCCAAGTGTATAACCTATTAAAATAAAAAACGGATATCCATTTATAACAAATATTCGTTATTTGAATTATAAGAATTATTATTTCTTATGATATATGATATATATATTTATTATATATCTATTTATTATATATTAATATTTATTATATATTAATATATATTATTATATAATATATATTAATATAACCTATATTATATATATTAATATATAATATATATTATCCCACTCTCCTCTCTCCCTCTCAGGACTTTCTCTCTCTCCCTCCCTCTCTCCCTCTCTCCCACTCCCCCCTCTCTCTCTCCCTCTCTCCCACTCTTTCTCCCATTTGTTATGCCTTGCATAACCACCCCATTTTGTTTTTGGGTCAAAATGGGTCCCCCTTGTGTTTGTTTGTCCCTGGTGTTCTTGTTCGGGTCTTAGGAGTTGTTCTTTTTCCTCCTAAGTCCTTGTTTCTTCTATTTTGCGGGCTCGGGTTGTAGGCCAGAATCAAACTTAGAACTTTGCAAAGTTTTAGGTCCGGATTTGGTTCTGATCCCGGTCCCATTCTTGCCTTGTTGGCTTCTTTGTTGTTTTGATTGTCTTGGGCTCTTGGGTTTGTTTTCTCCCTTGAGTTTTCTTTTGTTTTCTTCCCCTTTGTGCTTCACTTCCTTTTGGCGGAAGCAGAAGAGAAACAAAAATTGGACCCAGAACTTTGCAAAGTTCCACGTCGAAATTTGGTTCTGATACCACTCCCATTGGTTTGTCTTGTGTTTTGTCCTTGTTTTGTGTACCGTTTGAGATGGGCTTCACTCCGGTCTTGCTTCCTTTTTTTCTTTCATTGTCATTTTCCTTGTGTTAGTTTTCTTTCCCTTTGTTGGGAGAAAAACTAGAATAGAATCCAAACCTAGAACTTTGAAAAAGTTCTAGGCTCGATTTTGGTTCAGATCCCACCCTCATTCCTTTATTTCCTTTCCCTATCGTGGGACCAGAGACAAATCTAGAATGGAATGTGGAACTTTGACAAAGTTCCTGGTTCTATCTTCACTCCACTTCTGCTCCCGCTTTACCTCTGATGTTCACGGTGGTTGTGTACTCACCTTCGCTCTGATTACCTGCCTGACCAACCACATTAATTGTAGCCTCGTCACACGCGTGAAATGGTTTTTTAAACCTTAATGAAGGTTATTTGGCTCATTACAATTATCTAAAGTGTCTTAACAAGCTAGAGCCCAAACAACTTGAAAAGAGCATGATTTGGTCGTGGGCGAGAGTTTTGTGAGCGGATTGTTGTCAATTTTCAACACAAACTAGTTGCATTTTGAGGTACGTAGGGTTTCTTTCGTTCTCCTTTTGTGTTTTCCCATTTTTTTGCTCGGTCTTTTCTCTGTGCATTCATAGGGCTTTTCTCGTGGATCTTCGTGTGCTTTTGTTCGTGTTTTGTTTATATTTTTGTCTTGTTTGGGTTTTTCTTCTACTTTTCCATTTGTCTTTTGCTTCCCCTCGTTCATTCTCATTGAACTATTGTCATTTTCTATGTTTTTAGTGGAGGTTATATTCCACAGTGCCCTAGTTTCAATTAGGGCTTCGTTTTAAAGGGTTCTAGATGCTTGAAGTTGTTTTAATCTTTCTCTAGACCATTCTGATCTTACGTCTTGGTTGGTCTTGTGAATTTGATTAGGGGATTATGATGCCCTAGTTTTCATTTAGGTCAACGGGTTGTACAAACTAGGGTTTGTATGTCACCCTTTTGCATAAATACCTTAACTCGCTCGATCCCAGTTTTGTTTGTCTAGGCGGAGTCAAACTTAAATTTTGCCTCCCCTTGCCTTCTTTTAACCTGGGTCTAAATTGATGTGGGAATACAGGGAGAACCCACTTAGCCTTGGTAATCTATAGTGGAACTGGAGCTAGAAACAAACTCATCCAATGAACATTCACGTAGGAGTTCGGTTTCGGAAATGATTCCGCCTTTGATGGGTTCCAATTTTGATCCCGCCAGCCTAGCTGGACTAGATCATCAAATGATATGAAGTATTGGAACTTTGGTAGTTCCAGTTTCTATCCTTATCCATGTTTCAGTTTCGCTTGATTTATTTTGTTTCACCTTTTTGGTTCCTGATCTTCTCCTAGTTCCAATCCCAGTCCCATTCTTGCCTTATTGGCTTCTTTGTTGTTTTGATTGTCTTGGGCTCTTGGGTTTGTTTCTCCCTTGAGTTTTCTTTTGTTTTCTTCCCCTTTGTGCTTTTCTTCCTTTTGGCGGAAGCAGAAGAGAAACAAAAACTAGACCTAGAACTTTGCAAAGTTAAACATCTGAATTTGGTTCTGATACCACTCCCATTGGTTTGTCTTGTGTTTTGTCCTCGTTTTGTGTCCCGTTCGAGATGGGCTTCACTCTGGTCTCACTTTCTTTTTTTCTTTCATTTTCATTTTCCTTGTGTTGGTTTTCTTTCCCTTTGTTGGGAGAAAAACTAGAATAGAATCCAAACCTAGAACTTTGCAAAAGTTCTAGGCTTGGTTTTGGTTCAGATCCCACCCTCATTCCTTTGTTTCCTTTCCCTACTGTGGGACCAGAGACGGATCTAGAATGGAATGTGGAACTTTGACAAAGTTCCTAGTTCTATCTTCACTCCACTTCTGCTCCCGCTTTACCTCTAATTTTCACAGTGGTTGTGTACTCGCCTTTGCTCTGATTATGTGCCCGACCAACCACATTAATTGTAGCCTCGTCACACACGTGAAATGGTTTTTTAAACCTTAATGAAGGTTATTTGGCTCATTACAATTATCAAAAGTGTCTTAACGAGCTAGAGCCCAAACAACTTGAAGAGGAGCACAATTTGGTTGCGAGTGAGAGTTTTGTGAGCGGATTGTTGTCGATTTTCAACCCAAACTAGTTGCATTTTGAGGTAGGTAGGGTTTCTTTCATTCCCTTTTTGTGTTTTCCCATTTTTTTGCTCGGTCTTTTCTTCACGCATTAATAGGGCTTTTCCCGTGGATCTTCATGTGCTTTTGTTCATGTTTTGTTTATCTTTTTGTCTTGTTTGGGTTTTTCTTCTGCTTTTCCATTTGTCTTTTGCTTCCCCTCATTCGTTCTCATTGGTCTATTGTCATTTTCTACGTTCTTAGTGGAGGTTCTATTGCACAGTGCCCTAGTTTCGATTAGGGCTTTGTTTTAAAGGGTTCTAGATGCTTGAAGTTGTTTTAATCTTTCTCTAGACCATTCTGATCTTACGTCTTGGTTGGTCTTGCAAATTTGATTAGGGGATTATGATGCCCTAGTTTTCATTTATATCGACGGGTCGTACAAACTAGGGTTTGTATGTCACCCTTTTGCATAAATACCTTAACTTGATCAATCCTGATTTTGTTTGTCTAGGTGGAGTCAAACTTAAATTCTGCCTCCCCTCGCCTTCTTTTAACTTGGGTCCAAACTGATGTGGGCATGCAGGGAGAATCCACTTAGCCTTGGTAATCTATAGTGGAACCAGAGCTAGAAACGAACTTGTCCAATGAACAGTCACGTAGGAGTCTGGTTTCAGAAATGATTCCACCTTCGATGGGTTCCAATTCTGATCCCGCCAACCTAGCGAGACCAGATCATCAAATGATACGAAGTATTGGAACTTTGGCAGTTCCAGTTTCTATCCTTATCCCTGTTCTAGTTTCACTTGATTTATTTTGTTTCAACTCTTTGGTTCTTGATCTTCTCCTGGTTCTGATCCCGGTCCCATTCTTGCCTTGTTGGCTTCTTTGTTGTTTTGATTGTCTTGGGCTCTTGGGTTTGTTTTCTCCCTTGAGTTTTCTTTTGTTTTCTTCCCCTTTGTGCTTCACTTCCTTTTGGCGGAAGTAGAAGCGAAACAAAAATTAGACCCAAAACTTTGCAAAGTTCCACATCCGAATTTGGTTCTGATACCACTCCCATTGGTTTGTCTTGTGTTTTGTCCTCATTTTGTGTCCTGTTCGAGATGGGCTTCGCTCTGGTCTCACTTCCTTTTTTTCTTTCATTGTCATTTTCCTTGTGTTGGTTTTCTTTCCCTTTGTTGGGAGAAAAACTAGAATAGAATCCAAACCTAGAACTTTGCAAAAGTTCTAGGCTTGGTTTTGGTTCAGATCCCACCCTCGTTCCTTTGTTTCCTTTCCCTACTGTGGGATTGGAGATGGATCTAGAATGGAATGTGGAACTTTGACAAAGTTCCTGGTTCTATCTTCACTCCACTTCTGCTCCCGCTTTACCTCTGATGTTCACGGTGGTCTTGTACTCGCCTTCGCTCTGATTATGTGCCCAACCAACCGCATTAATTGTAGCCTTATCACACGCGTGAAATGGTTTTTTAAACCTTGCTGAAGGTTATCTGGCTCATTACAATTATCTAAAGTGTCTTAACGAGCTAGAGCCTAAACAACTTGAAGAGGAGCATGATTTGGTTGCGGGTGAGAGTTTTGTGAGCGGATTGTTGTCGATTTTCAACCCAAACTGGTTGTATTTTGGGGTAGGTAGGGTTTCTTTCGTTCTCTTTTTATGTTTTCCCTTTTTTTTGCTCGGTCTTTTCTTTGTGCATTCATAGGGCTTTTCTCATGGATCTTCCTGTGCTTTTGTTCATGTTTTGTTTATCTTTTTGTCTTGTTTGGGTTTTTCTTTTGCTTTTCCATTTGTCTTTTGCTTCCCCTCGTTCATTCTCATTGTTCTATTGTCATTTTCTATGTTCTTAGTGGAGGTTTTGTTCCACAGTGCCCTAGTTTTGATTAGGTCTTTGTTTTAAAGGGTTCTAGATGCTTGAATTGTTTTAATCTTTCTCTAGACCATTCTGATCTTACGTCTTGGTTGGTCTTGTGAATTTGATTAGGGGATTATGATGCCCTAGTTTTCATTTAGGTCGACGGGTCATACAAACTAGGGTTTGTATGTCACCCTTTTTGCATAAATACCTTAACTTGCTCGATTCCGATTTTGTTTGTCTAGGCGGAGTCAAACTTAAATTCTGCCTCCACTTGCCTTCTTTTAACTTGGGTCCAAACTGATGTGGGAATGCAGGGAGAATCCACTTAGCCTTGGTAATCTATAGTGGAATCAGAGCTAGAAACGAAATCATCCAATGAACATTCACATAGGAGTCTGGTTCTAGAAATGATTCCGCCTTCGATGGGTTCCAATTCCGATCCTACCAGCCTAGTGGGACCAGATCATCAAATGATACGAAGTATTGGAACTTTGGCAGTTCTAATTTCTGTCCTTATCCCTGTTCCAGTTTCACTTGATTTATTTTGTTTCACCTCTTTGGTTCCTAATCTTCTCTTGGTTCTGATCCTAGTCCCATTCTTGCCTTGTTGGCTTCTTTGTTGTTTTGATTGTCTTGGGCTCTTGGGTTTGTTTTCTCCCTTGAGTTTTCTTTTGTTTTCTTCCCCTTTGTGCTTCACTTCCTTTTGGCAGAAGCAGAAGCGAAACAAAAATTGGACCTAGAACTTTGAAAAGTTCCACGTTTGAATTTTGTTTTGATACCACTCCCATTGGTTTGTCTTGTGTTTTGTCCTTGTTTTTGTGTCCCGTTTGAAATGGGCTTTGCTCTGGTCTCACTTCCTTTTTTTCTTTCATTGTCATTTTCCTTGTGTTGGTTTTCTTTCCCTTTGTTGGGAGAAAAACTAGAATAGAATCCAAACCTAGATCTTTGAAAAAGTTCTAGGCTCGATTTTGGTTCAAATCCCACCCCCGTTCCTTTGTTTCCTTTCCCTACCGTTGGAGCTGAGACGGATCTAGAATGGAATGTGGAACTTTGACAAAGTTCTTGGTTCTATCTTCACTCCACTTCTGCTCCCACTTTACCTCTGATGTTCACGGTGGTTGTGTACTTTCCTTCGCTCTGATTACGTGCTCGACCAACCGCATTAATTATAGCCTTGTCACACGTGTGAAATGGTTTTTTAAACCTTAATGAAGGTTATTTGGCTCATTACAATTATCTAAAGTGTCTTAACGAGCTAGAGCCCAAACAACTTGAAGAGGAGCACGATTTGGTCGTGGGCAAGAGTTTTGTGAACAAATTGTTGTTGATTTTCAACCCAAACTGGTTGCATTTTGAGGTATGTAGGGTTTCTTTCATTCTCTTTTTGTGTTTTCCTATTTTGTTGCTTGGTCTTTTCTTCACACATTCATAAGGCTTTTCCCGTGGATCTTCATGTGCTTTTGTTTGTGTTTTGTTTATCTTTTTTTCTTGTTTGGGTTTTTCTTCTGCTTTTCCATTTGTCTTTTGCTTCCCCTCATTCATTCTCATTGGTCTATTGTCATTTTCTATGTTCTTAGTGGAGGTTCTATTCCACAGTGCCCTAGTTTCGATTAGGGCTTCATTTTAAAGGTTTCTAGATGCTTGAAGTTGTTTTAATCTTTTTCTAGACCATTCTGATCTTACGTCTTGGTTGGTCGTGCGAATTTGATTAGGGGATTATGATTCCCTAGTTTTCATTTAGGTCAACGTGCTATACAAACTAGGGTTTGTATGTCACCCTTTTTCATAAATACCTTAACTCGCTCGATCTCGATTTTGTTTTTCTAGGCGGAGTCAAACTTAAATTCTGCCTCCCCTCGCCTTCTTTTAACCTGGGTCCACACTGATGTGGGCATGTAGGGAGAATCCACCTAGCCTTGGTAATCTATAGTGGAACTGGAGCTAAAAACAAAATCATCCAATGAACATTCACGTAGGAGTCCGGTTCCAGAAATGATTCCGCCTTCGATGGGTTCCAATTCCGATCCCACCAGCCTAGCAGGACCAAATCATCAAATGATACGAAGTATTGGATATTTGGCAGTTCCATTTTCTATCCTTATCCCTGTTCTAGTTTCGCTTGGTTTATTTTGTTTCACCTCTTTGGTTCATGATCTTCTCCTGGTCCCACTCCCGACAAGTTTAAAATTTGAATAAATATGAAGGGCTACCTAGGGAAGAATAGAGAAGTATGAAAGGTAACATTTTTTTGATGATTCCCATGCCTTATGTTTCTCTAATCCAGGGTTGTAAGTGCAAGAATAAATGATGTCAGGAGCATTTGAGGAAGTTTCACCGAAGGAAGGACAAGCCGCAAAAAGTTCAAAAGGAGTGAAACCAAAGAAGATAAAGGTGGAGCAACTGCCTTATACTATGAGATATAAACACCAGGATGCCACTCCTATAGCCAAAAAGATGGATTCAAAATGGGCTAACATTACTATAACAATAATTTTAGCACCCCAATCCTTTCTAGCACTTCTAGGGATTTTCACCTAAAAGGAGAAAGAAGGGCCAAAATGAGCAATTGTCACACTCAAAGTCAATGCAATATGGATGGAATATGAATGAAGTATTTCAATGAAATGATCTAAATTTAATACACTAAAAAATTAAATGAGTTACGAATGCAAAACCTAAGAAATGTAACTTGTTTGAAAACACCTTGTGATATGCAGAAAACACCTAAAAATGAATGCAAATTGCAACAGAAATGGATGAAACTGAAAGTGTGCACCTGAGATCTTGATGAAGACTAGAAATGAATTCTAGAATGCTTTTGATCTTGATTTTTAGGCTTGGTGGGACTCATTCACCATTCTGGATGAATCAGTCCCAGTTTTGAAAAATTGAACCAAAGCCCATTTCAAACAAATGGGTATCCAAAACTATAGAAAACCAAAATCAGGCCTAGCAGTGGGACTCATTCACTTCCCATGGTGAATGAGTCCACTTTTTAATTTCTGAAAATCCAAAAGTGGAAACTGAAGTCTTTGATCTGCTCTTCGACTCCTAACAGGTGTCCACCTCTGAAAGTCTGATTTTTGAACCTGAAAGTGACTTTTTTAAAATATTTTGCCTTGGTCAATAGGAAGGTGTCTTCAACAACTTTACTTTAATTGATCTTCAATGATTTCCAAATCTTCAAGATGCCTAATTCTGCAAACACACAAGACAAGAGAGAGAAATGTTCAATGTTAGGGCATGGGGGTTTGCCTTGGTCAAACCCCTTTGTAGGTAATTAAACCAAAATGATGAAGGAATATAATGAAGCATGCAATAATGGAGTTATTACCTTTCCATGAATATTGATCTTGAATTTCTGCAACAAAACATGAATAATTTTCCCTTGAATGTTCTTGAAAGCTATCTTGATGACTTGGAATGTAAAAACCCTAACTTTCTTGAATTGAGATAGAAGATAAGTGATGAATGAATGATAGGAGATGTGTGAAGGAGTTATGAGATGTAAATTAGGGTTTAGAGACTTGATTTTATAGTAAATTCTCCTAATTTTCCCGTAAAGTGGATCCCCAGGGCCGACATGAAGAAAAATAAAACTTAAATTCCAAAATTTCTCGCTCAAAAGTCAAAAATTTCCCAAATGGGACTCATTCGCCACCTTGGGTGAATTAAAATCACCTGGTAGGGACTCATTCACTACATATGACAAATTAGTCCTAGAGGGACCCATTTGCCAAATGGGTTGTTGGGGAATGAGGAAATCAGGTTTATATGGTGACTTTGTTGAGTATTTCATCAAATTATGCCTTGACATGCATAATATGGGGTAATAGGGGCCTATTAATGATGATGCAAAGGTCAATTAGGCCTTGGGACACAAAAATCAATGTGAAAGTGTGATTAAATACAATTTACAACACTAAAATGAGGTCTGCATAGCCTAGAAAGGCACAACATCTAATGTGAATGTGTAAGACACATTACAACACTAGATTAACATTAATTTTGTTTTACAAGCCTTCTAGATTGATGTGATAATGTAATTAAATATATTTTATAATGTTGAATTAAGGGAAGATGGGTTCATTAAGTCTAGAAAAGTGTGAAAGTATTTTACAACACTTTACAACACCTTTACAGGACATTGTTAGATGCATTTACAAGGGTCCAAGACCTAATGTGGATGTGTAAAACAATTTGAAACACTAAATCAAGGCCTCATTAAGTCCAATTTATCATGAATTATTCCCAAATCAATCAAGGAAAAGGCACCCTTTTTTCTATGCTACAATTACATATACCAATCTAGGGCCATTCAACTGTGATGAGCTAATTATAGATACTTTCTCAAAGGAAGTGATTGGGAGGACTGAAATAATATCCCAATCCAGACTGGCACATGTCACTCTCTTCCCTCTATCAGTTAAGTGCCTGGAGCTTATACTAACAGGAGCAGGGGCTTACAATTCTGCATAGAGGTAGTGTGTAGACCTCCAAGGAAATGTGATTATTGATTTATCTCCACAAATGATGAGGTTCTTGTTCAATGCACCTACTCCCAAGAACCCTAATCAATTGAATGAAGCAGATGCATTGTAACTATTCAATAGGGACAAGGAAACTAATAGGTCCCATCTAAACAAGAAATGACTAAAAACTGAAAAGAAGTCTTTGACCAAGGTTCCTGAACAACCCAAGAGGGGGGACTTTAAAAATGAAATTGATGACTTAATCATGATGCTCTCCAGGGTGTTTGGAAAGAAAGACTCTTCACATTTTAAGGAATAGATGTTTCCATTCATTGAAACAATTTCAGATGGTAGACAACAGTTTGATCGGGGCATGATCTTGTTAGATAACCTGCATAATTAGATGCTCAAGGTGAGGCAAACAAAGAATTTCTTCATGAACTCCTATGTTATATATTCAGCAACAAAGATGTGCATATTCCCTAGATTGAATGCAGTAGGCATATTAGGGAAAGCTCTTGGACAAAAGAGGGCATGGGAGCATTATGATCAATTGACCCTACAAGCATTAGAGCTACATCATAGGAGGGTTAATTATGCATTTCTTTATGTCATTACTAACCGGTTAACAAGAGATGCTGGATATAGGATGAGTAGAGAAGCTATGGCCTTCATTGTTGAATGGGAACATTGGTATATCTGATACCCCAAGTTCTCTTACTTTAGGTTAGCAAGTTTTGATGCACATCCTCATCGAGTACCAAGATGTTGCAATGATAGGATTTTTCTTATGGAGTTTGTATATCAAGCCATGACAGTCAATAATGAATATGCCAATAAACATAAGCCAAGATGTCACAAATTTCCCATGAAATTGGGAGAATATTGTTGTGTTCATAATTTGGTTGCCAAGGCAGTATGTGAAGAATTGAGTTATTTGAAGTTGGTATCATATACAACCTAGAAGCACTTTGACTTGGAGCATAAGATGAATGGCTTATCCCCAACCATTTTTTATAATCACTATAACTTGTCAAAAGATTTCTAGATAGATTTGCAGGATGAATATTATATAAGGAAAAGGAACTATGAAAGGTTCACCATCCCACAAATGGTTGAATATGGGGTAAAAGAAGACATTCCTGAAACATTATCAGATGATGGTGTAGTTTTTTACCCTGATTATGAAGCAGAGAATGTGGATACAAATAACTTGGACCCAATAAATTGGGATGAAGAAGAGTTTATTGATATTAAACAAATTTCTAGGATAGTGATGGATAGGAGTATCCAATGGGTTGTAATGAGAATAAAGGAGTCAGAAGCTCAATTGTTTAAGAAGAGAAAAGCAGGGGTTATCCAAGGCTATAGAAGAACCAAGAGGATGACAACCCCTAAGGAACAATAGGAATATTATCCTCCTAGTCCTAGAAAGGATGTTGATCCAAGAGTACCTGTCCAAGACACCCATAATTCATAAGATGTGGAAACTATAACAACTAGAGAAGGAATCTCATCTTAGCCTTCTCTCCCGCGAGAATATACTAAACAAGTACCTACAAGCAACCTCCATGAGCAAGCTGAGACTCTTAAGAAAAAAGAGGTTGAGATACATGATATAGACACTGATTCAAAGTCTACACAATCAAATAATGAGCCTCTTGTAACTATACATGTTGAAGATGTTGAAGATGTTGAGGGGGAGCATGTCCTAACCCCAGAAGATCAAAGGAAACTCTTCGAGGATGCAAAAAAAGAGGTCAATTCCAAGGCCAAAGATGATGCACTTGCAAAACAATAAGAGTTGGAAGCTAGAGCCAAAACTTAGGAGCTAGCAAGGCAACACAAGGAGAAGGAGGACCTTCTGCAACAACAAAAGGAGACTAAATGGAAAGATAATGCAGAGAGGGAGAACTTGGCTCTCCTGCAAAAGATTCATGATCTTGATGAGGAGAAGGCCCAACAGAGGAGAGAAAAGGAAGATCTTGCAGCCAAAGCCAAAGTTACGGAAGAGGCCCAAAGTAAGAAAGAAGAAGAAGATCTCTTACTTAAGAGAAAAGAGGAAGAGGAACAAGCTAAACATGAATGAGAAGTAGCCAAAATGTGGGAGAAGGTTAAGGAATTGTAAAAACAAAGGAATACTATATTGGAAGAAGAAAAGGAGAAAGTTGAAGTTGATAAGCTACCTAAAGAGATTGCAGAAAAGGAGCAGCAACAAGAGGTTGGTTCTCAACCTAAGGTAACACTTTTGCAACCCCTCTCTTCTACCACTTCTTCTTCACCACAAGTGATTACTCTTCTTGCTGCCCCAACATGGTTAAAGCTCAAATTGGAGAGGAAACAGATAGTCCAGTCTTAGCCCCTAAACTAGGATGATATGATGAAGGAAATTGAGGAGAGGCCCAAGAAAAAGGCTCGAGTCCTTCATTCAACCAAATTGACAGATACTGGGGAAATTGTGGCTAAGTGTGCCATTCCCATGGTTGACAAAGATAAACAAGAAATGCAATTGAGTGATTATCAGCTAGGCACTGTGAACTTGGGGAGACCCACAAGGAACCAACAAATGGATCTTATTGATACTGTAGCATCCTCTATGAAATCAAGGATGATAAAAGATAAGAAAAGGAAGGATGAGCTCAAAGCTTAGTTGGATCAATTGCATAGGTTCTTGAAAGACTTATCCTCTCCTGTTTCTTTACAATCTGCTACTCCTGAGACATCAATTTTGCTAAGGAAGAGGTTGATGACCTCATGGAAATGACAAGCAAAGTAGGGATGTTGGATAGATGGACTGATAGGTTAAACCAAGAGGTAGAAGAATTGCTTGTTGAAATTCATAAGGCTCATAAAGGTGCAGGGGAATCAGTCAATGACATGACTACATATGCCGAGACCCTCTATAAACAGGAGGAAGAATACAGAGAACATGTGAGGAGATTGAAAGAAATCAATAAGCTACATCAAAAAACACTTCTAGAACAATCCATCCTTGAAGAAGGTAATGTGGACTTTATTGAGAAAACTATTAGAAAATTATCAGATTTCGTTCTTCATTCATTTTTGCACATAGGAATGAAGTGCAATAGGTTGGGAAAGATTTAGCAGATAAAATTGTGGAACTAGAGGAAATCATAGCCATGATTGTGAATGAAGATATCCATGTAAAGGATGGCCTCCCTCTTGATGAGCTTAGGAATAAATGGAATAATAGATTCCAAGAAGTAGTAGAGAAGGGGGATGATGGTGATGATTTGCTAATAGACATATTCATGGATATAAAAGAGGCAGTAAAGGTTTCTCGGAAGCAGCTTGCTAAGCTAGAAGATATGCAGAAGTTCACCTCTACCGAGTTGAAAAGAATAAAATTTGAAGATAATTGGGTAGATGGGCCAGATGAAGATATGCTTAAACAAGTATTGGATAATTATGATGAATATCTACTTAAGTAGAAGACATGGGAATGAAGTGGCTATGGAATATTATTTTTGAATGAAGCATCAAATGGCACGGCTAGCTAGGTAGCTCTCTCCTACTTTTCAAGGTCATGACACAAGTTCAACTAAAGATCCCCAACAGTTTGACCTTTTCCCTTTGCATGCATATTTTTGATAAAGAGTCATCAATTGTTAACTGAAGATGATAAAGGATGGTTATCTCATATAGCTCCAATTGCTCCTTGATTTGTGGATCTTAATTTTTGATGAGAGGAATTAGTGCTAAATTTCCTATATGTAGAATTTCTCTCCATATTGTAAAGGTCGGCTAATTGAAATCACAATTGGTTTCCTAAAGAGAGATTTATGATAGGTTTTATAGCTTTTAGAAGTTTTTACAGTTTCATGCAAAGATACTCAAACATTTTACAAGTTTTAATACAGTTTATGTTATGTTCATAAATGTGTTAATTTGATGGTAATGTTGATGAACAATAGTCATTTGTATGCCAGTAAATTTTGTTGTGCATAAGTGTCTCTTATTTGATGAAAATCAATAGAAGATTATGAATCTAAAACTATTTCATTGAGTTATCTATGAATGAGATCTCTTTGTGTTTATTGATCTATGAATTCTAGTAATGAGTTGGTGATATGTTATTGTTTGAAAATGAAGTTTTAAAAAAAGTGATGAGGAATAGTTGCATGTCTTGAATTTGCACTATGAATGAATGCAATGGTATATATTATTCTATGGATTGTGTCATTTTATGGTTTTAATTGGCTGAAATAAATGCTCATTATGAAGTTTATATGTTTGAATTAAAGAAATTTGTGTTTATGCTTTGTTGTCCTGAGCTATGTTCTATATTTTGATATTTATTTACACCCCCCCAAACATTAGGTCAGTTATTGTTAAGTAGTTTGAATACCTTTTTACCAGCAAGCCCCTTGAATATTACAGTTGCATAGGCCATTGAATGACATCAACACAGTTGAGAACCAACTACTGAGACCTTGGAAAATAGATAGTTTACATTATTTGTCTTTTTCAGGAGAAGTAGAGTAGTAATATTCTATTTTAACATTGTTTTGTTATTTTTGACCATCAACACCACTCTCCCTCTCCCTCCCTCCCTCCCTCTCTCTCGCTCTCCCTTCCTCTCTCTCTCTCTCTCTCCCTCTCCCTCCTCTCTCCCTCCCTCTCTCCCACTCTCCCTCTCTCCTTCCCTCCCTCCCACTCTCCCTCTCCCTCCCTCCCACTCTCCTTTCTCTCCCTAAACCCCCTCCTCCCTCTCTCTCCCTCTCTCCCTCTCCCTCCCCCTCCCTCTCCCTCTCCCTCTCAGGTCTCTCTCCCCCTCTCTTTATTATATAATGATTAAATATATATTAAAGATCTGAGACAGAGATGGAGACTTCAAAGGGAGACTATTATATAATATATTTAATATATAATATATATTATAAAATGTATAGTATATTTATATATAATAAATTTATAATAGAGAAAACAAATATCTGTTTGTTGAGGAGAAACCCTGCCTTGTTTTCAAAGGGAGACTATGTATTAAATATATTATATAATATATAATATATTTAATATATATTATTATGTATTATATATTATATATTATATATTATATATTATATAATGTATATAATGTATATAATGTATAATGTATATTATATATAATATATAAAATAATATATTATATAATATATAATGTATATTATATAATATATAATGTATATTATATATTATATTTCTTTTATATTATATAAAATATATGTGATTTATATACTATTGTATATTTATATACAATAAATTTATTATATAATAAACAAATATCTGTTTATAACGGATATCCATTTCTTTGAGGACTTTATAACATGAAATCTTCCTCATTTTCACAATGCAGTAGTTGAGCAGTAACCTCTAGCAACCTCTAGGTATGTGTTTTTTACATTTTTTGTATTTTTTTCTAATTAGTGATTAATTTAAATTTTTTTTTGCATTCTTTGTAGTTTTATTCAATTTTTTCATTTCTATCTAAACTTACAAAAAAAAATTGAAACCCTAGTTAGTGCAAAACAAAAAACAAACATCAAACAAAAAAATTGAACCTTCATCACTAGAAAAAAAACATAAAATTGAATCTAGCATACTATACAAACATAAAATAGAACCTCCATTACCCCCTTTCTACATTTTTTTAAATTGTTTTTCCTTGTTTATCACTTATTCTCATGTTTCTTAAATTCTTGCTTTGTTTCTTATTCTTAAGTTAGTATTTATTTGCTAAACAATTTTCTTTTTAATTTTTTAATTGTTTTGACTCTCCTCGACTCTCAAAACAGAAAGGATCCTTGTTGGAAGTGCTCTAAAATTCTAATAGTTGGTGAATCTGGATCCATTGTTAGGACTAACCAAACAAAACTTGTCCCTACAACCATAAGGAAATGGGCAAAGTGAATGGGTAATAATCAATGGGCTATGCAAGAGGCTATCATATTGTATCATATACAAATGATAGCCTCCCACACAACCCATCGATTATTGCCCATTAAATTTTCCCATTTCCCTATGGCTATAGGGACAAGTTTTGTTTAACCATTACTAACTATGTATATAGAGTCACCAAGTATTGGCAATTTGGAGATAAAAATTTAATGTATTTTAAATGAGATTTCACATCACTTTAAAATAATTATTTGTTTTCCATTGACATGCCTTAGACATAAATGAGATTTACACATTTTTTGATTTGTATTCAATTAAGTCATTTATATTGAATGGTTTAAGGGGATTTTTAAACATGTATCTTATATTTTTAAATTATAAATTTAATGTAGGTTCACTTATAGATCTAAATCATGGATCCACGCCCTCCAACTCCAACCACTCCACCTCCACTCACTCCACCTCGTAACCCCCCACCTCCATCACCTACATCTGATGGTGCTCACTTTCAAGAACAAGTCGATGTGAATGTTAGAACCATTCAGAATCAAGTTAACACTATTCAAAATGAAGAATGTGTTCGTCCATTATTAAGGCATTTTGCATCAAAAATGCAAATAGTTGTTGATGCGGTTAGGTCCATGGAAGTGGACTTAGATAGGTATCAACGATGACTAGAGGAAAGGAGACAATCCCAATCTAAAGAGGAAAACACAAAGAAATGAATAGATGCAACTGAGAGCCGCAAAACTTTATTAAGACTAATCTTATATTTATAAAACAATTGATCTTAGATGGATATTTTATAAAGAATTTTGTTGGATGGATATTTTATAAAGAATTTGGTTGGATGAATTTTTTTACTATTGAATTTATGAATATAACAGTATAATGATGAGAAAAAAATTTAGTGATAAATATTAAATAATCTATTAATTTAGTGTTTGTTCATATATAGTGTTTATTCATGCATCATGGTTGACTGATGTATTATTTGTTGATCATAATTATTGTATAGATTTCATGTGAACAATCCAATTAACATGTGTCTTGATGTCTTATAAGGATTTTTTTGAAAGTTGCAACAAACCCCTTTTGTGTACATAATGTTCTTGTTTATGTATCATGATTGGAAGATAATGATTCTTATTCATGATGATTTTATATCTTTTACATGAATAATCTAATGACATGTTATTAAACTTGAAGGTTTTAATGGCATGAATGTTGAATTGAGTTGTAATGATTTTGTTTGATGGTTGTATCACTTCTTATTCTAGAGGGTCCCAACACGGGAAAACACTCTTCCTCTCAACTCTCTCTCTCTCCCCCTCTCTCTCAGGTCTCTCCCTCTCTCCCTCTCCCCCCTTCTCTCTCTCTCTCTCCCTCTCTCTCTATCTCTCCCTCCCTCCATCTCAACTCTTTGTTCGTATCTCCCTCTCACTCTCAAGTCCCTCCCCCCCTCTCTCTCAAGTCTCTCAGAGCTTCCTCTCTCCCTCTCAAGTCTCTATCTCTCCCTAGATCAAGTCTCTCTCTCCCTTCCTCTCAGGTCTCTCTCTCTCAATACTCTCCCCCCTCTCTCTCTCTAGTCTCTCTCTCCCTCTTTACCTCTTACTCCCCCCTCTCTCACGCTCTCCCTCTCAAGTCTTTCTCTCATGATCTCTCCCTCTCAAGTCTCTCCCTCTCTCCCTCTCTCTCTCTCCCTCTCTTCCTCCCTCCCTCCCTCCCTCTCTCCCTCTCAACTATATATATATATATATATATATATATCCTCTATCCCTCCCTCTCCCTCTCTCCCTCTCCACTCTCTCTTTCTCTCTCTCTCTCTCTCATCTCTCTCTCCCCATCCCTCTCAGGTCTCTCACTCCCTCTCTCTCTCTCTCTTGAATTGGCCACACATCAATAAATATATATTACATACTATGTATTAAATATATTATATAATATATAGTATATATTACATAATATTAATAAAATATATAATATAATAATGTACTTGATATAATATAATATATAATATACATATTATAGAATACATAATATTATATATTATGAATATATTTATTATAAATACATAATACATATTATATAATATTATGTATTATAAATAATATAAGTAAATATAACTAACGGATATTTGTTTTGAAAAATAACACGAATATCTGTTTTGGTTTGGTATTACCAAACCAAAATGGATATTGGTTCGGGATTTGGTTTGGGATTGCCTAACTTGGAAAGTCAACCCAAAAAACATGTTTTTAAAAATTTGTTTAGTTTTTCGAAGTTCGCCCTTATGGCTGACGACTTTTTTTAACCTGAATTTCATTAAATGAAAAGGGTTTATAAAAAAAACTGTCAACTTTCTACCAATATAACTTTTTCCTTATTTTGAACTCAAAAAATTATTATTATTGATTTTCTACATACATTACGTCTAAAGTCTTGATTGATACACTGATTGAAAAAATTCTATAAATCTCAAACTACTTAACATTTTTCGAATCTACAAGATGCACCACATTCTATGCTTCACATACTATAGGATAAAAAAAATTGAATTTCATAATTTTTTGACCAACTTATGGTGGTCAGACACAAACGTTTTAATAATTCTGAAAATTTCTAATAAAAAAATCATATCTAATTATTTACATGGAAAAATTTTATAAAAAATATGGCACATACGGGCATGTGTCCTCTACTTACATTGAAAATTTTAGAAAAAAAATATTATGTTTTTTTTGTACTTAGGGTGGTCAGACATACACCTACTTCTTATCTTTTTCCTCAAAAATTTAGTACCATTGCATTGAAATTTCAAAATTTCTCAAAACAAATTTACTTTTTTCCAAAACAAGACTAGTAGCCTAGAAACTACATTCAATTTTCTACAACTTTTGTTATTACATATTTTTCAAATTATGTTAATAACCTATTCAAATTTTTATGTCAAGTTGCCTAACTCTGATTTTCTAAATTTTCATTGCCACTTAGAGGCCTAGTTTGGACCCCCATGATCCTGCATTGACCCCCTTGCTTTTGGTTGTTTGTGGGAGGTGGATTCTAATGTTTATTTGTAGCCCCTTGAGGTGTTCAACTCTCTATGGTAGAGGTTGTTGGAGCTGCTGGTTTTGTTTGCTGACTTGGTCCTATTTTATAGGATGGGTCATTTTTGGTTCTCTATGATGTGGTCTATGTTAGGCCTTGGGATCCCCTTATGCTTCATTGTGCTTATCTTGATTTTGTGGTCTTTTTCTCTCTACATACATATTTCTATCTACACATGATTTTTCTTGTGGATCTCTTTCTGTTGGCTGGGTTTTCTCTATGTACCCAGATGGAGTTTTGTTGTTGGAGGCTTTGCTCTATTCTATTGTTGGCCTTTTGTTTAGGGTTGTTGGGCTTATGCTCTTGGACAATCTGTGCTTTTGGGTTTTTTGTTGAAGTAAGGGTTTTGTCCTTCTGGGGCTAGAAGCTTTGGTGTTTTTCTCTAGTGGTTGGAGTGCATTCTCCCTCTTTCTTGGTTTAGTACCTTGCTTTACCAAAGGTAGCGATGTTTACTCTTCCCTCTCAAGTTTTTCGTTTGAATCTACAACTGGTGTCTTCTATGGAGGTGGAGACTACTCCTATCGAGGTGGAGCCATCTTCTATGGAGGTGGAGGTGGGTGTTGTAGGTTTGGTGTGGAGATATCTCTTCTACAGGTTCCTATCGAGGTGGAGCATGTGTGGGCAGAAGAGTGATGACTTTGGAAGGTTGGAATTTCATTTCTTCCTCTCCTATAGAGGGGAGCCCCCTCTTATTGAGGTGGTGGTGGGGATGGTGATTCTGGTGGGGTGCTGCTACAAGTTGGTTGATGTGCTCTAGTGATCTGTTGTGTTCTTTAACTCCCATATTGAGGTGGAGCTATTGGATTTGATGGTGTTTTTGCTTAGGGGTTTGATGGTGTTCTACACCATTAAGTTGGTTATCTCTCTTGGCTCAGTGGTGTCATCCATGAGCGGCTATTTTGCTGATGCTTGGCAGATGTAGGTAGTTTCTTATTTCTAAGGGTTTCTAGTCTCGGTTTAAACCAGGTTGTAAAGGGACTTTGGTCCTTTGCTTGTTTATTTGATGCAGCCTATGCAATGATGTTTTTCTTTTAACAACTATTGTTGGGCTAATGTTGGTCTACGTTTTATCTTATTTGTAGCATGCTTTTCTATGATAGGGTTGCGGGTCCTTCAAAACCATTATGAAAGGGTTTTGGGCCCCTTCAAAATCCGTTTTTATCTCTAATCAAAAACATTACATAGGAAAAAGAATCTTCAAAGAGAAAATGGAAAATAGTTGAGGAGACTCATCTTTAAGGTGTCATAAGTTAGTTTGAAATTAGTTTTTAGTTATTTATTAATTACTTAGCTAATTAATGTTTAGATACAATATTTTCATATTATTTTCCCTTTATTCAAATATAATTCATCTCTCTTTCTTAAAAGTTAATTCAAGAATACTTAATAAATTTTATATATCATACATAAACATTGAGTCTTAATGTTCAACTTGAAATTGTAAAGAAATGAGTTTGATGACCTATTTTATTCATTTTTAAATTATCAAGAGACAAATTATACTTGATTCAAAATTATTTAAACATTTTTTGATATAAAAAAAATATCCATAGTTGGGATGAGAATAAATTGTTCAAATTAAATCTTAGAATTGTTATAACTTTTGAATTTAACAAGTAATGTCATAGTTGGGTATATAAAATGAAGTATGAGATATTAGGATCACCATGTTGATGTTGTCTTCTCAAGTTATGAAATTGAGCATTGTACATAAATAATTAAATAACCAAACATACTTAGATTTAACATTACTAAGATATTTTAATTTTGGAGAACTTTTATATGTAAATCAATAGGAAATTTGGATAGTGATTAATTGTTCAATTTTTTTTTAATTAATATGAGTTATACATTTATGGTTATTCAATTCATTCATTCCTTTAATCTTAATGATAATAATCTAGTTGTACTCTATGGTGGAACACAAAATAACTTCATGAACATATTTATCCCCTTTAATATTTATTTCTTTTAGACTAAATAGTTTCCCTTAGTTAGAGGTAATACTAAAGTTAACCCTTGACTAGTTTGTCACCATTCCACTCTCATTCATTGTGCAAAATTCTTATGAATGAATTGTAAAATTGATGTCATCACAGGTGCAAATGAAATATTTTCTTGTTGTCTTGGTGGAATGAAAAAAAAAGTATAGAACATATATATTGTTCATGTAGAATTAGTACAATTTAGCTACATATATACATGTATAAGTGAGAATAATGGAAATTAAAATCTATCAATTAAGATTTAAGTTATGGTTAAATAGTGATTTATCCACTCATAATTTAACAGGTACACATCTAACATTTTACAATTGTTAAATAATATTGGCATTCAGAGAGATTAATTTTATAATAATATAGTTGTTCAAGATCATAGAGCAAATTGAATAATACAATTTTGTTGTTAATACATTAAATTCTTTGTGTCACCTATAAAACTAATAGTATAGTTTAAGTTTGACTTAAATTTTCTTTTATATTCATGAATGTAATTATTTCCTTAGATCCCTTGTGATTAAGAATTTCTTTGTTATTAACTTAGTAAATACTAAATTATTAAGTGAATAAGTGTAGGTTGAAATTAACCATTGTTGTTTAAACCGGAAATAATCATAGAGAAATATCAAACTACAAAACATATAAGTTGTTCAAATAAAAAAGCTAAATTAGTGTGTAATATTGTGATTATGAATTATAACTCTAGATTTGTTGTTATATACCTAGAATTTAATTTCCTTTGATTAAATATTGTTGCATATATAAGAATAATTATTTATATGTCTCATTTAGTCACCTAGCTTAAATAATTGTCTTCATAGATAAGGACCAAAATAGAGTTATCCTTAGTCTTAATTATATCCATCATTAAATTGCACTATGTGCAAAGTGCATAAGAGGTATCATAAACTTAATGCCTTCAAAGGTGCAAAGACATTTTCTCATCATATTCAACTTGTTCAAACTACATTGTAAAAAAAATGGTGTGTGTGTGTTTAAGTAGTGAAAAATTATGGGCATGATAATTTGGAAAGGATGCAATGAGACTAAATTTTTGTTAACCGATATGAGTATGTTGCTATGCCATTTTACTATGATTGAGTGACCTGATAGTTTGGTCACCTTCAAGGATTCCCTATTTTTCAATTGACTCACAATGGTGCTAGACCTAGATATACAACTCCCTTTGAGTGACTCTAATGATGAGGAGGGAGATGTAGATCACGTATCTAACATGGATAATGTTGGAGTGAGAATTTTATATATTATATGGTTGAGCATTGCATGTCCATATCCTGCATTTCCTACAGACCATCCTATAAATGATCCAAGGCCATGACCATGATATCATGAGGATGAGGAGGAGGTGGGTGATGATGATGAATCAAGGAGAGATGATGATGAGTTGGATCAGTTAGTTGCAACATCAAGAGGAGAAATTCATAAGGGAAAGAGTAGGTTGATGATGCCCTCGAGGAAAGAAGAGACATGGGTCTCTTCCTTGCATATTACATGAACACACTACTACACTAGAGAGAAAAAGAATCTATGAGCATGGAGAGATGATTAGAGCAACTAATAGCATGTTCCTAGCCTTGCAGGTGAGTCCATACATAGACATATTCATTTCATGCATAGATCCCCCTAGCGAGTTGGTGATCCAAGTAATATGATATGGTTTTTGATATGATGTTTGTAGCATACTAGATGTTGTATTAAATTTTTCTTTAGTTTTATATGATGATGTACTTGAATTGATTCTATGTTTTTATTTTTGTAGTTTGTACCCAACAATGTCTCAACTTTATGGGTTAATTCATGGTAGAGGTGACTCATAATGTGCATCTACATGAGCTTGTGCAAGATAATTATAAGCTACAAAAAACCATAGGGCGACATGTTGAGATTTTTGAGCCCATGGTATGGATGAGAGATGCATATTAGGATCTTAGAGAAAAGAGGGATTGAGGAGAACCTTCATCTACCTATCACACTTAGATGATCCTACAGGTAGCACTAGATAGAATCAAAGGTTTAAAGAGGGGTTGATTTCAACAATAATATATAGAGATGTGAGAGATATTCAAAGATCTTGGAGATGAGCTTAGGACCACATAGGCATGAAGTATCTCTAGGAGTCACTCATGATCTATTATTTCACATCGAGCACCACCACCAAGCCTTGAGGGGTATGATAGCCATAGTCATGCATCCTAAATGATATGCTTATCTATTATACACCATATTTTGTTTTTGATTAAAAAAGGAAAGGGCCTTGATCATGAAGTTTAAGACAACATAATGAAAACACAGAAATAGCAGGAGGGAACACATGTCAAAACAAACAGCTAAAGGGCATGCAGGTGGACAAAAAAATAACAAAATTAAGGAAATGAAATCAAGAAAGAAGAAAATACCACAAACACTAGGCTAGAAAATCAATCTCTAGTCTTCAAGGAGGGAATCTAAGAAAACTTCATAGTCCTCCTTATCCTTATGCTCTTCTTTTTTCTTATTATTCATATTCTTCTCTTTTTCTCCTTTAACATTTTTTTCTTTTCTTTGGTATTTTTAGAGTAGCTAAAGATGGTTCCCATGTAACAACTTTTTTCATAATACCTCGCCTTGATGTGCATAGACTCATTTTGATCATTCTCCATGTCAAGCTCTTCATCCTCATCTTCTCTGGATCATGTTCCACAACTTCATCATCATCCAACATATTCTCCTTAGACTCATTCTTTAAGTCTTCTTCCTCCCAACCATCCTCATATTAAGGAATAAAATTTCATCATCAACCTTTTAATCATTAGACTCATCTCAAATCTCTTTTCCTTTTGTTTTTTAGGGTTCTTAGTACTCTGGGTTTTGACCAATTGGGTAGACCTATGGCCACTTGACCCTTTGGTGTCACAACATGTAGTACCCACAATATCCTCATTTTCCCTCTCAACATCATAGATGTCAATAGCCTCACCCTTAATAGGGAGGGGAATGGGCTCTTTTTCTTATTTTTTCCTATTGTTCCTCATACACACTCATACAACCACCTTCCTTTTCTTGGAAAGAAAAATCAACAACTCATTCTGGGGGGTGTTGATCTTTGCAAGCATCTTACCCTTTTTTCCAGATCCATCTTGCTAACAGAGCTAGGGTTAGGGTTATTCTTAATCGAAGAGACAAATGGGGTCTTAGAAACTTTATCATCTAGGAGTTTAATTTTTATGTTGATTTTATCCTTGAGGTTGGTAGAGGGGTTCATGGTAAGGGAATAATTATAGAGAGCAATAATAAGGCCTCAGTAAAAGGGGTGGTAGGCACCATCAAGAATATAGGCCTCAAGGGAAGAAAATAAATAGAAAGAGATTCATTTTTTCCATGACATAGATGGTTAAGTATTGGAAATGGTAACCATGGATGGTCTAAAATTGACCTTCAAGAGTAAAATATTTTATACTATTGGGTGGAAAAGAGATATTATATCTAGTGTATAGATCACTAAGATTAGTCGTTTTCACACCAACATTAGAAGCCATTTGAACCAACAAAGGAATGAGATTGGATGACAACCTAGAAGGAGAGATAATCTTCCCTAGGTCTTGTTCTTTTGTTTCCTTGAAAATTAATTGGATTTAATGTGAATTAATTGATTTAATTAAATAACTATGCAACCTAATTTGAAAATATAATTTTTCTACATAGAAAAAACTAAAATTCTAGAAAGGGAAGATAGATTTGAGGGAGGAAGAATTTTATACACCTGTAAGGTAAATTATAGGTTGAAATGAGAGGACATGGCTAGTAGGTACCCTAGACTATGAGTGATTTCTAGTTGTTCAACTTTTAGATCTAAAGCTCTAAGGACTGCACTCTGTATTTGTCTGACACTTTTGGTAGGTAGTGTGGAGACACTCTTGTGTGCATGCTCTTTCCCTTATTGAGTTTTGGAGGACCTTGGAGATGCCCCTTTCTCTCTCTTTCCCTCTCTAGTTGGTGTGGACTATTGTGCCTTCATGCATTCTTTGGCGACTTTGGCTAGAGTTGAACAATAAGACTTTTTAGGATAGAAAGCTGGTGGTTGTGCAAGTTTGGCAAGGAATTCTTGGTATGCTTCAGGAGACTATTTCAGCTAAATATGAGGTTGGAACTCCTTTGAATATTGATGAGGTTGTGGTTCTTTTGGGGTTGGGTATTAATGGTCTCAACTCTAGGAGGGCTTGTTCCTTAGGGAGGAGACATCCTAGCCAAAAAAAATAGAGAGAAGGTAGGTGGTTCCCTTCTCCTGCTAGGATTTTGAAAATTAATATTGATGGTTCTTCTAAGGAAAATTTGAGTTATGCTGGTGTGGGTGGTGTGGGAAGAGGTAGCTTTGGGGCTACTATTTTCTTCTTCTTTAGGTATCATGACTTCTAGACTAATAATATTGTGGAGGCTTGAGCTATTATTGTTGCCCTAGAAAAGGATTGTGCTCTTGGATGGTGTGAGATTATTTGTGAATTAGATGCACATATCGTGATCAATTTATTAAATAAGGAGAGCAATGATGGGATGAATTGGAAACTGTCTTCAACTATGTAACAAATTCATTAGTTAAGTAGTTTGCTTGATATGGGGTCCTTTAGTCATATTCCTAGGGAGTGGAACAATGTGGCAGATTGTCTTTCTAAATGGGCTTCAGAGTATAGGGGTGACTGGAAGATTGATGATTGGGAGCATCTTCCTAGTGATTGTGTTCATACTGAAAATGCTAATTCATGAGGATATGCATGGTCCATAAATAGGTGTCAATTTTTCTATTTGTGTGGTTTGGTGGTCTTTGACTCTTGTTGGCTAGGTATGCCTTCTTAGCTTTGGTCGCTTGTAATCTTGTTGCTTGTAATCTTGGTTATCTTTGATTAAATAAATTTTTACCCTTTTATTCAAAAAAAACTATCTATTATTTTAAATTCAAAAAATTAAAATTAACTTATTGCTAGTCATTGCTAGTTGTCTACTTTGTGTTAAATGTATTTTGAGAAAATATCAAGTGATCCATTTGAATGTGAAGAATTTTTTTTTTGTTTGAGTGAAATTCACTTTGCTTATGTGAGATTTTGAGACTAGGTAAACAATTTTATAATGTAGATTCAAATCTAACACAAATTGAATCTACAATAATAATAAAAAAATGTTCTAAAAGAATACTATTTTAAAATTGAACAAAGTTAAGTGCATGGTCTAGTGATGTGAAAAATTGAGATATAAGTGAAGGATTCATTATCATATATATTTCTCCCCATTAGATCATGATTTTATTTACTTTTAATTAAAATATTAAAAATAAATAAATCAATGATTATATTAGTTACATCTTCCAGTGTAGCAACAACCCCTTTTGATCTCTCTAATTTTATTTATTTATCATTAAAAAAACTAAATCAAAATATTAAAAATAAAAATTATGATTACATTACTTACATGTAGTCCAACAACTCTTTTAATCTATTTCTAATATTATATTTGTACTCTTAATAAGTACATATAAATATGAAAGTTGAATTATAACAATAAATAACAACCATTTAATTTTAAAGTTCACACAAAATAAAAATTCTAAATTTTCTATTAGATTAAAAGTAAGTTTCTAAATTGATATTCAAAAAATAGTAAGATAATCTTAACTTTAAGAATTAGAAACATTCTAAAAAAAATATTTGCGTTCTATCTTTTAGAAATATTCTAAATTAATATATATATTTCTATTATAGAAAATACAGATTAAAATTTTATGCTAATAATATATATTATATATTATAAATTAAATATTATATAATATTTGTCTATAAAAATCTTTTATGATTTATAATAATACATTTTTAAATTAAAAAAAGTGAAACCAAATTATATTGTCCAATAAATTATAAAATTGTAAATTGCAATATAAAATAAATTAGAAAAATGGACAAAGCATCAAATTTTAGATCTAACATAAATTTGTTTTACTCATGTTCATCTAAATAAAAATATATTTTAATTAATAATTAATACTAGTCATGTTGGTATTGGGAGTGTTGGGCGGAATAGTTCTGGAAATGTTGAATTTGTCTTTTATGTTTATAAGGGTTGGTATACTAACGATGTGATGTCCAGGCTCTTGCCATTTTATGTGCTATGGAGTATGGGTGCACTCTAGGGTGGAGACGAATCATTTGTGAATCTGATTCATAGGTGGTGGTGACTTTGCTAAAGAGGCAATAGTTAGAGGATGTCAGTTGGCATTTTGTGGTGATTATAAAACAAATTCTACATTTGTGTGCTTCCTTGGATTTTGTCTCTTTCTGTCACATTCCAAAGAATGGAATGGGGTTGCGGATTGTTTGGCTAAATGAGCTTCTAATCATTTGCAAAATTGAAATATTGTGGACAGGGGTCAATTACCCCTAGATTTGTCTCAACATTTGGACCACTTAGTGGAGATTGACAAGGGTGTGTATGTTTGAGAATGTAATGAACACAGCCTAAAAAATCTTTCAATTGAATATATTATCTTATTATTGACTCATATGTTATAGCCTTATAAGTATATATTTTCTAGATAATACTTAAGTACAACATTCTTGGATTGATCAAGTCAAATAAAATGAAAGATGTACAAAAGTTTAGCATTCACAACAAATGATAGGATGACTCAAATTTATAGGTTTACGCTAGAGTATCAATTCTTGTCCAATTTTCCAAACCAATTGGGGATTATTACTCCTCTTTGCCATATCCATATGTTTAGAACTAAATTTATTTTCCTATCTTGGAAGAGTATTGTTTTATTTTACCTAATTCCTTTAAACAATATCAATGTATCCAAAGTGTGAAAGGTGAGAATGATCATCAGATTTTTGGGTTATGGACCCACAATGTAACTTAGCATATAATCTTATGTAATAATTTTCTTGTAGCTTGATTTGTATCAAATTTATCTTAGATACCTAATTTTAATGTCCTTGGCCTTAAATCATGGGTATAGAGCAAGAAAAATGACTAAGGAGAAGAAGATCCTAGGTTGAAATTATCTCAAATATTTTCTATATCATGAGTTCCTAAAGAGTTAAGCTATCCTCATTACCTTTTCTCAAAAATATCATTTTTCAAATGGATGATTGTTCTGATGTTTATTTATTTATAGTGCATAAATGTTGTTAATGAAGAGGATTTGAGTCTTTTCATCAATTTAAGAGATATCGAGGACTATAATTGTTGGGGGACATGCATGAGTAAAGTAATAGGAAAATTTATGGAGACCTTAGATCTTTTGAAAGCAACATTTGGTGGTTTTCCACATGTTAAGATGAGGATTAGAAGCATGACGCACATCAATGATCTTAATGGTGATGTCTAATGTTAGTCCTCTTTCCCCTTCACCAAAGGTGCAAAGAAATGAACATTATGGTGATGCACTATACATAAAATAATTATCTTTTCCTAGTTGCAATTGAAACCATACATGGAATAGCTATGTTATTTATAGAAGGTATGAGTATACCCTATGATAATGCTTATCACAAAATATCTACCTTATTATTTTAAGAATACGCTTATTGAATCTAAATTGTTCATGTGAAAGTTGTACCTTAACACAATTTATATTGGACTATTGCAGAGCCGAAGGAATTGTATATTGGACTATCATTACAAAGGAAGAGATGGAAAAGGTTTATTTCTTGTCAATTTCTATTCCAAAAGTCATTAGATGTTAGAACAAAAGAATTGTTATTAAGATGATAATGCTCTTTTAAATAAGGAAAAGGTTTGATTTTTGTTAGCAGTTGATTCTTATTCTAAAAGTCATAATAAAAAAAAGTATTATTAAGACGATTCTTTTTAATCAGGAAAAGGAGAAGATACTTAACAGTTTCCAATCATTGATCCATGAAAATAAATTTTTGAAACAGAAGGTAATTAATTGTTTAAAATCGATTCTAGTAATAAAGTATTTCATAATGTAATAACAAGTTAAAGTTCTACTTTTTTTTGTAATGAATTCATATTTTTATTTAATATTTTTTTACTGTTTCTCTTTCTTGAGAGAATGGATCCTAACAAACTAACTTAGAAATATATTTTTGTTTTGCAGTGAAGACAGCACCAACTTCCTACCCAATCTCCAACAACTTCTGCAAACTTAAAATCATTAAAGATGTCAATTGGAAAAGATGCATTACAGTCATCTTCATAATCTTTTTCTCTACCAGATTTAAACATCCCTATGGAAAATGTTGAAGATTTGTCTAATAATATGCCCATTGATGTTGACAATCAAGTAGTTCAAGTAGATAGTTGCAGCCATGGCAATGAAATATAGAATGGAATGTCTTAGATTGAAATCTATGAAAGCTCATATGAGATGTCACTAACAATGACCATAGTTTGAAATGTATGAAGGAAACTAACAAGCATTATTGGTGTGGGCAAAAATCAGTAATTGTAAATATGCTCTTTATTCACCATTGAAGAGGTGGTTTCTTAGCAAATGTAAATGAGTAATCAAATCATTTGTTCTAGTTTTGTGAATATTAAATGTGTAAATTTTTGTACTAATAAATATTTTTTTTAAAGTGAGTTAATTGTTAAATAAAATTGTTATTTAGACTTTGCCAATTTGTGTTTCTTTAGTCTTATTATTAGTTTCTATCTACAGGAAATTTTTTATAGCATTCATTGAATGCAATTTGATTTTTCTAATTGATCCATCACATACTATAATTTTTCACTTTTATTTAGATTTATGTTTATAATAATTTTTTTATAATATCAAATATTTTAAAATTTATTTTTTTTAGTTTGTATTTGCTTATTTTCACTAATATGAGTATTGAAAGTCTTATTGTAGTCAAAATTTCTAAATAACAATGAAAAATAATTTATATCAATTGATCACAATAAATAACTTTTATTCACCAAAAAATTAGACAAGATTATAGATCTCACTCATAACTTTCAAACTCTACATCCTTATCCTTCAATATAGAACTTCAGCAACAAGTTGTTCAACAAATTTTGTAGAGCCCTCACACCATGTTGGCTGCTAAGCTTTAGAGGCAAGAATCTTTGCAGCACCTTACTTCATAGTTTGAAAGATTTTGTTCTGATTTTGGATTTTGGGTCACATCACTTTCATAATTTGCAATAATATAGGTGTAGCAAGGTTTGAATTAAGACTTGGGAATTTATTTTGTAATAAGATTGACAATACAAGTGTAAAAACAAGCATGACAGTAAACCTTAAAAGTTAGTTTGATTGAATTGTAGTGATGTAATCTCTCTTGTTCTTAATTCTAAATCAATGCCACATACATTGCTTGATCAAAACACAAGGTGAAGCCTACATGGTAATCAATTTTTAGTTCATATTAATGGGTTTGATTAATAAGATATCAATATATGAATATTTCGTTTCAAGGCCCCTTAAAATATGATTGTGAAATTAGGATTTCTAAAATGTATATCAATTTGGGGTGTCTTTTTTCCTAAAAAACTTGTTTGGCTTGTCTATTTATCTATTTCTTGTATGATATAGATATTTGGATTGATTAATCTTCAAATAAAAAAATTATAGGGTTTTTATGATATTCAACATCTTGCAATAGATTTACAAGATCTATAACATTACACAACAAGGGGAATAGGATTTTGGAAATAGAGTGGGTTCCTAGTTAACTAATTTGGAGCTCCTATGAGGGTTTTATGCTTAGAAGCATGAGAAATAGATCATAATCACATATAAGGGTAACAGACACTAAAATGAGTAAAAAACATAGACAAACAAGTTAAAAGTATATACATTTTTACAATTTTGGCCACCATTTGAGTGTTCTTGAAAAATATAATGAATTAAGAATATTGTAAATGAACATTATATTTAAAATAATTGATATAAAGCATACAATTTATATTTTTAGCTCGATTTTTCTCTTGTCCTTCTATATGTCTTTCACCCAAGCATCCTCCAATGCACACATAAAAATAACTTAGTGTTAGGACAAATATTTAGAAGAAAAAAATCACACTATAAACATATCATTTACCTCATGTCCCCATGAGGCTGCTGCTTAACTCTATTTTTTGCTTAAATTTAAGTAGCGAGAGTGTTCCCATGCATAAATTTTATTGTTGGGAAAGGATAATTTGGAATCTGTTCCTATTTTAATGGAGTAATTACTGTTTAGGAATTGAAATAAGTTGTGAAAAAAAGGGGGGGCTGGAAATAAGTAGCAACTGCATATTGCTAAAAATCCACATGGCTCCACAAATTTGTTTCCCTCTTTTTTAATATTTTCTTTTATTTTTCTTTTTCTAATTTTTTATTGTACAAAAGAAATTTAAGTTGGCTGCTTACAAATAAGCAGAAAAATTAAACATTCACGGGGCCATTACTCCACAAATAACTCCTAAATAAGTTGAGTAGTGGTTGCTAGCCAAAATAAGCTAAGAAGTCGCATGGCGACATGAGGTTATTATTGAAGACTTGGTAAGGGAAAGAATGAGAGATACATAGAGGCTTGTCTAGAGTGGAAATAAAGAGAAGAGGATATGATAGAGCTAGGATAGTGATAGGGATAGGGTTGGATTGAGATAATCACAATCTCAATGCTCTGGGTCTCCAATAGATAAACCCTTGGTGTTTCACTCCACCAATCAACCTATAGGTCCTAAAAGTATTTAGGCACCCCTGGTCACTTGCCAACCCTGCTATCAATTTTAGTTTGCTACTACCAAGCCGTTCTTGATGCTTTTCCTCACTTTCTCCATCTAGCCCTTAATCCATTTAAAGACTAGACAACCTCTAAATCCTCCTAACAACGTTGTAGGGGTGTGCATAGGTTTTCTTGACTTCAAAACAGTCTAGGAATGGTCCTTGTCCAAGCTGAACTCTCCTTTCTTCTATCACTGCCACCATACCCTAGGTTAGGGTTTTAGGAGGGCTACTAGGATTAGGTCTCCTCACACAAGAAAAATGCTCATCACTCCTCTCCTTCACCTTATCATGCCAAACTTTCTTCTGTGACTCTTGCTCAAATTTGGAGCACTTCAAGATTTTCTTGGTTTTGGACCTACTCAGGCCATACACAGGGCTAACACAGATTTTGAGAAATTTAGGGCTTTTTAGCCTTTCTTGGATACAAAGAGGACTGTCTTCTTCCTTCAACCACTAGATGATTTGGTAATGGTTACTGCCACCTGTCAGACCTTTGTAAGGTCCCTTTCAACCTTTACACACCTTGGGTTTCCAATGGTTAGTCACCCCTACACATTTGGAAACACTTTTGCTGAGTCTTTCCTAACTGGGCATGGTCTACTCGCCTAGGAATAGACCTTTGGCATGCTAAATGAACTCCTACCACTTCCTAATGCTAAACTATATACAATAAATGAGCTTAGCCATGTTCCCCATGTTTCCATGCTTCTTGGTACAGTGGGAGTGCAAGCTAAGGCTCCATTTTTATTCCATTTACCAGTCCAAACAGCAAGTAAGATAAAATACAGAATTTACAAGAAAGAAAGAAAGCGATGTAACATCTATTCAAATGGTGCAAAAAAAACTTATAGAGGATTAATACATGCTAAAATAATCCAAAAAATGCCTCATCTAACTCATTCAAGTAGCTACTACAGAAAACAAAACAAAAAAATAGAGTTTTCCATGCCAAAATTGTTGTTTCTCTTTATTTTCTTCTTGAAACTGCCAACAAAAAAAATGATAACCTATTCAAATGGTTGATATATCTCTTTTACAATTCCAATAAATAGTTATGTTTTCAAATTTGAGCCTAAGAATGGCCAAAAGCCTAACGTTGGAAAACACAGTGTGTTTTTCAATTTTTGACAAAAACTTAAGAACCGACCACAAAAAGATTTTCCAAGTTATTTAACTTTTACCAAGGAACAAAAAGGTCCTCAACCACAATATAGAAGGTAACAAAGACCTTACCAAAACAATAAAAAGGAAATTTAAGACAAAGCGTTCAAAATAAGCTTGCACTTAGGCACTTGGGTAGGTGCTCCTGCACCATTCTCCCCCTCTCAACACAAAGATCAAGGAACTTGAGGTGGGATAAATGATAGATCAATTCATAACTTCATAAAATCAGCTTCCTCAACCTAGGTAGCCTCTGATTCATGTTTTTTCCTCCACTTGACAAGATGCTCCATGTAGGCCTTGTGTCTTGTAGCTTTCTTCACCCTGGACTCCAAGATCTTCTCTACCTGAAGTTTCTCTTGATTTGGAAGGGGTATATTACTGATATCCTTAAATATTTATTGACTGGTCTGAGCTTCATCACTGACTATCCCCTTGTACCTGATCAAATCAGCAACATTGAATACAGGAGATATACCCAAATCTGATGGAAGTTCTACCTTGTATGCATTCTTCCCATACTTAGCTAACACCTCGCATGGTCCTATTCTTTTCATTTGAATTTTGGTTGACATTCCATTCTACAACCTTGATTTGTTAAGATGAACCATAACATAATCACCTACTGCAAATTGCACATCTCTCCTTGACTCATCAACTTTATCTTTCAATTTTTGTGTTGCTACTGTAATTGTCTTCTTAACCTGCTCATGAATCTCCTTCATGGTATGAGTAAAGTCATCTGCATGTCCACTCCTATTCTCCATTGTTCCAAGGTCTCTAAGTTCACAAACTCCTCTTGGGTGCATCCCATACACAACTTCAAATGGACTTTTCCCTGTAGTTCTATTAACACTGTCATTGTAGGCATATTCAGCTTGAGAAATCACCATATCCTAGGTCTGTCCTTATTCCTTTGTCAAACACCTCAATAGGTTACCTAACACTCTGTTAACCACCTCTTTTTGACCATCAGTCTAAGGATGGTAAGCTGATCCAAATGACAAATTTGTACCCAATCTACTCCACAGTGTTTTCCAAAAATGGCTCATGAACTTCACATCCCTGTCTGATACAATGCTCAATGGCAATCCATGGATTCTTACAACTTCCCTAAAAAAGAGATGGGCAATGTAACTTGCATCATGTGTAGTCTTGCAAGGAATAAAGTAACTCATCTTGGTGAATCTATCCAAAACTACAATAACACTGTCAAAACTAGATTTTTTCTTAGGAAGACCTACCACAAAATCCATGCTCACACACTCCCATGGTCTGTTAGGAATAGGCAGGGGCTTATACAAACTAGCATTGCTAGCTCCCCCTTTGGCTTTCATGCAAACAACACACCGTTCTACATACTTCCTAACATCTCTTGCCAACTTAGGCCAGTAATAAAATCTTTGTACCAACTCTAAAATTTTATTTATTCCAAAATGCCCACTAAGACTGCCATTATGTTTCTCTTGGATCAAATTTTCCCTCATTGATCCTCTTGGGACACATAACAGATTACCCTTGAATAACAATCCATTTTGTAGAGTATACTCAGCATATTGACTATGAAAATGATTTTGAAAATCTGAACATACCTTGTAGGCTTCTAAGAAATCTTCATCCTCACCATAGAGGTCTTTGAAACTCTCTAATCCAATGCTTTTCAGTTGTATCTCTTGGACTGTCAACATTCTCCTGCTTAATGCATCTGCCACCTTGTTTTGCTTTCCCTTCTTGTGCTTAATGGTAAATGTAAAGGCTTGGATGTACTCCATCCATTTCAAATGTCTATTGCTTAACTTCTCTTGGGTATTGATGTAACTAAGTTCCTAGTTATCTGTGAAAACCACAAACTCTTTGGGCAATAAATAATGCCTCCACTTCCTAAGGGACTACACTAAAGCATAAAGTTCCAAATCATAGGTGGAGTATTTTTGCTTGGCTTCATTGATTTTTTCACTAAAGAAGGCTACAGGCCTACCTTCTTGACTAAGGACTCCTCCTACTGCTACTCCACTTGCATCACACTCAACTGTAAATAATTTATCAAAACTAGGCAATAAAAGTATAGGTTGGGTTGCTACCTCTCGTTTCAGATTTTCAAACCCTTTATTAGCTTCTTGTGTCCATTTAAACTTTGCTTTTAGACCACCTTTAATAGTATCTAGCACTAGTGTACATATACCACTAAAATTCCTAATGAATTTCCTATAAAACTGAGCTAAACCATGAAAACTTCTTACCTTTGTTGTTGTGGTTGGTGTAGGCCAGTTTAAGATGGCTTCCACCTTACTTGGATCCGTCTTTAGGGTTCCTTTGGATACTACAAAGCCTAGATACACAAGTTCTTGTTTGAAGAACTCACACTTCTCGAGGTTGATTGCTAACTATTCTTCTTGCAGCCTTTTGAAAACCATCTCCACATGTTTCAAATGTTCTTCTGCTATCTTACTAAAAATCAATATGTCATCCAAGTAGACTACCACAAAAATCCCTGTGAAATCCTTAAGCATCTCATTCATTAGTCTCATGAACATGCTAGGGGAATTTGAGAGGCCAAATGGCATCACTTTCCACTCATACAAACCATCATTTGTTTTAAAAAATTTCTTCCATTCATCACCCTCCTTAATTCTGATTTGGTGATACCCATTCTTAAGATCTAACTTGGTGTAATACTATGCTCCTCCAAGGCAATCCATTAAATCTTCAATTCTAGGTATTGGGAATCTATACCTAATGGTGATCCTATTAATTGCTCTAGAATCAGTACAAAGTCTCCATTTACCTCCTTTCTTTGTTGCTAAAACAACTGGGACTGCACAAGGGTTGATGCTCTTTTGAATTAGACCTTGATTCAACAATTCTTCCACTTGGCTTGCCACCTCTTGGTTCTTCTCAAGGGTAAGTTTGTATGCTACTTTATTAGGCAATGAGGCTCCAGGAATGAAGTCAATTTGATGACTTATTGCTCTCTTTGGTGGTAGTGTTGCAGGTGTTCCATCACTCACTATGCTCTTGTAATTTTCTAGCATCCTTTGAACTGTTTCAGGTATGAATGTCTTCTCAGCCTTTTCTTCCTCTTTGGACTGCATAACAACCACATAACCTTCATTCCCTTGGTGTAGATCCTTGATGAACTCCTTTCCACTGCTCAACATAATGTTAGGAACCTTGGACTGTCCTTCATCATCCTCAATCAATGATTGCAGCTTGAAGGTTCTTCCATCCTTCTTGAATTCTATGGTGTTCTCCTTCCCATGATATATAGCACCTCTATCATATTTCCATGGCCTACCAAGAATAAGATGGCATGCATCCATGGGTAGTACATCACAAATCAGCTTGTCTTTGTAGCCTCCAATTGAGAATTCCACTGTAACCTGCTCATTCACTAGAACACTCTGCCCTTTGTTCAACCATGCGACTTTGTAGAGATTGGTATGAGGTACCTTCTGCAATTTTAACTTAGTTACTGCCTCCTCAGAGATGATATTATCTATAGAACCATAATCTACAATGACCTTGCATACCTTTCCCAATATCTTGCACCTTTCTCTAAACAAAGCTCTCCTTTGCTTGGGTTCTTCCTTGACCGGTTGTCTAATCAGCACTCTATTAAACATCATATTTTCACCTACTTCTGATTCTATATGACTGATCTTAGGTGATTTGACACTCATGGTGTCCTCTTGTGCATAAGCTACTCTTTTCTCATTGCTAGATGAAGAAGCTTTCTCCGGGCACCTATAAGCTAGATGACCTAGCTGAATACAGTGATAGCATTTCATGGCAGCAAAGTAGGAGTTACTTCTACCTGCTCCTCTTCCTCTGTTTGAACCTCCTTGAGGTCCTCTTCCTCTATTAAATCCTCCTCTTGATGGTGTTTCACCTCCATGCTCAGTAAGCTTAGATTCTCCTTGGTTTCTTTGTTCATTACCTCTTCCTTGGTAACCTCCACGCTGTCCTCTTTGGTCTCTGCCTCTTCCTCTACCCTTAGAGGACTGATCATGCTTTCTTTTATTCCTCTCTTCAATCTTTATAGCCAACTAATAACATTGGTGGACTATCTTGGTGCTAAGTAAAGCCATCTCTTCCTGTATGTTCCACTTCAAACCATTAAGGTACCTAGCCACTTTTAGGCTCTCATCTTCTGCCACATTTGATCTCAAGCAAAGCTTCTGAAACTCTTCAGTATAGGTGTTGACATCTTGGTCTTTTTGTCTTAAACTATGCCTCTTCTTGTGAAGTTGGATCTCATAATCATCTGGCATATATGCTTCCTTCACCTTAGCAACCATTCCTTTCCAAGTTGATATGGGTTGCTTGCCTTCTTTCTCCCTTTCAGTCTAGACAAATTTCCACCATGTCAAAGCTAATCCTCTCAACCTTGATTTTGCAACCTTCACCTTCTGTGCTTCTATGACTCCATCACATTCAAAGTGGTTCTCCATTCCATCTATCCAGTCCATGACCAAATCAGGATCCATCTTTCCATGGAATAGTGGTACACCCTCAAGTCCTTTTCCACTCAGGGCTTTTAATACCTTCAAGAAAGGCTCCTCCTCGAGAACAGGGTCAGGTTTAGGGACTTTGTCCTCCTCTGCAACCTCTTCTTCTTTTGGCACTTTACCTTCCAACTTCACCTTGTTCAGTGCTTCCTCAAGTTGCTCTATTCTTTCCTTTAGAGACTTGTTGTCCTCTTCTTGCTCTTCAACCATCTTGGCTAGTTGTGCATTTGTCACCATGGCGGGAGTCTCACTTGACTCAACTTCTGACATATAAGCTGCTTTCCCCAAATCTTTAGCTGTGCTCTGATACCAATCTGATAGGGATAGGGTTGGATTGAGATAATCACAATCTCAATTCTCTAGGTCTCCAATAGATAAAACCTTGGTGTTTCACTCCACCAATCAACCTATAGGTCCTCAAATTATTTAGGCACCCCTGGTCACTTGCCAACCCTGCTATCAATTTCAGTTTGTTGCTACCAAGCCATTCTTGATGCTTTTCCTCACTTTCTCCATCTAGCCCTTAATCCATTTAAAGACTAGACAACCTCTAAATCCCCCTAACAATGTTGCAGGGGTGTGCATAGGTTTTCTTGACTTCAAAATAGTCTAGGAATGGTCCTTGTCCAAGCTCAACTCTCCTTTCTTCTATCGCTGCCACCATACCCTAGGTTAGGGTTTTAGGAGGGCTACTAGGATTAGGCCTCCTCACACAAGAAAAATGCTCATCACTCCTCTCCTTAACCTTATCAAGCCAAACTTGCTTCTGTGACTCTCACTTAAATTTGGAGCACTTCAAGATTTTCTTGGTTTTGGACCTGCTCAAGCCGTACACAGGGCTAACACAGATTTTGAGAAATTTAGGGCTTTTTAGCCTTTCTTGGATACAAAGAGGACTGTCTTCTTCCTTCAACCACTAGATGATTTGGTAATGGTTCCTGCCACCTGTCAAACCTTTGTAAGGTCTCTTGCAACCTTTACACACCTTGGGTTTCCAATGGTTAGTCACCCCTACACATTTGGAAACACTTTTGCTAAGTCTTTCCTAACCGGGCATGGTCTGCTCGCCTAGGAATAGACCTTTCGCATGCTAAATGAACTCCTAAAAATTCCTAATGCTAACCTATATACAATAAAGGAGCTTATCCATGTTCCCCTTGTTTCCATGCTTCTTGGTACAGTGGGAGTGTAGGCTAAGGCTCCATTTTTATTCCATTTACTAGTCCAAATAGCATGATAAAATATAGAATTTACAAGAAAGAAAGAAAGCAATGTAACAACTATTCAAATGGTGCAAATAGAACTTCCAGAGGCTTAATACATGCTAAAATAATCCACAAAATTCCTCATCTAATTCATTCAAGCAGCTGCTACAGAAAACAAAATAGAAAAATAGAGTTTTCCACGCCAAAATTGTTGTTTCTCTTTATTTTCTTCTTGAAACTGCCAACAAAAAACCTTTTAACCTCTTCAAATGGTTGATATATCTCTTTTACAATGCCAAGAAATAGTTAGGTTTTAAAATTTGAGCCTAAGAACAGCCAAAAGCCTAACATTGGAAAACATAGTGTGTTTTTCAGTTTTTGACAAAAACTTAAGAACTGACCACAAAAATATTTTCCAAGTTATTTAATTTTTACTAAGGAACCAAAAGGTCCTCAACCACAATCTAGAAGGTAAAAAATACCTTACCAAAACAAAAACAAAAAAAGGAAATTTAAGACAAAACCTACAAAATAAGCTTGCACTTAGGCACTTGGGCAGGTGCTCCTGCACCAGATAGAAAGATGGATATTATTTTCAAGGAGTCACCTTGCACTAAATGCTAGAGCTTTGATGGAGCCACCACATTTTTTTTTGGAATTTTTTTGTTCTATTCATCTACATAGAGTTCATGAGTGATAAAATACATGAGATTGTTCAAGATCGTGTTAACATGTTTGATCGTAGATAGGTAAAAAATGTAATAAGTCTATACAATATGAATATGTTAGAGTTAGGTGTTGCATATGACATGATAGTGTGTTATATCTATAGTGTTTCCATGGTGCCAATTGTGAGATGTTTGGTAAATAATTTTCTAGTTGTAGTGTCAAAAATTGTCACCCTTGACAATTTCACACTACCTTAACACCTTATTTTGCTCATAACTTTTATTATAATAATAATTTACCAATTTCATGGTCATATTAATAAAATATATTTAATTCCCCATAATTCTTATAAATTTGGGCCAAAAAGTGTCAAACAATATTTCCATTGTTAGACTATGATGTCATTTTTTTATTGTCATCATTTCCCAAAAATGCAAATTTATGAATGTCCTAAATGAGATATTGCTATCAGGATTCAACTGTGTAGTTTATGAGTCAAACTCATTGACCCATGTTTCATGAGTAGTAGTTCATAAGAACCCATTTCTTGATATTGAATGGCCCACTTAGCACTCATTTGCACATATCTAGGTGATGCTCACAGAGGTGAAGCACTAGGCCTTCCTAGGAGGTCACCCATCCTAGTACTACTCCATCTCAAGCACACTTAACCATAAAGTTTTCTCCAAGGTTAAGCCCACTTAGCTTGCAACCACATTCACTTGTTTGTAAGATAATTAGGCTTAACCTAGGGGGAAAACTCTGTTGTGAAGCACGCTTGAGCTAGAGTAGTATTGGGATAAGTGACCTCCCAGGACTTGGCCTAGTGCTTCACCTCTATGAGTATCACCTAGATGTAATGAGTGTTAAGTGGACCATTCAATATCATGAGATATGGGTTCTTGTAAACAACTACTCATGAAACATGGGTCAATGAGTTTGACTCATAAAGCTACATGGTTGAATCTTGATAGCAATATCACAATTTGACACGCTGTGGAAAATACCTCATACTTATTAATGTCCTATATTTTAATTGGTGGGATTTTATGATTTTAAAATGACCCCAAGTCAGCCCCTACCCAAAAGGATAAATTAAAATGCATATTTAAACATGTTTTCCTCTCATTTTGAGCATCAAGGAAGCACTTTATGAAAGAGGAAATTTTGGAGCAATTTGAAGATCCTAAAATCAATCAAAAGAAAATTTATGAGCATTATTGCAACATTATTTTTAGTCAATCATCATGTCAAGTATTCATCATGTTTTTATGTAAGGCCATTCATGTGGTGTTATCATTTTGTTTGTGAGATCTAACCCTTTTCGGTCTTCAAGCGAATCAAGCAAACAAAAATCAAGCCTTAAGGAGATGTGCATGACTTCACTCCTTCAAGGAAGCCATTTTTGAGTGGTGAGTTTTAGTCCTTTATTGATTCATCATTCATTTTTCATCTATCCTCTATCCCTCAAAAGGATAAGCTCTCTATTAGTGACATTTCCATTATGGAGGTGGAAACACCCACATGGGGTTTCACTGAGGCAAGCTCCTCTATTGAACAACCCTTCTCTCTTTGAATGTGCAGTTTGTAGATCTAAAGAAGATCGAGAGAAGTTTAAAGTTAAATTATTCATTATTGCATTCAAAACCTACAACTTGACAACACACCAAACCTCAGTTATCTGGGCAACCAACAAAGATCCAACAATAAAACATAGAGGAAAAAAAGGCTTTGATCTATCTCCAAAGGGCTAGAAATTAGATCTAAATTCAATCACAAGGACAATGTTGCCCTTGGCTACTTCATCCAAGAAAATTAGGCTCAAATTTGAACCATAGGTGCAAAGTACTCTACTCAATCTATTTCTGAAGTCTAAATTTTTTTGTGACTTTTTGGATATACTATTTTTGCATCAAAATAGGTTATTTGCATCATTAGCCTAGTCAAATCATTGCATTGCATTCCAAAATCCATCCCAAGTTTGGTTAAGGGTAGGTTGACTCACCTTTCAAGTTGTAAGAACCAGTCTTATACATTGTCCAAATCCATCAACCCCCGCTACCTCAAATTCTAAATGAAATACATTATAAAAAGTTTCTTAGCCCTAGAGTGAAATCCTAGGGCATTCCCTCTTTTCTTCATTTCACTAGCACCACATCATGATTTGAGAGAGTTGACGAAAATTGTATGATAGTTAGGTGCACATGTAGTAATGCTAGAATGCATGTAATGGCAAATGAGGACATGTATTTTTTCTAAGAGTTGTTTAGAGGTATTGTGAGTAATTAGAAAGTTTGTCTCCACTTCCACAAGTCATGATTTATTTTTTTCTATAGTTTAGGGAGACATGTGCATATTCACATGTTATGATTTAAAATCTTGACTAAATCATTGTGGAACTATTAGGAAGATGTGGTAGTTATCCATTAATACATATTATTTGGAATGGTCAATATTTGACATCATTGTATGATAATGATATGTTTATGTGAAGGTTGGTATTTCATGACTGGTTACATTATTGAGTTGGTTGATATTCCAAGAAATAATTTTAGTTAATTCTTATTTTTCATGCAAATAGGATAGGTTGATAATGTCAAGTTTCCTGATGATGTAGTCGTGTTGTGAAACATGATTGAGGTTGTATGTTATAGTCTAAAGATTTACAAAATGAGTAAAGGAAATAGTTTTGTTTGATTGGAAAAGGGGATCTAGGTCTTAAATCACACTTCTTCCAATTAAAGACATTAGGAATTAAAAGTGATCTCAATATCCACTTGGCTACAATCCTCAATGGAAGAGCGGGTGATCCCACAATACTAGTTTACAATTTTTGGCCAAACTAGACATTGAAATATTTTTTTCTAACTAAATTTTCACTTTCGGGCACCTATAGCGGCTAAACCATGAAGAATTTGAAGATGATGCAAACTAGTGGTTTTTCACATTTTGTCTATGGATTCTAAATATATTTTTTTCAAAATTTTTGGAATCAGATTGCACTTCTTTTTCCATCTCCTTTGAGAACTATTTTTTCAGTAAACAAAATTTTTAAGGAGTGATGCTCGCCATATAATGCAGAAATTTTTTTCCATGAAGGATAAACCTCTAATTCTTTTGAATTTATATATTTAACTATAGTATCTAGTGATTCCAATTGGTTAGATAGTGTTTTATTGAATATTTTTCCCTTAATCAAGTTTCAAAATCAAACCAATTAGAATTTAGACGTAGGCAAACCATATAGTGCATAACTTTTTTTATATGTATCAAAATTCAAAGTATTTTTGTTGCATCAAGGACTTCAATATCTGGTGCACTCATATTTTTCAATTTTTTTTGATAATTTTCTATTTTTCCACATGTGCAAAATAGAGAGCTTGATTTTCGATGAAAAACCTATGTTTAATAAAACTAAAAAAACAAATACATAATAAAACCAAAACATATTAAAAAATTATATTCATTTGATAGCTCGTTCTGAGGACTACCATCATCTAGTTGGGTCTATGAAGTCTCCTCCATTTTCATCCTCAACCCAAGCTTCGAAGCACAAAATTATGGACTTTTTTGGTGCTAGAGGGTGAGAAGGTGGGAAAAGGGGGGTTCATGCGAACCCCCAGGGGTTCGCTCAAACCCTGGTTCATTCAAATCCCCTTTCAAAAAAAAATTCTTTGTGGTTTTTGGCAAGAATGGTGGGGCCTTGCATTTAATTGGTTCACTTGAACCAAGATTCATTTGAACCCCAAAAATTAATTTTTTTTGCATGGGGTCATTTTTTGCAACTTTTCCTTCCTCATACTCGAATTGTACACCACTTTTGTGGGTTTACCTAAGCCAAAATGGTGGATTGAGGTATTAATCCATGTTTGTGTGTGTAGATGATTAATTGAATTTCAGTTGACTAAATTTTATAATGCAATTATTTTCCTAGATCAATTATGGAACTACAACAAACTAAGATGATTTATGAGAAATGCAAAAGAGAAAGATAAAAACAAATTATAGAAATACAATGGTCAGACACTGAGGAACCTCATATATAAATTTGAGGTTGAAATGACTGGTCAAGGGCGTGGGACACCCTAGACTGACTTCCTACTTTTTAGGATATGATTTCACAAGCTTGTAGCTCTTAGTCTACAAGTTTTATTCTCTCGAGGTCACTTTTGGAACTTTTTTTGGTACTATTAAAATCCATTTTCCATGTCTTAACAACCTGTAGGGCTTGAATGCATGAATTAGCAATTAGTCCTCAATCTTCGTCCAATTTTCTTTAGATCTAAAAACCTGCACACATAAAAGAGGGGGAAGGGTTGTTCCATATAGGGGATTTCCTAAGTCAAACCTTGTTTTGATATTTCTACCTCCACAATGGCTATGGTGATGTAGAAAAAGAGCTTACCCTCGATCAAAATGAGGCTAAATGACAAACAAGTGATAAATTGAAAAAATGGTGTAACTCACCACTTAGATCTACATTCCTTGATGGACTGAAGTCGTTTACTCATCACCTTCAAGGAGAAAATTTTGTTTGATTTGAAGTCCTACAAGTGTTAGTACTTACAAAACAAATGAACGCAAAACATGAATTGACTTACATAAAAACATGATAAATGATTGACATGATGCTTGACTGAAATTTAATGGACAAATCAAGAGATTATTTCACTTACAAAAAATAATGTCAAGATTGCATTATATAGTTGCATTCATCTTGAAAAAACACAACAAAATAAAATAGCAAAATTTGCTATTTTCTTGTATTAGAGTAGATTTGGACAATTTATTTGTTACGTAAAATTAGATTTAGATTAGCCACTTTTATTTCATAGAAAATATTACTCTAGGAATTGCAAACAAATTAAAAGATTAATTCATAATTCAATGAATAAATCAAGAGATTATTGCACTTATGAAAAAATATGAAAACAAGAGTGTCAACATTGCATTATATAGTTGCATTCATCTTGAAGAAAACAAAAACAGATTTACTACACTTTCATAGTAATTAGATAATCTGAAAAGTTTATTTGCAAGAAAATAATAAAAAACTTGAGCTTTTATTTATGTTTGGTAGTTTGGAACTATTAGAAATGAAGGTGACTATTATATATGAAAATCAAATTGCAATAGTTAAACTAATTTAACCAATAGTAAATCAAATGGAGATTGTAAGAAAATAAATCAAGAACACAAAGAAGAATGGAATAGAAGAATAAACACATAAGACAATGTTTACATGGAGAAATATTTAAAAAAATCCCACCAAAAAGATAGGCCCACATATGTATTATCTTCATAAACAAAGATTACATATGATCCTTCATTTCTCCTCTTCAATCTTGTCACACCCCATTGTGTGTTTACCTATTTACTATTACTATGTTAGGGTAAATTATTGTATATGTGAATGTATTTGGAATTCTGATTGGAAATATATATGGTTGCACTTTATTTTTCAGAAAATTATGAATGTATGTTTATTTCAATTTTGATGTTATATAATGGAATGGATATCTGGAATGGGTGGTTATTGAATTTGATATATTCTAACTATGAAAAGTATAATGTAAATGCTTGTTTTGATGAATAGATGACTACCATGATAATGTGTTAAGTTGGATGTAGGTTCAAATTCAATCCTTCGAAAGCGAGGGGAAGTATCACTCAAGAGAAGAACTTGGTCAGGTAACCTGTAACGAAACCTAACTAAGCTTACACACACACTCACTAATATAATGGTTGATTCAAGTCATAGTTTTGGGACTTGGTAAGTCATCCTTTAGCATGATGTGTTTGCATTAGGAAGGCTCTTGATTTTTTTTTAGAGCATTCTTGGATTGCATTTAAGTGATTGGTGCATATGAGTTCATCTTCATAAATACTATACTTGATTGATGAGATATATATACATAGAATGTATATATATGTATACAAGTGCATGTCAACAATAACCCATACACACGAGATAATGTGTGCATGAGAGTACATAGGTAGATGTACCTACGCGCATTCATGGATGAATTGCTCATGGGAATTGGGATATTGAGAGGACAATGAGACATGTGTGTATATATATGTATATAATGTGTGTGTATGTATATCCATCGGTAAGATAGCAATTGTTCATATGTTTGATTATATAATCAAATGTATATATATATGATATATACATATGTACACACATGTCGATATATGTGTATGTGTTGACAAATGGAAATTTCCATTCAAGTATGTCAATACATGTATAAGTACATATACATGTATATATATATATATATATATACAAACGATAAATTATATATGAAATGTTAACTTGATCTCATTCATCCAAATATCAAGTGGAATATTTAGACAAACTTATTTGTCAAAGAATATATATATAAATATATATTTGAACACATATATATAGATATATGTATAAATAACATTAAATGGTATTTATTAATGTTATATATATGTACACATATATATATAGATGTACATATATATATATATAGATGTACATACATATATATATATAGATGTACATACATATATATATATATATAGATGTACATATATATATATATAGATAGATGTACATATATATATATAGATAGATGTACATATATATATATATAGATGTACATATATAAATATATATATGTACACACACACACACACACATATATATATGTATGTATGTATGTATGTATACACACACACACACACATATATATATATATATATATATGTATGTATGCATGTATATATATATGTGTGTGTGTGTGTACATATATATATTTATATATGTACATCTATATATATATATAGATGTACATATATAAATATATATATGTATGTATATATATATATATGTACATATTATATATATATATATACATATTATACTAATGGCCGATTTATAGTGTAAATACCATGGTCGATTTAATATGAATGTAGCGCTATATTTAGTAGCGCAATGCTAAGTAATGAATCACATTATCATTAATGATAAAAGGTGATGGAAAATACAAAGTTTAAATCTGTTGAATAAAGTTTATTAAATGTAAAGATAAAAGTGCAACACACTATATTATGTGATGTGTTGAGTCAAAGAATTAATAGCACTATTTAAGAGGAGGTCAATTCAATGAAAGGTGTTGATTCCCATGCCTTGGACCAAGTCGACTAAGTAATACACTGCCAAATAATGATTGATTGCTTCCTCTGTTTAAAACAACAACCTTGTAGTTAGGAAATGAGATGAATACTTGGTGCCATAATATGAATTAAATTTGTTTCTTTTAAAATTCTTATAAGCTTGAAAGTTGATTTCTTGAATGAAGCATGAGCTTTATGAAATAGTCAAACTATTGTTGGCAAGCATAGGGTTGATCTGTTGTAGAGTTTTGATGAGTATTATGATAGGAATCTAACACCTTTTCTTTATTGATCTGATTCAATGGTTTTTGGATGAGAAGTGTCATAGCATAAGCCTTGTTTGTAGCCTAAGGATGCTCATTCTTGGGTATAAATATGAGGCATTCTAGTGTAGGGGAACCCTAATGTACTTTTTGAGAAAAAGATTTTTATGATGGATAAAATTTGGTTCTTTGTTTGGATGGATTCAATAAGGTCATTCAAGACCATTTTGAGTCATTTTAGAATGTTCTATAATGTTTTGGAGTCATATTGTAAAAGTTGCTAAAAGTTATCAAAATTTGCAAATGATGTCATTTGAGTTAACAAAAGGTTTTTGGTTAGTATTTTCAGTTGTAAATCATTGTAACATGTTAAATATGTCTTGTAATATCAACCTTGGGGTTTGGATGAATTTTGAATTAGAAGAAAATCATTTTTACCACATTCTCTATTGCATTTTTTTGTGAATAACGATTGTAATTCATTTGGTATGAACTACTACAGATAGGTATAGTATTGAAACCACTTGGAGAAGTTGAAGGATAGTCTTATATTTCAAATTATTATTTTTTGAGATATTTTCATCACATTTTGTGCGAGCTATTGCATTTTTGATGATTGCAGGTCAAAACCTTGCCTAGGGTTTCCAAAGAGAAAAATTTGTTCATGGGCATAGTTTCCACCATCCAAAACCCATGAAAATTGGTGGAAATATTTGTATTGATGGTTCCCACATGTTGGAAAAAGGAGGTTGTCTAATTATTAACTTGGAAGGAGTCCTTGGTGATAGTATGCTTGAAATGGTGTGTAAATTGTTCTAAAAACCCTAGGGTCTTTGTTGCTTTGAATGATCCTTGCACTGTTTGTCAATGGACAAGTGTGGAATCATGGTAGAACATTTTTAGGGACCTTCATAGGTTTGGGAATTCATTTTACAAGCATCCTATCTTTTTTGAAGTCATTGCCTTAATATACCTAGTATCAGCAATGCCTAGTTTTGCATAAAACATTGCTTTGATCACTTGTTTGGGCCATTTATGTTTGGAAAACCCTTAGAAAGTGTTGGAACAGGTCTAAAAAATTCAAATACATCATGTTAGATGTTGTCCCATTGTTTTTTTCCTTTTTTGTGCGCCATTATGCTTTAGGGGTAAGTTGTCAAGAATAGATTAAGGTGTAGATTTGTATTGTTTGCATTGAGGCATTGTTTGGAATGTGTCAAGGTGTTTGATAGTGATTCCTCCCTCTGCATCACATTCTCAACTCATTTTGAGAAAATTCTTCTTTACATCACTACACTACTCCATTTTGTTGTATTTTCATTGAGAGAGTTCTTATTTTTCTGAGAGTTATTGTGAGGAAATTTAATGAAAGAGATTGAGAGGGATTTGTTGCTGAGTTGATTTTAAGAGGGGGAAAAGCTTGAGATCCAATGATTCAATTGGAATAAGTGAATAACAAGTATGAGATTCTATTCTCTTTGTGTTTTATCTATTATTTGAAAGATTAATTGACTTGTGTGTTTAATTTGGAAATTGCATTAGGTTGCATGAAATAGAGTAATAATATATTTTGCTTGTAGGAAAGGAAAATATTTATTGATATAATTTCCTTATAAGTGCTTGTACTTACTCCATATTAAGGATATATTGAGTGTCTTCTTTAGTATTACATACTAGGATTGACGATATGGGAATAGCTTGTTAAGTTATTTCAGGAAAAGTTAATTTGTAGACTTAGAAAGCTCATATTTTATACTTGGGATTAAAATATCCATTGAATGGGGTAACTTATTCTTTTTCTTATGCTTTATTGGTAGAGGTACCATTGTGTTTTGGAAAAGGGAATAGGTTATTTCTAAGGTTAATGACTACCTATTGAAGGGAATTACCTATGCATAGTTTATAATGGCCTAAAGTCAAATCGAGTTAGAGTAGTGTATGTGACTACGATGTCTGTCATTTGAGATACTGAGTGAGAATACTTTTTCCAAAGTAGTGTGATTTACTTTGGCTCCACTATCAATTCACCATGTTCCTTTTATGCATGGTAGTTTAGGATTGCAGCATCTACAAGTTCTAGTTATGTAGGGCACAACACTAAGCTCAAAGTGGTTGTCATTATGAGGTTACTCCACCAATATCTTCATCAAAGGGTAGGGCAATCTATCATATGATAGATGTGTGAGGGACCTATGGTTGGTGGAAAAGTGCTTGAGTAATGCTTCTCCTCCTCAGCTGGCGACCAAGATTTGAAATCAAATTCATGGACCATCTATATCTATTACTTTGAAGCTTGGTTGAGCTATGTATATATTTTGTATACAACCTTTGGAAATATTGTAATATGTGGAATATTATTTTGAAAATGAAATAAAAGAATGAAATTTGTTATGTCATTTTTGCTCATTTTTTCTCCTTTGGAAAAGAAATTTTTTATCGAAATGCTTATGAAACATAGTTTATTTACTTGAAAGTGAAAACTTAGAAAATTTTACTTGCGTGAACAATTGGCATGTTACAAATCTTCAATCCTTCAACACCTACCTAAATAAATTTTCTACATACTAGTACCTCCCTTAGCACCTATTTTATCATATTTTTTCCCCCTAAATGGGGCATCCAATGTTGTTTACACATTCCAACACCTTGTTTCAAATAATCCAAGATTTAATTACACATCTCAATATAGGTTACAACTCACTAACCAAAATTTACACATAGTTTATACTTATAAAAAATTCAATGGACAAATCAAGAGATTATTTCACTTACAAAAAAAATATGAAAACAATAATGTCAAGATGACATTATATAGTTACATTCATCTTGAAAACTACAACAAAATACAAAAGACAAATTTACTTTTTTCTTGGATTAGGTAGATTTGGACAATTTATTAGTTAAGTAAAATTAGATTTAGATTAGCCACTTTTATTTCATAGAAAATATTACTCTAGGAATTGCAAAGAAATTAAAATATTACTTCACAATTCAACGAATAAATCAAGAGATTATTTCACTTATGAAAAAATATGAAAGAGTGTCAAATTTGCATTATATAGTTGCATTCATCTTGAAGAAACACAAAAAAGTACAAAAACAAATTTACTACACTTTAATAGTAATTAGATAGTCTGAAAAGTTTATTTTTAAGAAAATAATAAAAAGGATTTAAGCTTTTATTTATGTTTGGTAGTTTGGCACTATTAGAAATGAAGGTAACTACTATATATGAAAATCAAATTGCAACAGTTGAACTAATTTAACCAATAGTAAATCAAATGGAGATTGAAAGAAAATAAATCAACAACACAAAGAAGAATGGAATAGAAGAATAAACACATAACACATTGTTTACATGGAAAAATCTTTTTGAAAACAAAAAAGTCCCACCAAGAAGATAGGCCCAAGTTTGTATTATCTTCATAAACAAAGATTACATACAATCCTTCCTTTCTCCTCTTCAATCTTCAATCCTTCAACATCTACCTAAATAAATTTTGTACATACTACTACCTCCCTTAGCACCTATTTTGGAAGAATCCAAGGTTTAATTACATATCCCAATGTAGGTTACAATTCACTAACCAAAATTTACACATACTTTATCCTTATAAACACCTCATTTATCCACATCCCAAAGTAGTTTTTTTTTCTTTCCCAATGTGTTATAACTTGTTGGCAACATGAGAATGATTGTGACATGATGGTGTATATGATGGTGTATGGTGTTGTCATTGATGGAAACCCATTGTAGAAATGTAGAAGTATTGATCCAGAGAAGACTAAGTTTTTTGGAAGAATTGCATGTCTTGGTATACATGTTAAGTACAATAGAGGAACATTTTTGTGGCCTATATTGATTTGCATTGCATCATCTTGTTATGCAGTTCAGAGGTAATCATGGTACGTGTGGAAGAAGTCTATATCCCAAATTTTCAAGGTTCTATGTCTTTCACAATTGAAGATATATATGACAGAGTATCAGGCTTTGTAGAGATATAGTTACAAGTGCAAAGTGCATATTGGAATGTTTCACATTCTACTGTGGATGATTATTATGTTGTTCGGTTATGGGGAAGTGTTTGAGGATGTCAAAAGTGTGTTCCCTCCAAGTTTCAAGTGGTTTTGTGGTTTGCATGTCAAGTTGTAGATGAACAGTTGGTTCATTCAGTTGTTGCTTCACCAATTTTTCTATGTGGTGCCGACTTAAGGGTTTTGGGGTTGTGCAGTACTAATTTATGTAGGGAGTGGATTCATGGGATTAATTATAGCTCATGTCGAACTATTTTTATAAACAACATTTTTTGGTTCCTTTTGCAAGGGTTGTGTGATGGAGTTTTTGGTCAACAAGTCATGGTGTTACATGGTTCATGCAATTAGGCCGACCTAATTGATGTTATGGGTGTTTGTGGTATATATAGAAGGTTGATTCAGTGTGTGAAGAATGTATGTAGAGATTGTGTGTGATGATGTAAAGTAGTGATAAGTGTGAAAGGTGATAGTGGCGAAGTATGAATTGTGTTAAGTCACTTTTTTGAGTCCTTCATTTTGTATTCCATTGTAACCAGTTATAATATATTGTGAGCTAATCCTCACCATGGTTTTTCCCTTTTAAGGGTTTTCCACGTAATTCTAGTGTTCTTTTTTTATTCATGTGATGCATGCTTTAATTGTTCTTTTCCATTTTTGTAAGTTTAATGAGATGCTTTGAATCCATATTTAAGTTGATGAAGTTAATGAATTTCAATGAATACTGATTCACCCCCTCCCTCTCAGTATCCCAGGTGTTCAAAAATCAATATCAAAGAAAGGTTTCTTGAATTGGATTAACATTTGAGGTAGATCTTGGAGGTTGAAAATGTGGCAACTAGGATATATCCTATTCCTTGAAATATATCATAATGGAAGGGTTTATTGAAGAAGAATGTGAAGTTGATATGGAAGGGGAACTCAAATCATGCCTTGATGGTTTGGATAAAGCAGAATGTGAGAATAGAGATATGAAAGAAAATATTAAGCAAATGAATGCATCAAGAAGTTGAGGGATCGGATCTTGAGAAAGTTAAAGAAAGATTCAAGGAAACAAATGAGTAGCTCAAGCAATCAAATGAGATGATCACCAATCTAAAAGTAAAAGTTGAAGAGGGAAAAAGAGTTGAAGACTATTTAAATGCCAAATTGAAAGACAAGTCTATAAAATGCTCAAGACTAGAAGAAGAGATTGTGAATTTGAGGAAAAATCTAGAGAAAGAAAATATTCAAGAAGACAAATTCAATAAGAGCTCCACCTTGCTTGATGATATGCTATCTAGTCAAAAGGATTCCAAGGACAAAGAAGGATTAGGATTTGAAAAAGGAGAAAGATCAAAAGAAAATTAGAATGCAAAAAATGTTGAAAAGAAGAATAATAAGCAAAGGAAGATTGGAAATAAGAGGAGTAATGTCAAATAGGTTTGGAACCAGAACAAAGATTTCAAGACACCTCCTATCAGACAACTAGTTGCACAATGGTATTCATCTTTTAATGGTTACCGCTATTATTGCAATAAATTTGGACAAAGATTTGAATAATGTAGAAGCATAATGAATCAAAACTTTCAATCATTTTCAAGCCAATGCTATACATGCAAAAGATTTGGTCATAAGGCTAGTGAGTGCAGAAGTCAAATGATGAATGGTTACAATAATGGTATGATGTTTCAATCATTCAATGGTTACTATTATACATGTAATGGTTTTGGGCATAAGTATTTTGAATGAAAATATAAATGGAAATAATTCTTAGTAAAAAGATGTCATATGTCATAAACGCAATAAACCAGGACACATAGCTAAGTTTTACAGAAGTAAGAATGTGAAACCCTCTATTTCATAAAGGAAGATTGATATGGTAAAGAAGGTTGATCCAATTGAGATGAAGAAGGATATGAACAAGATATGGAAGAAATAGGAAGAGAATGAGATAAAGAGTGAGTATGTGCCATAGTTTTGTGTAGATGTTTCCTCTGAAAACTAGATAGAGAGCTTTGGCTCTGGGGGAGTTTTAACATAAAACTTTTCAACCCCCCGCCAAAGGTGAGATGTTGATGTCTTCAACATACTGGTACATATGTAGGATGATATGCTTGATATCTTGGAAAAATATATGATGTGAAATATCTTATTGCAAATATTTTTGAAGTGATTTGGAGTGCATGTGATATCATAGAGAGGGCTTGATAGCTTTTCGACCTACTTTTCACTACTGCATTTATTGTGCATTTTAGGTCACTAGAAAAAGTTTTATAATTTAGTTTACATATTCTAAAATCCATTCATGTTAGAGCATTTAGAACAAAGAGCAGAGAAAACAAGTGTTATTTAGCAATTTTGAAGTGATGTTTCAAACCCTACTAGTGAATTCCAAAGGTATTAATCAATTTCTTGCAAACCCTAATTTGAAGAAGTTTAAGATGTATACTCAAGTTATTGGTATGCTTGAGAGGCCAAGACCTAAGTTCAAGAAGCACCCATACAAATCAATGGAGATAGATTAAGAAGGTGCATTTTCTAGGGTTCCAAGTGGTGTAATGCACATAGAGGATATGTGTATTTACTTCCATTCAAAGATGGATGAATATGATCATTTAAAGATGGTAAAATTTAGGGAAAAGATGCTTACTAGAGATGATTTTGAGTTGAAACCAAAGTATGAGAGTTTGACGAAGAAGAAATTGGATGTGTGGAATGAGTTCCCCAATTTATATTATGAATATGAGTGGGTTAATCATGTCTTGAGAATAATTTATGATAAATCATGTGGTTGGACATGCAGCATATGATAAACAAAGAGGAAAATAGAGTTGTTACAGGTTTGTGCTCCACTAGACCAATCCCGACATTGAAGGTTTTGAAGAATGATGTTGTAATGAATCTTACCAGAGTGAAGTTTGAAAAGCATGCCCTAATAGTGAATGACGTTGATGATCCGATGGTGAAGTATGCCTCTATGATGATTGGTTACAAGATCTTTTATACAAATAGGGAGAATTATGTTTCTGCCATTCAAATACACACAACACACTAGATGGTGAAGGAAGGTGAAGACATTGATTTGTGTAAGCTCTTGAGATTGTAGTTAATGGAGAATTCATGGAAGATAAAAGAGTCAAGGTTACTTTTGTTATTTGTTTTTTTTTTTACTTTCTTAGAGAGGTTTCTAGAATAAAGAGTATTGTATGGTTAGATAATGTTCTTGTAGCTGCACAAATAAGAGATCATTTGAGAATATTTGTAGACCTAGAGTCCTAGAACTCTATGTTGTGGGGATTCTTCAAAACATTTCAATCTTGGATGCAAGAGATATATAGGATTCTAAAAAGTTTTTTTGAGAAGTATAACAATGACATAACATTCATGGTTAGTAGAATAACATTCATGCTCTGATAACTACTATAACTATTCTAGTTTTTGGCACCCAACCTCTCTATGATGAAGAGGCATAAATCACTAGAATAACCTGAAAGATGGAAACATATTGTACTCTAATACCACATAATATTCTTAGATTATTTTAGGTTGATACTACTTAGAGTTGTGATTGTTTACCATTTTCAAACACCACAAAATTCCTATTTAATAGTTTAATATCTAATATTAATGATTCATCTATAAATATTGATATTGAATATTTTATGATAAGAAACTCACAATTCTTCACACATTTATAAAATATTCATCACCCATTTTGCATAAAAAAGAGGCACCTATAGAGATTTGAACAAATAAAGGAGTCTACAATGTCACTCTAGTACATGAAAGTGAGAAAAGATAACATTGTCGTTACTAAAGAATGTACAAATTTACAATAGGAAGGAATATTATATCTATAAAAACTACAAACAAGAAGATATATTACATCCCCTACCCCCAACCCCCTACCCTTTGTCAAGAGTCATTGCAAAGAATAGAAACTAAACAAGAAAAGTAAGAACCAAAAATCAACAAAGCTCAAATCATCTACGCAACCTCATTATCTCAAAAGAGATTTCATAACCTTTGAATGTTCTACATTAGTAATAGATAAATCTAAAATCATGATGTTCAACTATGTCTAAAACCATACAAAACTATGGTAATGATAATAAATGCTTCATTCATTTTTTAATATATTGGATATATTGGTTGATTCTTTTTTCTATCAATACTTAGGAATCAAGGATTTTAATACATTAAGCCTTCTATACATAAGTTAAAAAAATTAAATTTAATTAATTTATACCCCAATTTTGTGGACACGCAATATTGTCTAGTTATATAATTGACATGTCCAAATTTAAAGTAGAAGTTGAACATTCTTCGGACTTATCATTGACATTGTCCATCCTCTAATATATATATATATATATAAATTTTAAAAAAGACATAGACTCTTTATTTAAAATAGATCAATTATCAATTACATTTATTTAAGAAATACAATCTCAAAAGTAACATAAATAATAGATCACGATTATAAAATCAATTGATTAGTATGTTTAATTATACAAATCAACCATCTTTGTATATCCAAAAAGGTCTATCTAAAGTAATGACATAACATTCATGGTTAGTAGAGATCACTGCTACATGGAAGTAGTTGAACCCAGAACTGTTTGGGTTCTAGAGCTTGGTTATGAGGTGATAGAAGCTAAAATTATTAACCTTGCAGAGATTGTGCTAAGTAAGCCTAGAGATCCAACAATGGATAGGTTTCGAACATGTGTAGAGATATCAAGCAAAGAAAAATTGGAAAGCAAAAGAAAGATATTATAGAAAATGTTGAGAAGATGAAAGTTGATATGGAAAGGGAGTTTGGTGCTCCTGAAGCCCCTATGGAGAAATCCAAAAAAAAATCTACTCCTCTACAGACTTGCCCAAGAATAAGGTCAAGTAGGACCTCAATCTCCACTCTTGATGTTCCAAAATCCTTAAGAACAAAGCTTATAGATGGTTCTAAGAAGAAGGATACATCAAGCACCTTTGTGCATCAAAAGGCCCCAAAGAGAAAAAGTAAATAAAAGGAAACCAGAGAAAATTATGTTAGTTGTGAAGATGAAGAGGAAGAGGAAGAGGAAGGACCCCAATTGGTCCAAAAAATAAGTCTCAAGTCTCTCTAGAAGAGACCAATACAAAAAGAGAAAATTAATGTGGTGGATACAAAAAGTGAAGAGGAAATAGAAAAGGAAAAGAAATCCTTCATTTTTCAAAGAACATAAGGGAATCCTAGACTAGGAGAAGAAGAAGAATCATCTAAAGATAAGGAAAAATAGAATGAGGAAAGTCCTCTAGTTTGGATGCATAGTCCTATAAAGTTGGATGCATTATTCAATGGCATTGCAAAGTTTGGTATTTTGAAAGATATAACTAAAATGTATCTAGATGAAAATGATGAAGATAAGGCAACAATTGAAAAGGACGTAGTAAAATATATGGTAACATTCAATACTAGCCTAGGTTAGATAGAGGATCAATTGTCAGATGATCTAAAAGGTGTGTTGAATGCAAGAGGACAAGAGGCTATTGAAGAGGATGCGGAGATGAAGGCATTTTCCTTGGAGAATATTGGTTCCTCATTGTCTTAGTTGTATAGCAAGAAATAAAAGACAAAACAAAGATTAGAGATAAGGAAGATATTGAGAGGTTAAAGAATGATACACTGCAAAAAGTTGAAGAACTTGCTAAAGAGTTGGGAGTTTCTCTGGATGATGAGGATCAAATGCAACAAGACACGTCCCTCCCAAAAAGCAATGATTTTATCAATAAAAAAATGAGCATGAACAGTAAGAAGAAGAAAATATGGTCACAAATAACACCCCTCTAGATGTGGAGATAATTGATGTGGAGAGAAAAAAAGATAAATAGGGTGCCCCAAAGAAGAATGAAGCACAAAAGGAAGAAAAATTTCCCCCTCTAAAAGTTGAGAAGAATACTGAAGAATGTTCTAGCAGTAGTGAGAAAGAAAAGAGTGATAAAAATGAAGAAGTAATAAAATAGGTGGTGAATCCTTCAAACCCTCTGGAGATTCATTAAAAGATCTTTTGGACATGCAATTACAATTTCAACCAGTGGTACCTGCATGGTTGTTGCAAATTCCTATGCAACAAGGTCAAGTGGGTCTGGATAAGATTTCCCCTCTACACAAGTTATAGCTTGGTGAAGTATTTCATGCCTCCACAAGGAAGGAGATTCTTCAATTCACCAAAAGAGTATTGAGTTGTTGGATGAAGTAGTGAAGGTGTTGTATTAAGGCCTTCTAAGACTATCTATTAATAGTTATTTATCCTATGTGCAAAAATTAAGGTTATTTCTTGATTCTTTTGAAGAATATTTTGTTGGTTTGGGAGAAAAGATAGAGAAGGAAATGGAAAAGAAAGTCAATGATAAAATTTTAGCTAAATTTTTTGATAAGTGTGGTACTGCACATGCCAAGCTACAAGGCAACTTAAAGGAATTTCAGAAGTGTTTGGAAGAATCCAAAAAATTGTTTCACTTCTTTTTAAAGAGGCTAGTTTCTACACGGATCATTAAGGATTAGATGGACTTAATTGAGTCTCAAATTTCTCAAGCCTCAGATGTTTATGATCAAATGAGTATTACAAATGGATCAACTAGAGTGGTTATTGAGGATCTACATAGTTAATTCTTTCTACTACAAGAGAAAAAAGAGCAAATCATAAAGCAATGCAATAAGCTCTATGGCATGGTAAGTCTTAGACTTACATCTTTCTCTGAATTTTTGGCTAGGTAAAGGATTGGGAGGTTGCAAAGAAGTATTGGGAGGTACACCTTGCAAAATTGAAGGTGTCTTATAAGGGTGTTTTACCCTCTTCTAGTTAAGATGTACGTTTTTTCTTTGTATAGAGTTTTTTTATTGTAATGTACATATGTAGAGTTAGTAGATAGTGTTGTGGTACAAGTTTTGTCACTTTTGGTAATGTATAATATATAAAAGGGGAGTGAAGCAAATAGGGATAGTTACTCTCATTTAAATATATTAGTAAGGGGGAGTGATGTAGAGATCCCTTTTCCCTTGATGTCAAAGGGGGAGTATCTTTGGAGAAGTATGTTTCCATCAATGAGAAAGGGGGAGATTGTTGGAAACATGAGTGTGATGGTGATATGATGGTGTATGGTGTTTTCATTGATGGAAATCCATTGTAGAAATGTAGAAGTGTTGATCTGGAGAAGACTAGGTGTTTTGGAAGAATTGTTTGTCCTCGTATGCATGTTTAGTATAATAGAGGAATAATTTTGTAGTTTGAATTGTTCCACGTTGCATCATCTTGTTATATGGTTTAGAGGTAGTCATGGTATGTGTGAAATAATTCTATATGCATAGTTCATCTTCCACGGCTAAATATATTGATGATAGAGTATCAGGCTTTGTAGAGACAAAGTTAAAGGTGTGGAGTGTATATTGGAATACTATGCATTCCAGGTCACAAATGATTATTATGTTGCACAGTTCTATAGAATTGTTTGAGGATGTCAAAGTGTGTGCACTCCATTTCTCAAGTGGTTTTGTGGTCCATGTGTTGAGTTGTGGATGAATAGTCAATTCATTTAGTTGTTGTTTCACCAATTTTGTTATGTGGTGTTGACCTAAGGGTTTTGTGGTCATGCAGTACTAAGTTTTGTAAGGAGTGAATTTATGGGAGTAATTATAGGTCATTCTGACCTATTTTCATGAAAAACATGTTTTGGTTCCTTCCACAAGGCATGTATGATAGATTTTTGGGTTGAAAGGTCATGGTGTTACACGATTCATGCAATTAGGTCAACCTAATTGATGTTATAGGTGTTTTTGGTATATATAGAAGGTTGATTCAGTATGTGAAAAATATATGTAGAGATTTTGTGTGATGATGTGAAGAAATTATAAGTTTGAAAGGTGATAGCGGAGAAGTATGAAGTGTGTAAAGTAAATTTTCAGAGAATAATCAAAACTATGTCTTCAGCATGTTGCAAATGCATTGTTAGTAGTTCAAATCTCTAGCAGTGATTCATTCTTCTATTCTCTTTTCTATTTTGGATAGTGAATCCTCCATTTTTTAATCCATTGTAACATATTATACTATATTGTGAGCTAATCCTCACTATGGTTTTTCCCTTTTAAGGGTTTTTCATGTAAATTTGGTTTTCTTGTGTTTATTTATGTTTTAATTGTTATTTTCCATTTTTTTAAGTTTGATGAGATACTTTGAATCCATATTTAGGTTTATAAAGTTAATGCATTTTAGTGAATATTGATTCACCCCCCCTCGCATCTCAGTATTTCAAGTGTTCAACATAAGTATCCAAAAATTGGTCACAAGAGTCCAAAACAACCTCATGGGAAATTGAGCACCCAAAAACATTGTAACCTCCAAGATTCCTTTCTAGTAAATAGTAACTTCTTACCAACAAATAATTAATTATTGTCTCCTAGTAAATAAAAGTTACCACTAGTAAAACCTAAATGGTAAAAGAGAGTTACTACTAATAGTGAATCCCTTGTCCCTTATTAAATGATTAATTATTATTAGGAGTAATTAAACTCATAGGATTTACAAAGTTATGGCATCTTAATCCTAATAAGCTCTCATATTAGATTTGTATTTTTCAAAAAGAAAATTGGCTTTGAAGCCTCTTTCAATGAGACATTGAAACATTAAATCAAGCAAGTGAATTGGATTCCAAGAGATCAACTCATTTGTAAATCCCTTCATTGCTCCTCACTAAGCATCTCATGCCAATTTTTCTTGGAATTCAAGAGGATTGGGTTGAGTTTATCTTGAGTAAAGTTAGATCCAATTGGCTAACCCATGAGCCTACAAACCAAGCCTATGATTGAGAGAAAGCTTAAGGCTAGAGATATATTTGTTATTCAATGGATGAGATTTATTATTCACAAGTACTCATAAAAACTATCAATTTATTTTAATATTTTATTAATGAATAATATATTGAGTATGGATTATTTTTAAGGCTAGGTTAAATTCCCTCATGTAGGGTTTTCCTATTGTATATCTTGTGACATTTGTAATGAAATAACTTGCAAAATAGAAGAATATTATATGAAATATGTTGGTAATACTTGATAATAACTGAGAATAGCAAGCCACTTTGAGGGGGAAAACCTCAAAATATCTCCAATGAGAACACAATTCACAATATGGTGACCAAATAAGACTCACAGCCTCCTATATAAACCTATTTATGCCTACGATATCATCCTGGCCAACTTAGATGCCCCTATATAACTTAGATTCCAAGTTAGATGCCCCTAGTCTAACCTAACTAACTAAATAATAATATAATAATGATAACATCAATTAATTAGAAGATAGCTACAAGATGACTGTTCATAACCTAATATGCACTAATATTAAGGGCATAACATGCCCCCTCACTTCAAATAAGAATTTTCCTCCATTCTAATCAGGTGTGGATTCTTTTGGATGAACTCATCACCCTCCCATATGGCATCTTCAAATGGTAAATTATTCCATTCGATGAGATACTCAATGAGTGTTTTAGTCCTTAGATTCTTTGGGTGTGTTTGAAAACTAAACTTTGGTTCTAATATGATTCTTCTTCATCAAGCTTTGGTAATATTTCTTGAGTAGGGATATCATTCCCAATTACCACTAAGTGACTCTCAATTATTGATTGTAAACCTAAATGGGTGGGAGCACTAGATTGAGACACTTCTAATGAACATAAATGGGTCACAAATCCATCAACTCCTTTCTTAAGAAACTTCTAAATTTTTAAGAGCTTACTATTTGTGGGGATTTTTCCTTCAACCCTCTTAGTTCTACTATATTTCTTTCTAATTGGAATTTCATCTCAATTGTTACCAAAGTAGTAATCCATTGTACTCCTAAAACAATATTTGTTGTACTCATGGAGATATCATATATTGGGCTATAAAGGTGATAATCTCCCACGGATAATTTAATGCTATGACATTTTCCATAACAACTAATAGTACCACCATCTATAATCAAGACTTGAAACTCTAGAGCTAGATATATAAAATAATTTAGATGAGTAGCCAAATTTTTATCGATAAGATTATGAGTACTACCCAAGTCGATCAACATGGTTACTTTATACTTCTTTAAGAAACCCAGTACCTTGAGAGTTTGTGGGGAGCTAAAACCTAAGAGTGCATGATAAGAAATGATTGGTTTGGAATCATGTGATTCCTAATTCAACTTCCTAACACCCTCTAATATTGGTTCTTCCTCTTCTTCCTCACTTAGACCTTCAATATAGAATAATTTATTTTCACTACATTTATGTCATGGATTGTATTTGGTGTCACAATTGAAACACCACCCTTTTTCTCTCTTCTCCTCAATTTGTTCTAGAGTCAACCTAGTAGGTTGAGGAAAAGAAGGTGTTGAGTACACCCTTTCTTGCCTATCTCATTATCCCCTTTCTTATTAGGAATCAAATAATTATCATCAACTTTTCTTGTCATTACTATTGCTCATGATAAGGAGTGTGGTTGGAACAACTGTAATTCATATTTTATGTGGTCCTTCAAATATAGAAATAGTTCCTTCAAATTTTATTTTGTCACATTCTCACTCTTAGAGAAAGGGCTTGAAATTCTTGAATATAATAATTGACCATGCTTGTTTTCTTTAATTTAGTGAGTTGGTAAAAGTAGCTATCCATAAAGTTATCTCCATAATGGGTAGCAAGTTCCTCTTGAGAATTTGACCAAGTGACCACACAGCCCTTCTTTCTCTTCTCATCATATAACCAACAATAACAAATAAATTGATCTGCTTCTAAGTACAATGATGCCATAGCCACCTTTTGTTGACTAGTAACATGATGAAGATCAAATAACTTCTCCATTTGGCATAGCCAATTGGTTGGATCTATAAGGAAGCTAAGGTAGCAGAAAAACTTCCTATAATAATCTTGAGAGGAGAATAATGCAAAACTTTACAAATATTTAATAGTTACAAAAATAAAAATAAACATAAATTTCATGCATACCACAACATAGTGATTTATGTGGGGAAAACCCCTTCGAGAGAAAAACCCCACTCCAAAATTGGTGCAATATATTATTTAGAAATCACAAAGATTACAATATACTTGTAGAGAAAGCTTCTCACAAGAGTATCACCACCAAAGATCCAGAGACAACACGACAAATATCAAAATTTTAGAATACATGTCACCTTCTAGGGCAAGACAAGAAAAAAAAATCCACCAAATCTAAAACCTAATAATTAATGGTCTAGATTTACAATATATCATTTATTTAATGCTATCAATATCACCTACCCAGTCCAAATCCACATAACCATGAATATCAAGGGAAATCTAGTCTTCATTCATATTACTATGATAACACAAGAAATAATATGAGGTACCATACAAATATTTGAAGACTCTTTTAACTGCATCCCAATGAACTCTACCAAGATTAGACATATATCTGGAAAGAACTCCCACTGCTTGGGAAATGTCTAGTCTAGTAAAAACCATAGCATACATCAATCTTCAAACTACACTCTAGTAAGGCACTCTACTCATGTCTTCCATCTTTGATGCAAATGTTGGACAATATGAAATAGATAACTTTGTTCCAATTTATAAAGGGGAACACACAATGGTCTACAATCTTTCATGTTAAATCTCTAGAAAATTGAATTGACATACTTACTTTGGCCAAGCCATAGCTTTATGCTCACTCTATATCTTTTAATTTTCATCCCAAGAATGTCTCTAGCTATACCAAGGTCTTTCATTTCAAATTTGCTAGCAAGTTGAGATTTCAATTCAGAAATCATACCTTTCCCTTTACCAATATAAATAACATTTCATCAACATATAATGAAATAAATAGGAAATGATCACCATCATTTTTTATAATAAACACAATGATTTTATTTAGAACGCTCAAATTCCAAACTCAACATATATATATATATAATTCTTGGTACCACATACCTTTCACCACATAGTGCTCTGGTTGTGTTATGTAAATATCCTCCTCCAGGTCACCATGAAGGAAAGTAGTTTTCACATCCATTTTTTCAACCTATAGATCATAAGAAGCAACAATAGAAAGAAAAAATCTAATGCATTTCATTTTTGTAACATGAGAAAATATCTCACCATAATCAACACCCTCAACTTGAGAGTAGCCATTCGTAACCAACCTAGCTTTCTACTTCTCAATTCCTCCATCTGAACCAATCTTTTTCTTCAACACCCATTTGCAACCAACAAGTTTTCTTCCTTCTAGAAATGGTACAAGATCCCATGTATCATTCTTTTTCAAAGATTCTATTTCTTCATCCATAGCAATTTTCCAAGACTCTACATCATTCATACATAATGCCTCTATTATAGATCTAGGTTTATCCATGTTAGTATTCAAAGAAAAAATACATCTCCAAGCATCGGTGAATACCTTTCAGGTGGTTGTCTATTCCTTTTTGACCTTCAAACAAGTTGAGTTGGAGGTTCTTCCTCCTCTTCTAAATTTTTTAGAGCTAGATGAGCTCTCCTCAACATCTTGTCTATCCATGGTCCTTGATTCAACTTTCTCAGGTGTAGAAGGAAATTGAATCACATCATCTTCTTTACTTTTTCTTGGATTTAATGTAACAAAAGAAGGCTTAGTTTTTCTAAAAATATCACTTCTACTATATAAATACCTACACCATAAAAAAATGGACACTTGTCATTTTCATAGTCTTTTTAGGCCTGTTCTCTTGATGTTTGGTCTATTTTTCTCTAATTTTATGATGTAACCTGGCTTGAGAATGCATATTTAGGTACTAAAATTCAAATAATGGCATCTTGTGAAGGTGTTGTGAAGTGTTGTAAAACATTTCTACACTTTTCTAGACTCTATTCATAACAATTCACCTAAAAATCACCTTTTCATTACTAATCAAGTCCTATTTTGAAGTGTTGTAAAGTCTGTAACAAGATTTCACACTTTTCTAGGCAGAACTTCACTATTTATCCCTTTCTTATGACTTGTTTGACCCCTTTATACCCTACTAAGGCTTAATTAAGTGCATTTTCAATGTAAACCCAATAAACAACACTAAATATAAAATAATTCCTGACACCCATTTTCTAGTCCTAGGTGGTACCCATTCGCCATGGGTGGTGAATGAGTCCCCCTTGGCTTCAAATTCAAAACATTTTTTTTTTCATGTTTTTATTTAAAATCACTTGATTTCGGCCTATGATGAGGTATTAATGGGTTACTAAGGCACAAGATTGTATAAATAAGTGATTTTCACCTCATTTTATATCTCCTCATTCATTCAAGCATTCATTCACACATCATCTCAAGCATTCAAGCATCTTACAACATCTTATCAAGAATTATTCAAACATTTTGGACCATCCATTAACATTACTTCATATTTGCATCATCAAGGGTTTGGTAAGTTGATAACATTTGCATGTTATTTCTTTATCATTCTCTTGCATTTCATTATTTCATTAAGGGTTTGATTACCAAAAGTGGGGTTTGACCAAGGAAAACCCCTATGTGCTAATCCTCAAACATTTTTCCCCACTTGCATGTGTGTTTGCAGACCTAGGTATGCATATTTAAAAGCATATTGGTGATTAAAGATTGGTCAAAAAATCAACTAGGTGCTTCAAGTCAAGTCAACTCTATTTCAAGCTTGAAGAAGGTTTTTTGTTCATTTACAACATAATTGACTTCGACAACCTAACAAACAGACATTTCCAGATCTGGTGTTGCGGAGTTGTCTCCTAATTTCTTAGAATTTTGGGAGATGACTGATTTTCCACTAGTGGTGAATGAGTCCCACCTTAGGACTAAAAATCTAGATTTTGTCAAATTCTAGATCCCAACAGTTAGAAATTGGTTCTCAATAGTTTTCACCAGTAGCAGGACTAATTCACCACCCTAGGCGAATGAGTCCCACTGTTAATTTTTTAGTAATTTTAGACAGCATTCAGAATCTTCCAGATTCTTCATCAAGCTTCCAGGTGCACTCTGTTTCATCCCATTTCTTTCCATTTTTCATTAATTCATCTTTTGGTTCATTGTTTACATATCATAGTGTTTTTTCCAACATAGCATAAATCTTAGTTTTGTATTCAAATTTAGTCATTTAAATCATTCACTTGCATTTATTTCACTTCATTTAGCTTAGATAACATCACACATAACATTATTTGCATGAACCCTTTAGCATTTTTGGCCCTGCCTCTCTCCTTTTAGGTGAAAAACCCTAGAAGAGCTAGAGAAGTCCTAGAGAGCCAAAAATCTTTGGATCATTTTGGTGAACATGCATTTTGAACACTTTCATTTCTGATTTCATTCACATATTGCATCCTAGATTAAATTTTCATTAACATTCAATTAGGTCATTGTTTTGTTTTTGCATTCTAGGACTTCTCATATTGCATTAGTGAAAGCTTTGTTTAGGTTTCATTTTTGCATCACATATCATTGAAAAAACAAAAAAAATGTATTATGCATCCTTAATTGCATTTTGAAAAGCATTTGAATCATTTTAAATTTTTTGAAAAACACAAAAAAATATCATACTAGGAATCATTCGCCACCTTGGGTGAATCAATCCCTCTGCACTTTTTAAACAGCATTTCTGGCATTTTTCTAGCATTTTCCTGTATTAGAGTTTTTTGTTCTTGCATTTTGTTTTAATTTCTAGAATCCCTATTTTTAATCATTTATTGTATCTTAGTTTACTTGCATCATGGAATTTTCTTTCAATAAGTTTTGGAATTCATTAAAATCATTGGTAGACATGTCCAATTGTGCCTTCGGTTGTGACCCTAATGCCCTTGAACTCCCACATGCTCCTTCAACTCATGATTGTCTTCATCGTGATGTAGACATCATTGGAGAATATGACGATAGCATGAAAAAGTTCTACAATGACTTTCTTGATAACCTCAAGTCCAATGCAACCTTTTATCCATCCATGAAGTCCCAAGATCCTCCTACTATTGCACCTCCTAATCACTTTGCATATCTACATCCTAAAATCAATGATGGACCTAAGGTTCCTCCCTTAAGTGGACCTAGTTCCTCTAAACAAACACAATCCCAACCATACTATGATCACAAAGTCACAAACACTCCCATCAACCTTGAAGACACATATGGTAAAGGTTTTGTTATCCTAATTAAACAAGGTTATGATACAAAACATGAACATGACATTCATCAACTTCTTGAACAACAGCCAACCAATGCACACACAACAAGGCTACGATATCAAGATCCTTCTCATCCTGATAGACCTCCTTTTCAACCTAGGAGACTTCAGGATGTTGATTCAGTGATCTTTAATGATTCTCCTGACTTGAACATTCTCCTTCCACGTGAAAAACCATTCTCTCCTTCTAATGACAAGGATGCTAGGAACCTCATTGGTCCCCTTCCTCCTACTCATGAACAAGGAGAATCTAGCAAACAAAAATGACCTTACAAATTTCCTACACATCCTCCACCTGAATGTGAAAGGAGACTTCAATTACTCTCAAATAGGTTGGTCATTCATCCTAAAGACTCTCACATACCATATTTCAAATATCATTGTGTTCTGGAACATCGAACCAAAGAATGTTGGACATTGAATGAAATACTGGATAAGTATCACTTCACTGATACCAAATACTTTCCTATCATTTGTTAAAAACACCATTGCCTCATCATGCCATAGTTTTAGGATCTTTCATTGTCACTATTGCATGATCCTTTCCATCATCACCCTTGGCTCATGCTTGTTTTTCCCTTCTGGACACAAGTAGTTGGTAGCCTTTGTCCTTGTAATGCACTTGTCTTTGTTTCTTAACTATGTTATTCATTTTCTGCTTACATTATTTAAGATTGAGAGACCCATAACTTCATTAACGGTTGACTGACTTACATTTGCATTACTTGCTCCTTTTTCATTTTTCTTTCATGTGTGTATCGTGTTCCCCCATAGCGTGTGTTTGATGTTTCCCTCTCATTGTATACTTCTTCTATTTGTATTTCTATTCTTCTATATGTCATGCATTGTCTTTTTCATTTTTCATTTTGTGTTTTCCTTTTTATAGATGACGCAAAGTGTAGAGATGCCCTATGTCTCTTCCATGTTGACCCAATCAGTCCCTTTTTCTTTTTGTTTTTTTCTTGTGTTTTCCTTTTGGGGATGACACAAGGCATTGAGACCACAATGTCTCATTCATGTTGACCCAAAATCTTTTTCATTTTCTTTCACCTTTTCATTTTTCATTACCTTTTCACTTGGGTTTTCCTTTTGGGAACAATGCAAGGCGTTGAGACCGCAATGTCTCTTCCATGTTGACCCAAAACGGACTTTCCTTTTCTTTCTTTTTTGTTTTCTTTGTGTCATTCTTCCAGTTCTATATGCTTTGGGGAATGATGACAGTTTTGAGCTCTTTCATAAAAACATTTCTACAATGAAGATACTGACCCCAAATCAAGAGATCCCTTATGTGTTTGGTGTGCTCTTTTCTGGGAGGTAACTCCCTTTCTTTTTCTTTCATTTTTCCTGACATGACGCAACCTAACTTCGAAACATATGACTTGGAATAGGGCTTTCTTAGTTGGCTCTCATGTCTTGTTTTCCTTTTTCATTTTCTTTCCTTTGCTACTTTAAATTAATTGCTCACAGCACAATGTGTCACAATTCCTTTAAAGTGGGGAGCATACATTACCATTAATTCATTTTCATTATTGGTTCCTAGTGTAGCCTTGTTGTTTATACGATGTGTTTGTTAGTTTTTGGATGACATTGGTTGTTATGTCCTTCATAAGTGTGATCTATCCTAGCATATCACATTCCTCTTGGTGGCCTGATGTGATGCACTGCAGCCCCTAAGTTGTCAATATATTACTCTTTGATTGGTCCTCTCTTGAAGACATTGGACACAATGTTTCCTAAGTGATTGATCTCGCATAAACTTAACAAGAATCCTTTGAACATCTTTTACATTTTACATTTTTCACTTTTTTCCACCTTGCATAATGCAACTTGCATGTATGTGGTACCCTTTCTTTTCGTTCACGAACATTCTATTTCCTTGTGGTGCCTTGTTAAAGTTATCAAGAGGTATAATTTGATATGGTTGAGCGGGAAGCCCACCTAGTGGCATGACTTTTCCCCATAGCCACCTTTGTGTTTGTAAGTGCATACCAACTAGTGTACGTATCTTACCTTTTGGAATTTCTCATCTCGCGGATAGTCAGAAGTTCCATGCCCCCAGACTGAGTATATTTGGGCCTTCTTGCCCAATGGACCACCATGAGTTATATTGCCCCATAATGAGTATACATTCTCTTTTAGCCTAGATCTAATCCACAACTAGTTGGACAAACAATCGAAGCTTCATCTAATTCTTTCAACACTTGTGTGTTCCTTTGTTTTTATGCTTAGTTTTCCATGGGATCTTCATCCTGGGGGCTTGATCATTCCTCTTGATCATTGTCATTCCATCTTTCGAATGTAAGTACACTTGAACCCTCCTCTCATTGTTCATGGCTACTTTAGTGTGAGTTTGAAGCAAGTTCATCCTCTCACTAAAGTGAGGGCTAAATGCATTGTAGAAAAATGGAAAGTTGTCATTTTCATGGTCTTTTTAGGCCTATCTTCTTGATGTTTGGTCTATTTTTCTCTGATTTTATGATGTAACATGGCTTGAGCATGCATATCTAGGTACTAAAATTCAAATAATAGTGTCTTGTGAAGATGTTGTGAAGTGTTGTAAAATATTTCTACACTTTTCTAGATTCTATTCATTTCAATTCACCTAAAAATCACCTTTTCATTAATAATCAATTCCTATTTTGAAGTGTTGTAAAGTATTGTAACAAGATTTCATGCTTTTCTAGGCACAACTTCACTATTTATCCCTTTCTTATGACTTATTTGACCCATTTATGCCTTTATAAGGCTTAATTAAGTGCATTTTTTTAATGTAAACCCGACAAACAAAATTAAATTATACAAGATCATTCCTAACACCCATTTTCTGGTCCTAGGTGAGACCCATTCACCATGGGTGGCGAATGAGTTGCCCTTGGCTCCAAATTCAAAATATTTTAAATTTTATTTTATGTTTTTATTTAAAATCACTTGATGTTGGCCTATGTTGAGGTATTAACGGGTTACTAAGGCACAAGATTGTATAAATAATTTATTTTCACCTCATTTTATATCTCCTCATTCATTCAAGCATTCATTCACACATCATCTCAAGCATTCAAGCATCTTACAACATCTTATCAAGCACTATTCAAACATTTTGGAGCATCCATTCACATTACTTCAGGTTTGCATCATCAAGGGTTTGGTAAGTTGATAGCATTTTCATGTTATTTGTTTATCATTCTCTTGCATTTCATTATTTCATTAAGGGTTTAATTACCAAAAGTGGGGTTTGACCAAGGCAAACCCCTATGTGCTAACCCTGAAACATTTTTCCCCTCTTGCATGTGTGTTTGCAGACCTAGGTATGCAAATTTAACAAGAATTTTGGTGATTGAATATTGGTCAACAAGTCAACTAGGTGCTTCAAGTCAACTCAACTCTATTTCGAGCTTGGAGAAAGCTTTATGTCCATTTCTCACAGAATTGACTTTGGAAACTCGACAAGCAAACATTTCCAGATCTGGTGTTGCAGAGTTGTCTCCTGATTTCTTAGAATTTTGTGAGAGGATTGATTCACCACTAGTGGGGAATGAGTACCAATTTAGGACTAAAAATCTAGATTTTGTCAGATTCTAGATCCCAACAATCATAAATTGGTTCCCGACTGTTTTCACCAGTAGCAGGACTAATTCGCCACCCTGGGCGAATGAGTCCCACTATTGATTTTCAGTAATTTTAGACAGCATTTAGAATCTTCTATATTCTTCATCAGGCTTCCAGGTGCACTCTATTTCATCCCATTTCTTTCTTTTTTTTGCATTAATTCATCTTTTGGTTCATTGTTTGCATATCAATGTGTTTTCCAACATAGCATAAATCTTAGTCATTTAAATCATTCACTTGCATTTATTTTATTTCATTTATCTTAGATAACATCGCACATAACATTATTTGAATGAACCCTTTAGCATTTTTGGCCCTACCTCTCTCCTTTTAGGTGAAAAACCCTAGATGAGCTAGAGAAGTCCTAGAGATCAAAAAATATATGGTTCATTTTGGTAAACCAACATTTTGAAAACTTTGCATTTCTAATTTCATTCACATATTGCATCTTAGATTACATTTGCATTAACATTCAATTAGGTCATTGTTTTGTTTTTGCATTCTAGGACTTCTCATATTGTATTAGTGAAAGCTTTGTTTAGGTTTCATTTTTGCATCACATATCATTGAAAAAATAGAAAATTTTCATTCTGCATCCTTAATTGCATTTTGAAAATTCTTAGAACCATTTTAAAAAAATTTAAAAACACAAAAAAAATATCACATTGGGACTCATTCGCCACCCTGGGTGAATCAGTCCCTCTACACTTTTTAAACAACATTTATGGCATTTTCTAGCATTTTCCTACATTACAATTTTTTGTTCTTGCATTCTATTTTAATTTCCAGAATCCATGTTTTTAATCATGTATTGCATCTTAGTTTACTTGCATCATGGAATTTTCTTTCAATAAGTTTTGGAATTCATTAAAGTCATTGGTAGACATGTCTAATTGTGCCTTTGGTTGTCACCCTAATGACCTTGAACTCCCACATGCTCCTTCAACTCCTCATGATTTTCCTCCTCGTGATGTAGACATCATTGGAGAAGATGATGATAACATGAACAAGTTATACAATGACTGCCTTGATAACCTCAAGGCCAATGCAACCTTTTATCCATCCATGAAGTCCCAAGATCTTCTTACTATTGCACCTCCTGATCACTTTGCATATCTACATCCTAAAATCAATGATGGACCTAAGGATCCTCCCTCAATTGGACCTAGTTCCTCCAAACAAACACAATCCCAACCATACTATGATCATAAAGTCACAAACACTCCCATCAACCTTGAAGACACATATGGTAAAGGTTTCACTATCCTAAGTAAACAAGGTTGTGATACAAGACATGAACATGAAATTCATCAACTTCTTGAACAATAGCCAATCGATGCACACACAACAAGGCTAGGATATCAAGATCCTTCTCATCTTGATAGACCTCCTTTTCAACCTAGGAGACTTCAGGATGCTGGTAGAGTGATCTTTGATGCTTCTCCTGAATTGAACATTCTCCTTCCACGTGAACAACCATTCCCTCCTAATGACAAGGAGTCTAGGAACCCCATGGGTCCCCTTCCTCCTTCTACTCATGAATAAGGAGAATCTAGAAAATGAAAATGACCTTACAAATTTCCTACACATCCTCCACCTGAATGTGAAAGGAGACTTCAATTACTCTAAAATAGGTTGGTCATTCATCCTACAGATTCTCACATACCATATTGCAAATACCATCATGTTTTGGGACATCGAACCAAATAATGTCAAACATTGAACAAAATACTAGAGAAGTATCACTTCACTGATACCAACTACTTTCCTATCATCCCTTAAAAACACCATTGCCTCATCATGCCATAGTTGCAGGATCTTTCATTGTCACTATTGCATGATCCTTTCCATCATCACCCTTGGCTCATGCTTGTTTTTCCCTTGTGGACACAAGTAGTTGGTAGTTTTTGTCCTTGTAATGCACTTGTCTTTGTCTCTTAACTATGTTATTCATTTTCCCCTTACATTATTTAAGATTGAGAAACCCATAACTTAGTTAACGGTTGACTTAGATTTGCATTACTTGCTCCTTTTTCATTTTTCTTTCATGTGTGTATTGTGTTCCCCCATAACGTGTGTTTTATGTTTCCCTCTCATTGTCTACTTTTTCTATTTGTATCTCTATTCTTCTATATGTCGTGCATTGTCTTTTTAATTTTTGCTTTGTGTTTTCCTTTTTGTGGATGATGCAAAGCGTAGAGATGCCCTATGTCTCCTCCATGTTGACCCAATTGGTCCCTTTTTCTTTTTCTTTTTTCTTTTTCTTGTGTTGTCCTTTTGGGGATGACGTGAGGCATTGAGACTACAATGTCTCCTTCATGTTGACCCAAAATATTTTTCATTTTCTTTCACCTTTTCATTTGTTGTTTCCTTTTCACTAGTGTTTTCCTTTTGGGGACAATCCAAGGTGTTGAGACAACAATGTCTCTTCCATGTTGACCCAAAAAAGACTTTCTTTTTCTTTTGTTTTCTTTGTCTTTGTTTCATTCTTCTAGTTCTATGTTCTTTGGGGAATGATGATAGTTCTGAGGTCTTTCATAAAAAACATTGTCGTAGTGAACATATTGACCCAAAATCCATAGATCCCTTATGTGTTTGGTGTTATCTTTTCTGAAAGGAAACTCCCTTTCTTTTTCTTTCATTTTTCTTGACATGGCGCAGCCTAACCTCGATACATATGACTTGGAAAAGGGCTTTCTTAGTTGGTGTCATGTCTTGTTTTCCTTTTGCATTTTCTTTCCTTTGCTAAAGTAATTTCTCATAGCATGATGTGTCGCAATTCCTTTAAAGTGAGGGCATGCATTACTATTAATTCATTTGCATTCTTGGTTCCTAGTTTACGCTTGTCATTTATATGATGCATTCATCACTTTATGGATGACATTGGATGTGATGTCCTTCATAAGTGCAATCTATTTTAGCATATTACATTCCTCTTGGTGGCTTGATGTGACACACTACATCCCCTAAGTTGTGAATATAATATTCTTTGATTGGTCCTCTCTTGGAGACATTGGACACAATGTTCCCTAAGTGATTGACCTCACATAAACTTAACAAGACTCCTTTGAACATCTTTTACATTTTACATTTTTTTTGCATTTTACATTTTGCACTTTTTGCCACCTTGCATAATGCAACTTGCATGTCTGTGTTGCCCTTGCTTTTTGTTCATGAAAATTATTTTTCCTTGTGGCGTGTTGTTAAAGTTATTAGGAGGTATAACTTTGATATAATTGAGTGGGAATCCCACCTAGCGACATGACTTTGCCCCATAGCCACCTTTGTGTTTGTCAATGCATACCAACTAGCATATGTATCTTACCTTTTGGGCTTTCTCACCCCACAGAAAGTCAAAAGTTTCATGGCCCCAGAGTGAGTATATTTGGGCCTTCTCACCCTATGAACCACCATGATTTTTCACCCCATAGTGAGTATACATTCTCTTTTAGCCTAGATCTAATCCACAACTAGTTGGACAGACAATCGAAGCTTGATCTGATTCTTTCAACACTTGTGTGTTCCTTTGTTCTTATGCTTAGTTTTCCATGTGATCTTCATCTTGGGGGCTTAATCATCCCTCTTTATCATTGTCATTCCATGTTGCTAATGTAAGTACACTTGAACCCTCCTCTCAATGTTCATGGCTACTTTAGTGTGAATTTGAAGCAAGTTCATCTTCTCACTAAAGTGGGGGCTAAATGCACCATAGAAAAATAGACAGCTGTCATTTTCATGGTCTTTTTAGGCCTTTACTCTTGATGTTTGGTCTATTTTACTTTGATTTTATGATGTAACATGGCTTGAGCATGTATATTTAGGTACTAAAATTCAAATAATGGCATCTTGTGAAGGTGTTGTGAAGTGTTGTAAAATATTTCTACACTTTTCTAGACTCTATTCATTACAATTCGCTTAAAAATCACCTTTTCATTACTAATCAAGTCCTATTTTGAAGTGTTTTAAAGTCTTGTAACAATATTTTACACTTTTCTAGGCACAACTTCATTATTTATCCCTTTATTATGACTTATTTGACCCCTTTATACCCTTATAAGGCTTAATTAAGTGCATTTTTTAATGTAAACCTGACAAACAATATTAAATACAAGATAATTCCTTACACCCATTTTCAGGTCCTAGGTGGGACCCATTCGCCATGGGTGGAAAATGAGTCCCCCTTGGCTCCAAATTCAAAATATTTTAAATTTTCTTTTGGGTTTTTATTTAAAATCACTTGATGTCAGCCTATGATGAGGTATTAACGGGTTACTAAGGCACAAGATTGTATAAATATGTGATTTTCACCTCATTTTATATCTCCTCGTTCATTCAAGCATTCATTCACACATCATCTCAAGCATTCAAGCATCTTACAACATCTTATCAAGCACTATTCAAACATTTTGGAGCATCCATTCACATTACTTCAAATTTGCATCATCAAGTGTTTGGTAAGTTGATAGCATTTGCATGTTATTTGTTTATCATTCTCTTGCATTTCATTATTTCATTAAGGGTTTGATTACCAAAAGTGGGGTTTAACCAAGGCAAACCCCTATGTGTTAACCCTCAACCATTTTTCCCTTCTTGCATGTGTGTTTGCAGGTCACCTAGGTATGTAGATTTAACAAGCATTTTGGTGATTGAAGATTGGTCAACAAGTCAACTAGGTGCTTCAAGTCAAGTCAACTCTATTTCAAGCTTGGAGAAAGTTTTATGTTTGTTTCCCACAGAATTGACTTTGGCAACTCAACAAGTAGACATTTCCAGATCTGGTGTTGCGGAGTTGTCTCCTAATTTCTTAGAATTTTGGGAGATGACTAATTTTCCACAAGTGGTGAATGAGTCCCACCTTAGGACTAAAAATCTAGATTTTGTCAAATTCTGGATCCCGGCAGTCAGAAATTGGTTCCCGATAGTTTTCACCAGTAGCAAGACTAATTTTCCACCTTGAGCAAATGAGCCCCACTATTGATTTTTAGTAATTTTAGACAACATTCAGAATCTTCCAAATTCTTCACCAGGCTTCCAAGTGCACTTTTTTTCATCCCATTTCTTTCTGTTTTGCATTAATTCATCTTTTGGTTCACTATTTGCATATCATAGTGTGTTTTCCAACATAGGATAAATCTTAGTTTTGCATTCAAATTCAATCATTTAAATCATTCACTTGCATTTATTTCACTTAATTTAGGATAGATAACATCACACATAACATTATTTAAATGAACCCTTTAGCATTTTTGGCCCTAGCTCTCTCCTTTTAGGTGAAAAACCCTAGAAGAGCTAGAGAAGTCCTAGAGAGCCAAAAATCTACCGTTCAATACCTTTTGTGCAATAGGATCCAAAATCTTGTATCCTTTCACACCATAACTTTATCCAATGAAAATACATTTCACAACCTTATTCTCTAGGTTTGTTCAATTCTCCTTTGGCACATGTGCATATGCCTCATAACCAAAAACTCTAAGATGTCTTAATGAAGGCTTGTGACTTGACCATGCCTCTATATGTGTCTTATCAACAAGAGATGATGTAGGAGACCTGTTAATCAGGTAACAAGTAGTGGCAATAGCTTCAACCCAAAAAACCATTGTTGTAGGATAGCACCACTTAACATGCTCCTAACCTTCTCCATTAGTTACCTATTCACTCTTTATGCAACTCCATTCTGTTGTGGAGAATACAAAGTTATCTTTTGTCTATGAATACCACAATCTTTACATAATCTATTAAAATCATTAGAGAAAAACTCACCGCCATTATCAGTCCTTAAACATTTTATTTTATTTCCAGTCTGCAACTCAACAATTTCTTTAAATTCTTTAAATCGACTGAAAACTTTAGATTTACTCTTTAAAAAATATACCCATACATGTCCTTCAACTATAATCATCAATAAATAAAACATAATATGTGGATTTACCAATTGAGGGAATATCTATAGGACCAAACACATCAGAACGAATAAGATCCAATACACCAGAAGATTTATGAGAACTCAAGTAAAACTAAACGCGATTTTGTTTTCCATAAATGCAATGCTCACAGAAATTGAATTCAAGATTAAAATCAGAAAAACCTTCAACAAGGTTTTTATTTTTCAAGGTCCTTAGACCCTTTTCTCTAATGTGGCCAAGTATCTAGTACCATAACATATTTTTCTCTATAGGTAACTTTGATTCAAAAGAAAGAGTGCCCTTGGGTACCCAAAATCCATGACCATCTACTGAAGGTGAAACCCTCACCTCTTCCATAGACTTTCTTTTCACAAAAGTATTATTGCACTCAACAGTGCATGCGTCAAGCTTATACAATGTGTCATATCGAACACCTCTTGGAATCACCATACCACTTCTAACCATCTTACATCCTACATCAAAAAATACAACCTGCACACCCACATCTATTAGTTTTCTCATAAATGATAGATTTTGTGCTAATCTAGGGATATGCAACACACCATTAATCATTTTTATTCTACCATCAGGAAACTTGATTCTAACTTTACCATGACCAACAATATTTAAATAAGAATCATCACCTAAGTACACCTTACCTCCATCAAATTCTTCATATTTAGAAAACCAATCTCTATTAAAGGTGATATGTAAAAGTGCATCTGAGTCAATTAACCATGCATCTTTACCTACACAAGTTGTCAAAGATGCAATGAATGCGTCGACATCTTCCTTCTCGGACTTAGAATAAAAATCAAATCTCTTCTTTTTCTTCATCTTTTCTTCTTTGCATTCCTTACGAACATGTCCAAGCTTATCACAATTCTAGCAAATAACTTTGGACTTTCCAAGAGATTTAGATCTCTCCTTGGACTTGGACTTGTCATGCTTCTTATTTTTCTTGAGTTTTTCCTCAGGCCTTCCATGAACATTTAGGGCATCCTTGGAAGTGATGGATACCTTCCTCCTCATCTCTTTAGAAAGAAAATAACCCACCACATCTTCAATTTTTAAAATAATAGAAGTACTCACAATAGCCATAACAAGAGAATCCCATGAATTAGGCAAAGAACAAAGCAATATCTGACATTTATCCTCCTCATCCATTTTGACACCAATTGATCTCAATTGAGTCACCAACATATGAATACTTCCAGGTGGTTTGTGATTCGTCCACCCTCTTCCATTCTCAAGGAATACAATTTCTTGCTCAAGAAAATCTTGTTCACTAAAGATTTGGCTTGATACATCTCACCAATTTTATTCCATAGTTTCTATCTAGAGGTCTCTTCATGGACATTAATTAAAATAGAGTATGTCAAGCATAGTCTTATTAAACCCTTGGCTTTACTGTCCATAACATCATACTGAGCTTCCTAAGTAGCATCTATAGGTCTTGAAAATTTCTCATCAACAACATCCCATAGATCTTGATCTATCAACAAATCCTCCATCTTCAACTTCCACATCTCAAAATTATTTCCAAAAAATTTATCCACCTCTAATCTCCCTGATGAACTTGTCATTTGAAAATTCTTGCAACAAAATCACAAAGTATCTTCTACACAATCTCCCACTCAAATTTGGATTAGTTCGAAAAACCCAAGAACCCACAATTGAAACCAAAGATGATCAAGCTTTGATACCACTTGTAAGGAAGCTAAGGTGGTAGAAAAACTTCCTATGCTAATCTTGAGAGGAGAATAATGCAAAACTTTATAGATCTTTAACAGTTATAGAAACATAAATATCATGCGTACCACAACACAGTGATTTACATGGGGAAAATCCTTTTGGGAGAAAAAACCCACACTCCAAAATCCACCCAATATATTATTCATAAATCACAAAGATTACAATATACTTGTAGAGAAAGCTTCTCACAAGAGTATCACCACCAAAGATCCAGAGACAACATGACCATTATCAGACTCCCAAAATACATCACTGTCTACAATTGTAGTACAATACCCTCATAAAATAGGGTTACCTTCTAGGGAAAGACGAGCAAAAAAATCCACCATCAAATATAAAACCTAATAATTAATCGCCTAGATTTACAATATATCATTTATTTAATGTATGTCGGTCATTTAGGAGTTTTCTAAAAAAATTAACAAAAAATTGTTTACATGCATCCCACTCCTCCCCTCCACCCCATGCTCCCATTGTATATTACACCTATTTGTATAACTAGGAAATATATATATATATATATATATATATCCTATCAAACTTTCTCATATTTGACTTGGGTATGAATTTCCTTGGCATGGGATTATTAAATGAAGTATCCTTCTTGAAATCAAAGTCGAGCCCAAGGAATTCATGTCCAACAAAAGCATTATCTTTCACCTTACTAGGTGAAGCTTCTCCCTTACACTTCATACCCTGAATAAGTGATTTAAATTCACTCATTTCTTCAGTAATATTCTTCTCTAATGATGAAATATAAACTTGACTTTTTTATTTCATCCTTAGGGTCGAAATCCTCAATTTCTACCCCATCATTCTCTAAATATTTCCTCGATCTAGTAGCATTCTTTGTGCCTCTTGTTGCAAGCCCCGACATGGTGGTAGAAAAGAATTTTGCAATAAATCACACAAATAAATTCAAAATAATCTAAAAAAATATTGTAACTTACCATAGCCTACTTCACACTTCAAAAGAAAAATCTCCGAAAAATTAGGTGATTTGCAGCCTTGAGAGTGACTTTTGTGAAAACCATAATTTTTTAATAACTCACTTAATTATGATTAAAATTATCTACAATTTAGATTGTAGGCTCCTCCAATATTTCTTCAAACACCCACCAAAAATCAGGAATCAATTCAACAGTATTTGTGAGATATTCTCTTTCCAAATAAATTGGGAACAAACCTTGATTCTACTATAAAATTGCTCAATTCAGCTCCAATTTCTCTAAATTTTGGGCTATAGATTCTTGAATATGTTATTCAAAAACCCTTTATAAATTAGAGAAAAATCATTAAAATCTTAGAGATGTGCTCTTTCCAAAATGACCTCCAAAATTGAAAAAAATGTCTTGTCATCACAATGTCAAGACCATGCTTGAATACCACTTGTCATGAAATAACTTGCACAATATAAGAATATGATATGAAATATGCTAATAATAATTGATAAATAATTGAGAATAACAAGCCACTTTGAGGTGGAAAACCTCCAAATATATCCAATGAGAACACAACTCACAATATGATGATCAAATAAGACTAGCAACCTCCTATAAAGAACTCGATATGCACTAATATAAAGGGTGTAGTATCATCTTAGCAGTATGTTTGTGTATTGTTTTGTATGGTGGATTATAAATTTTTTTACATATTTCTCTCTTGGGGTTATATGGAAATATTTTTACTATTATAATTTATTTTCCTTTCAAAATGGCATCATCAAGCTAAATGCATAGCTATAAGGAACCCCCATGACAAGAGATCAAACTCGAATCAACTATTAACTTTGAAAAAAAAAATTGAATGAAAACAAGAAAATATAAATAAAGCTTATATCATCATAATAAATCAACTCATTCATTCATAAGAGGGAGAGCCAAGATGAAATACACATATTTGGGAAGTAAGATAAGGGTTTCAAAACCAAGAAAATACAACAAAGGTATTAAATTAAACTATTATTACTCACATTGTTTCATTCACCATTTCACATTCCAAATAACTCAAACATATCAAACCAAATCACATTAAACAACACCAAATTCACCTATTTCTCTATTTCCAACAAGGTATACACAAGTAGATATTTGTAACATGCCAATCGTTCAATAAAGTAAAATTTCCTAAGTTTTCACTTTCAAGTCAATAAACTATGTAACTTAATCATTGCCATAAAAAAATTATTTCATTAATAGAGAACAAATGAACATAGATGTCATAACAATAATCAACATTGATTCCATTCCAATATAATAATCCACATATTACAATATTCCAAAGAATGTGTACAAAGTACATACATAGCTCAACTGAGCTTCAAAGCAATAGATATGGATGGTCCAAGAACCTCCTTTCAAATCTTGGTCTTCTATCACCTATTGAGGAGGAGAAGCATCACTCAAGCACTTTTCCACCAACCATGGAATCATATGTGGTCCCTCGTACATCTATCATATGATAGATAGCCCTACCCTTTGATGAAGAGATTGGTGGACTAACCTCGTAACGACAACCATTCTGAGCTTAGTGTTGTGTCCTATATGATTAGAACTTGTAAACCCTACAATCTGGAACTAGCATGTATAAATGGATCATGGTGAATTAATGGTGTATCCAAAGGAAATCACACTACTTTGGCCAAAGTGTTCTCACTCAATACTTTGAGTGACAGTCATCCTACTCACATACACTACTCAAGCTCGATTTGACTTAAGGTGACAGTCATCCTACTCACATACACTACTCAAGCTCGATTTGACTTAAGGCCATTATATTCTATGCATAGGAATTTCCTCCCATGGATAGTCTTTAACCCTAGAAAAATCCTATTCCCTTTTCCAAAACTCAATGGTACTTCTAATCCACAAAGCATAAATACAAGTTACCCTCCCTTCAATGGATAATCAAATCCTAGGTGTAACGTACAAGCTATCTAATATAATCAAATAACTTAGAAATGAATAACCCATAAGCTATCCTTGTTTAATCATATCTAGTATACTTATACTAATAAAAAATAATCCCTCCTATTATGGAGTAAATACAAACACTTTCATAGAAAAACATATAATAGCTTCTTTTTCCTTTCCAAAGTAAATTCTATGATTTCCTACTACAAGTATTCCTAAACAGTTTCAAACAAAGCATTAAAATCTCATTCTTTTATAAATAAAGACAAATAAAAGAATACTAGATCTTCATGTTTGTAATACAATTAACCCAATTGAATGACTTAATGCATAGCCTTCCAAAGACAACTTGCTAGCCTTCACTTTTCCACTCTAAGTGATACTTCGCTATGCCCTCTTTCACAAGATAACTCAATTCTCTCATAAAGTAACTCTAAGCTCTCATAAAATAACTCTTAGCTCTCACAGAATACAGCTCTCAAAACGTTTGCAGCAAAATAGATTTACAGAATAATGCATCCCAAATGAGAGAGCTACCCCACCTATTTATACAGAAAAATGAGACATTGATGCCAAAAAATAAGGTATACAATTCGACAACACTCCACATGTAGATCAACTCACCTCACACAGCAAAAAGGTGGTAGAAATCTAAGTGAAAAATCAGCTTGGCATTCTACAGATCAACCCCTTTGGCTTGATAGCAACTCAAGACCAATTCAAATATGCACATGTCTAAAAGATGAGAATTGACTTGCAACAAAAATAGATTTGTATAGAAATAGAGTTTTCATATTTTGGCACTAGTTATTAGCCAACTTCTTATTCATTTGGTGTGGTTTATCATGATGAAAGAGTCCATAATTTGCAAGAAACACATAATCTAAGTAGACTTGGTCATATTCTATTCTACTAACAAATATAAGATGAGTCAACTCCATAATAATAGCACTCAAACTTGTGCTTTGACCAAGCACATTATTGGCCGATAATTCCCTTTATTATGTGTTTAAACCACTTGCACAGAAACACGTTACTTCATATTTCCAACGCTTTGTCTTTTGGATGAATGTGTTTAAGGTAGAAACAATATGTTGCTATAAAATAGCATTGTATTTCAAGTAGTATCAACCAAGGTTTAATACTTCATCTCAGCCTTTATCATTGTATATTACTTGCATAGATCAGCCTTTAATGTTTTGCATAACTTACATCCAAATTGACCTCTATTAATCATATTAGCAAATTGGCCTTTATTAATCATATATATATATATATATATATATAAGTCTATGAATAGCCACAATGATATTTCTTATATATGTATGTATGTATGTACGTACATATATATGTATGTATATGGGTGATCCCACAATACCGGTTTACAATTTTTGGCCAAACTGGACATTGAACTGAATATTTTTAACCAACTCTTAACTTTCGGGCACTTATAGTGACTAAACTGTGAGGAATTTGAAGATGATGCAAACTAGTGATTTGTGAAATTTTTCTGTAGATTCTAAATATATTTTTGGAATTAGATTGCACTTCTTTTTCCATCTCCTTCAAAAACTAGTTTTTAACAGTTTTTTAAAGAGTGATGGCTAACACATATGTTTTTTAATTTAGAATTTACATTTATGATATCTAGTGCATGGAATTGGTTTCATAGCATTTCATTGAATATTTTTTTCTTAATTAAGTTTTGAAGTCAAACCAGACATAATTTAGACATGATTTATTGGCTAAAACGTAACTTTTTTTATATGTATCAAATTCAATTTTATTTTTTTTGTTGGATCAAGGACATCAATATCTAGTGCATAGATATTTTTCAATTTTTTTTTGATAACTTGCTATTTTTCCACATGTGAAGACTAGAGAGCTTGATTTTCAATAAAAACCTACATTCACAAGAAATAAAAAATAAATATAATAATCAAATTAAATGATTTAAAACTATACTTTTTGGGATAAATACTACCTACTTACAAAAAAATTAAATGAACTCATTTGATCTCCCAAAAGGTAAATTAAAAGTGGTTTTTTATCATCATTTTGATAGGTGTAAAAGAGACTTTGTTATAGGTATGGTTTAAAACTAGCAGGGTTCTATCCAAGGTGGTTTGATCAAACCCTCTTTAATTGGAATCATTTAAATGGAACTTTTCAAGGCTTAAATCATTATATTTTCTAAAAATATGTGATTTCAGCAAAAATCAAAATCTCCCAAAAAGTGTAAACCACTATTGTGGGATCACACACACATATATATATATATATATATATATATATATATATATATATATATATATATATATATCATGTCAATCAAATATATATATACATTTGATATACAAATGAATATGATCAAGTTAGCAATCACATAATAAACATATTGACTGTATATATATATAAATATATAAATATATTCCTCTATGTACATGTATATGTATGTATACATATATTGATATATTTGTATGGGCATTTTTGTTTATCACACATACTTATGTATCGACACATGTATACATATGTATAGATGTATGTATATATATATAGACACATTTGATTGCATAATCAAGCAAATACGCAATTACTATCTTATTGATAGGAACATACGTGCAATGTATATATACATATACACATACATGTCGTATTGTTTGTTTGGTAGCACTATGCTCATAAGCAACCTGTTCATAAGTTTTCATAGGTACGTCTACCTATGTACTCTCATGTACATGTTCCTTCATGCGTATGGTCTATTGTCGACATGCATTTGCATACATATACATACATTCATCATGTGTTCACCACATCAATAAAGAATAGTAATATAAGGAAGAACTCATAAGCTCCAATCACATAAACATCATCCAAGAATGCATTCATCAGTAATCAAAACTCTTACTAATGAAAACACATCATACTAAAACACATCATACTAAGGATGACTTACCAATTCCAAACACAATAACTTGACTCAACCATTCTACTATGAATTTGTGTGTAAGCTCAATTGGGTTACGTTACTAGTTACCCGACCAAGTTCTTTTGTTGAGTGATACTTCCCCTCGCACCTGGAGGATTGAACATAAACCTGCATCCAACTAACACATTCCCATGGTAGTTAGTTGTTCAACAAAATATTCTTTCACATAATATTTCTCCATAGTTAGAATATCCAATTCAATAACCATCCATTTTACATATATGCATTCCATCACATAACCTTAAATGAAATAACATTCATACATAATTCATTGATAACAAAGTGCAAGCACATATATTCTCAATTAGAATTCAAAGTACATTCACACATGCAATATTTTACCATAGTATAGTAATAGTAATTAGGTAAATACACAATTGGGGTGCTACAATATTGTTAAAACAAGGTTAAATATTACAAATTCCAGCCCTTCAAAGAGTATGAAAATATTATTTTTGTTAATTTAACATTGGATTATCTATTAAGAGATTGTGTGGAAGCTAAAATTAGTGAAGAGAGAAAACCAACCCATGAAAAATAAACATAACACTAGATGTCTATGGAGAAGTCTTGGTGGAAAAAATTCACTATCAAAGGAGGAACAAGTATATATTAATCTTTCACACAAGAGTATATATGCAACACACTTTATCCCTTCAATCTAACTAAATTATAGCAACCGGTGTCTACATGTGAAATATCTATAAAACTCACTCCTACAAATCTCTAATCTATATAAAAATATTATAAAAAAAAAAATTACAATACCATGGGCTAATAAAACAACATCAAAAGCGTCAAAATGAATTAAAAATGGTCAATTTATTTTTTCAAAGTATTGTCCCATCAACCCTTACTCCCTTGACTCCACCCCTATATATCTCTTGGCTCAAATAAGGGACCTTCAAGCTGACTTGTTATGAGTAACATGTACCTAGGATTAAAAGTAAATATCACATCCTATAAATAAAGTGCTTGGACCATGAAAGGTTTTCACTACTCTCTCAACTACTTTATGCATTGCTTAATTTCAAATAAGTGGGGAGCCAAAATCAAGGAGTTCACACAGCCATTTATGTAATACAAAAAATTCCAAGTATGGATTGAATCAAAAACATAAAAATGAGGTTGCATGCTCACATAGACTTAAAACATAGAAAAAAAAAGCAAGTCACGTACAACCATATTATTTACACACAAGCTACAAATACATATTTCAAGTAATTAAAACTTGGTTTCCTTCTCCTAGTCTAAATAAGAAGAATAAAACATGAAAATGAATTAAAAAGTAGGTTACCTCACAAGATATATCTCAATATGAAGATGAATATTCTTAATGCTCATCATTTTCTTCCTCTTCTTAATAACCCTCTTCTTTCATCAAGAAATCTCAAATTTCTTTAAGAGAACATACAAAATAAGATTTCTCAATCTCTATTTCTCTCTTTTCCGCTCATAATCTCAAAGTAAAAAAAGTGAAATGAGGAATTAGCCCCCTCAAAGGCTAAAGAGGATGGATTAAACATGTAAGGTGTTATATCATACATCCTCATCCAATATGGCATCCCTCTTACATACAACCACATCTTACAAAAAGTAAATGTGCACATGTCCTCCTATGTGCAAGCACATGGACAATGTCGAGTGTAATGTGTAAGTGCCCAAAAAATCATACAACGCAACATGACAATTTAAGGCCCAATAGTCCAACTCACAACCCATTTAGCCAAATATATATCTCTTCTCAATATTTTATAACTCAGTGACAATATTTTTGTGCTTCTAATGTCCTTTCCAGGCCCCTTTCCACCTTTTATAGCCCCTAGCTTGTATTTCAAGTCTTCACATGCTTTTAAAACCCTTTTGTGGGCCTTCAACTTTAAGATCACCTAACAAACCCTAGGGTCACTTGGGAAACTTGTCCTAGTAAAAGGGGCAGCTCAAAGCCCAAAATTTGTAAACTTTTCATGTTTGGAGGATGTGTTATTTCTTCAATTATAACCATTTTTCACATTTCTTCAAATTGTGAATTGGCTTAAGTTCTCACTAAACCTATTCATCCCTAACTAAATATTATCTCCTCTTAAATCTCAATCATCTCCCATTCGATTATGGAATTGAATCTTAAGTACATATTTAATACACCCATTGCCATTAGTATACAAGTAGATGTTTATTTTACAATCTTAGCCATTTCTTTTCAAAACCCCTTAGTCCTCTCCCTCTCTATCAAATGGATTATGAATCATTTTTTAGGCTACCTTTGTTTTAGCAAGCCCTATAGCATATACATGGTCAATATAGGACAAAGGCTCCTTCTTCCAACTTTTCACATAAAAGCTCATAACCATTAAAATATATTTCAATCTTATATATATATGTGTGTGTGTGCATACATATATACTATATATGTATATATACATACATATATACATATATATGTATATTCATACATATACATACAAATACATATGTATATATATATAAATGCATATACATATATACATTGAAATGAAGAAAAAGGGGATCCTAAGTCCCAAGTGTCTAGAACAATAGGATCTAGGTGCATTTTTCCCTAATTTTAGTAGAAAAAAAGATCTCAAAGGGATAGGATTGACTTTCAACCTTGAGGTGAGTCAACCCTATTTTGAGATTTGTTGTTTTCTTATGACAGAAATTATTGATTTGCAATATTGGGAGATGATTTTAAGTGCATTAACAAATTGAATTATATGACTTAACACTTGAAATGCATAATTTTATGATAAAAAAAATGGAAACGACAGTTTGTAGGTAGATCTGGGAAGTGCAAAGAATGGAAAACCTACCCAAAAAAGTGGGTTTCAAGGTGCCTGCAAGGACTCATTCGTCCAAGGGTGAATGGGTCTTTGTATAGGAGTTTTTCTCAACTTTTAGGGTCCTCTAGTGCAACATCTAAGTTTCAGATTGGTGTAGGTCCTATTGTTAGAAAGTCGGAAATAAATTATGAATCTAAGTTTTCGTGTCTTGACAACAATGTTGACAAAAAATGCAACTTTGCAAAAATGCTCCTTTGATCAATTTTCAATCCTTCTTCACCTATAAATCTGTACATACAAAGAGAAGTAAAATTGTTTGTTTTTGGGTGAATTGGGGTTTGCCTTAATCAATCCCTATGTTTGGTAATTAAACCTTGATAATGGAATAATGAAAAAATGAAGGAATTGATGAATGAACAGAGCTTGTTACAACTCACCAAACCCTTAATGTTTTCCCTTAGAGGACTAAAGTCAAATGCATCACTCTAAGGCTTGGATCTTGCATGAATTGGCTTGATTGATTGATTGATTTGATGCTTCAATGCTTGAAACCCACATCACAGTGTTAGCTCCAAAACATGACATAAACAGACATGAACTTTGACATGATGATATGATATTGATTATTGTTGTAGATGACTGATAAGTCTACTCTTCAATGCTCTTGACAATAATATTTGTTCTTATGAAAGTTTCCTAAATGTTAGATGTTTTGAGTTGATAAAAAGACTATGTATTTATAGGTGTTTATTTAATTTCCCAAAAATTAGATCCTAATAACCGATCTTTGCAAGTTGAAATTCAAATGTTACAATTCCATCACTAACATATCCAAATTTGGAGGGAAACAAAGTAGTGGGACACTTCTCCCATTGGGTGAATGGGTCCCATTATGGCAAATGAGTCCCAGTCCTATTTTCAGAAATTTAAGGTGTCAAGGGAAAAGTATTAGATGAATGCATTTGTTTAATGTTTGCAATTTATTAAAGTGGTGCAAATGGGCTATGAATATTACATAATTTTAGGATATTATGGGGTTAATTAGAGGCTTAATTAAGTCCAATAAATTAAGGGATGCAAACATATTGTGAAATTGTAAAGGTATACAATTTTCTACACTACATTTAGCCCACACTTTAGTGAGAGTATGAACTTATGCTCACACTCACACTAAAGTAGACAAATATGCGTCAAGAGGGGTCCAAGTGTACAAATGTTGGAAAGATAGGATGAAAACAATCAAGGAGGATGCACAAGCCCCTAGGATCAAGATCCCATAGCAAACCAACATAAGCACAAAGGGACACACACATAGGTATAATATGAAGCAACAAGATAAGATACACAAACAACATGCAATGCCAAAATTAATGCAACAAGGGATGAACTAGCAAGTTGTATTATGCCATGTCCATCAAAAATGTTCATATGGTTCCACTAGCGAGCAAGTCGTGTTATGCTTGGTGGCCATGAAAAAATACACTCACAAGGGCTAGTGCAGTTTGATATACTCTACAAAGATGAGAAACACACAATAGGTCTACAAAGTGTGTACTCACAAAATGGTGGCAGATGGGCAAGTCATACCAGGTCTACAAGCTCCCATATGCCAAGCATACCAAAATTTATACTTCTTGATAACTTTGATAAGGTGCCACACAAAATGGTTAAAGGTTTCACAAGGATAGCAAGTTGCATTATGCTAGACACTCATGAAATAGGATAAAATTGATTCTCAAGGCTAGCAATTTGTATTAAGTTAGACACTTGTGGAATAATGGTCAAGAATATTGAAGATGGGAACACTAGGAAACAAGTCATTAAGGCATGAAAAGTGCATCTCTCAAGCCTAGAATCCATCATGTTCCACTATTGGCATCAACCTTTAAAAAAATAATTATTAATGTAATAATGTCAATGTATGCTCCCATTTTAAAGGAATCGCTAAACACCTTAATGTGAGCAATTACTTTAAAGTGGCAAATAATAAATGTCAATTGATTAAAGGGCAATGAGAGCTTGTTTGGAAAACCCTATGCCATACATATGTTTCCAAATAAAGTTGTGTCATGAAGAGGAGTTTCCCCCCTTGAATGCAATGTGAAAGATAACATAGAAAGAAAGGACAAAAGTACATCGCATGCAAGCCAACCTAAGGTAGTTCATCCTCATCCCAAGCTTGCTCATTATATATACATGGAAGGTGGTCAACTAGCCAGAAGGGGAAACAACAAGTTCCATACTAGGACAAGTCTACCTAACCTCTTGCCCCCCAAATGTAAGGGAAAAAGGTGAGTCAAAAATGGATGGTGATATGATACTCCTTGCAAAAAGGAAAATATGATTATATAAAGCCAATTTTATACCCTCATGTATGGTAGTGAATATGTTATGATACTACAACTACCACATGACAAGGAGCATCAACTAATGTTATGTGCTAATTGAATGACAATAACCAAGATCTCTAGTTGTTTCTTGTGTGTTAGGCTCTATAGGGACACAAATACCTTGTTCTCTTGTCCCATGTCCTTTTCTATAATAGCCAAGTTGTTTCAAAAGATCATAACTCTTCCATAATTTTTTTCATTTCTTTTGAAGAAGGTAGTTTTTCATGATCACACTCATCATATGTGGGTGTATAGTTCTTGTTTTACTCTTCTTTGCTAAAAGTTGTAGACTCACATGGTTTTGATGACTCAGATTGTGTTGATATTATGGTAGCTTCTTTCTCTCTTCTTAATTTTTGTGTAATCTTGTATTCTCCCATGAATGTAGGTGTAAAGTCTAATGATCCAAATCATCCACTGATAACATTGTCATAGGTGAAAGGTACTTATTGTTTTCTTCTTCTTGTAGTTGGTGTCAATGTTCTAAGAGGATTTGTCATTCCTATTTTCGTTTGTAAACAACTCTCAAACTTAGGATCAGATTTTATCATGTAATCCTCATTGTTGTATGTGAACTTCACTAGATGATGTAATGTGGAAGGCACCACATTCATTACATGAATCCATGGTCTACCTAGGAGAAGATTATATGAAAGATCATTGGGCATGACATAGATAGGAGTTTGCAACATAACCTTGCCAACTTTAACAGGTAATTTTATCACACTAAGCGATTGTTTTCCCACATTATTAAAACCATGAATGGACAAATTATCTAGTTGAATTTTGGTCTTATGCACTCCAGTTTTATCCAAAATATTTACTCTACAAACATTGAGTGTTGAACCATTAGCAATGAGAGTGCACCTAATTCCAAACTTATTAATGACAGTCACTATCATCAAAGCCTCATTTTTTTTGCACTTCTAATGGAGGTAACTCATCTTGATGAAAGGTAATGTCTAAGTTGATTGAGTTCATACCTTGAATTAGGGTTGATACATCATTTGGTTGCACACAAGGGGGGATAACAACTTGTTGCAAAGTATTTTGGAGCATGCCATGGTAAAGAGGTGATACTTGGATGAGGTCCCATAAAGAAATCTTAACAGGAGTGTTGTGCAGTTGTTCCACAAGATCATACTCCTTTCCACTATGTAAAGGAAAATGAGGAGCACTAGGTAAAATGGGTTGAGGGAGTGGTAATGAAGAAGGTATGGTTTGTGGTTGCCTATTGTTCCTTGTGTTATATGTATGAGTAATGGTATGATAAAAATGTTGCTACAAAACATTGTTATTAGTGAGTTGCCTTGCAAAATTTAAGATATGTCTTGGAGGTTTTGGTTGGTGTTGAGGTGGTCCAATGATAAGAAGTGGCTTAGGAGATGACTTGGGAGGTCCAACAATTAGAGGACTCCTAGGAGGTGCAAAAGGAATGTTTGAAGGTCCTATAATCAAGGGAGATCCAAAGGACACTTGTGCATTCATCACTTCAGTAGATGTGACTTCTTGTTGATGGTTTTCTAATGAGGGGGGAGTGAAGGTTGACTTAGCCTCTTCATCTATACTATATTTCAAAAGAGATGTACCTATGATATCGTCTTAATTTGGCACAATATCTTCCCAAGTGGGAGAAGAATTGGGAGAGAGACACAAAATTCTCATGATTCTCAATGATTGTATCTCCTTTCACCAAGATACCTTTGTCACAAGTAGGAGAGGTATGGGGAGAAGAACAACTATGGTTTGCATGATTATCCATGATTGCACTCTCTTGCACTAAAGCATCCTCCTAAATGGGAGAGATGTTGGGAGATGAATGGAGACTAGGCAAAGTGATGTTAAGAAATGAGTTGATGATCTCATCCTCTTGCACCATAATGTCATCCCAAGTGGGTGGGGTAGGGGGAGAGAGACAAACAAGATTATCATGATGCTCGATGATAGTCTCTTACAACACCAAGATACATTTGTCACAAGTAGCAGAGGTAAAGTAGATCTGAAAATTGCATTCAAAAGTGTCCTTTGTTGTATTTTTGAGCTACAATGAAATATGCAAAAATGTTTGTTTTTTGGTGAATGGGGGTTTGCCTTAGTCAAACCCTATGTTTGGTAATTAAAACTTGATAATGGAATAATGACAAAATGAAGGAATTGATGAATGAACAAAGCTTGTTACAACTCACCAAACCCTTAATGGTTGCCCTTAAAGGATTGAAGTCAAACACATCACTCTAAGGCTTGGATCTTGCATGAATTGGCTTGATTGATTGGTTGATTTGATGCTTGAATGCTTGAAACCTACATCACAATGTTAGCTCCAAAACATGACATGAACACACATGAACTTTGGCATGATATGATCTTGATTGTTGATGTAGATAATTGATAAATTTGCTCTTCAATGCTCTTGACAATAATATTTGCTCTTGTAAAAGTTGTCTCAATGCTAGATGTTTTGAATTGATAAAAAGACTATGTATTTATAGGTGTTTATTTAATTTCCCGAAAATTAGATTTCAATAGCCAACCTTTGCAAGTGGAAATTCAAATGTTACAATGCCACCACCGACATATCCAAATTTGGAGGGAAATGGAGTAACGCGACACTTCCCCCATTGGGCAAGTGGATCTAATTATGGTGAATGAGTCTCAACCCTATTTTTTGAGATTTAAGGTGTCAAGGGCAAAGTATTAGATGAATACATTTGTTTAATGTAAGCAATTTATTAAAAATGGTGCAAATGGGCTATGAAATACATATTTTAGGACATTATGGGGTCAATTAGAGGCTTAATTAAGTCCAATAAATTAAGGGATGCAAACATAGTGTGAAATTGTAAAGGTATATGTGTGTGTGTGTGTATCTATATATATGTATATATACATATAATATATATTGGTGTGCAATGGGTATGCCAAAGAGGTGTGGAAGGTCAATTAGGAAAATTTTGGTCTATTCTTTGCATAAATTTGCGTAGTAGATGAGGTCAAATGGTAGGCCATTTTATCAAATGAAATTGTTTGTGCAACTAAAGTCTCAATGGAGTAGTGATAGCTTCAAGTCAACTATTCATCCACTTATAGGGATCCAAACATGAGTGAAATAAAACATCTTAATCTAGATCTTTCTTGTCTTTCCATTGCCATCATAGAGGAGCAATCTATTTTTGGAGGAGAAGATAGAGTAGTTGGATCATTTAGGATGCATGCCAACAAAGAGCTTTTTAGAAGGCGTCATCATTGTTACAAGTTCTTTTATTTTGAAGAAAAAATAGTTTAATTAGTAATTAAATAGCCATTGTTGCCTAGGAAAAATAATATTCACTCATGTTTTCTAAGATTAGAGTAGGTTTGGACATTTTTATTTGTTTAAGAAAAAAATAGATTTAGAGAAGCTACTTTTATTTCAGAGAAATCATTATTCCAAGAATTACAAACAATTTTTTTTATTTCAAAACACAATGAACAAATCAAGAGATTATTTCACTTTAAAAAAAATACTAAAAGAATAATGTCAAAATTACATTATATAATCAAATTCGTCTTGAAAACCAAAAACAATAAAAAAGAATCTCTTTTCTTAGATTAGAGTAGTTGTGGACATTTTATTTGTTAAGTAAAAATAGATTTAGATTAGCCACTTTTATTTCATGAAAATATTACTCAAGAAAATTGTAAACAAATTAGAAGATTACTTCATAATTCAACTTTTATTTCATGAAAATATTACTCGAGAAATTGCAGACAAATTAGAAGATTACTTCACAATTCAATGATAAATCAAGAGATTATTTCACATATGAAAAAACTAAGAAAATAAGAGTCGACAATGGATTATATAGTTGCATTCATCTTGAAGAAACATAATTAGATAATTTGAAAAGTTTATTTGCTAGAAAACAATAAAGAGATTCAAGCTTTTATTTATGTTTGGTAGTTTTGCACTATTAGAAATAAAGGTAACTATTATATATACAATCCTTCCTTTCTCCTAGAAATTTTCTACATACTACTACCTCCCTTAGCACCTACCTTATCACATTTTTGCCCCATAAATGGGGCATCCAAGTTGGTTTACACATTCCAACACCTTGCTTGGAAGAATCTAGTTTTAATTATATATCTTAATGTAGGTTACAACTCACTAACAAAATTTTGCATAGTTTGTCCTTATAGACAACTCATTTGCCACATCCCAAAGTAGTTTTTGTCTCCTTTTCCAAGGTATTATAACCATTCAAAAAATGGTCACAAGAGTCCAAAACAACCTCATGCGAAGTTAGGCACCCAAAAACATCATAAGCTCCAAGATGCCTATTATAGTAACTTCCTACTAACTAATTAATTATTTGCCTTCTAGTAAATTACAGTAGCCGCTCTAGTAAAACTCAAATGGTATAAGATAGTTGCTATTGATGGTGACTCCCTCATCCCTTATTAAATGATTTGCAAATAATATTAGGAGTAATTAAATTCATAGGATTTAGAAGTTTGATGACATCTTAATCCTAATAGACACTAATATTAGATGTGCACTCATCAGCGAGCAAATTGACATTGAAGCCTCATTCAATGACATTGAAACATTAAATCAAGAAAGTGAATTGGATTCCAAGAGATTAACTCATTTGTAAATCCCTTCATTGCTCCTCACCAAGCATCTCATGTCAATTTGTCATGGACTTTAAGAGGATTGGGTTTAGTTCATCTTGAGCAAAATTAGAGCCAATCAGCCAACTCATGAGCCTACAAACCAAGCCCATGTTTGAGAGCAAGCTCAAGGCTTGAGAGATTTAGAATGAAACAATAGAAACAAAACAAGAGACCATGTAACAAGGATATTATAAATACAAGATCAACGCGTTCACCACTTTCTCACAAACACTCATTAGGAGTTAAACATCATCCAAGAATCTACAACCATCAATTACAATCTACTACAAAGCTAAGAACAAAACTGCACCATATTAACATAACAAACAATAGCCATCAAACTCTTCCTCAAGGCTATCAATGCTTGAACCTCACTATCACTAACTATTATCAAGTGAACACAATGAATTACTCGCTTGTCACATGCACAATGGTTGCATGTATGATGAGAAATCTCTTGTATGGATTATGGTGCAAATGCTCGTTGACTTCACTAACTATTACCAAGTGAACACAATGACTTGCTCACTTGGCGTATGCACAATGGTAGCATGTCTGATGAGAAATCTCTTGTATGGACTATGGTACAAAAGTTATGAAGAAGATAAAATGCCTCATATATCATATTTCAACCCTAAATTAGGTTTAATTAGATTGTTTTGCATGTTACATTTGTTATATCTAATTTTAATAAAAGAAATTCATTTTATTTCTTTATAATTGTAATGGTGAAACTTGCATACACATGCCAATTTTAATTTACTTTTGGGCTCATGTTAATGCAATGACTTAATTCAATTACAAATGGCACTCTTGTGTTAATCTTTACTTGTGCACCTACCTATGTTCAAACCCACATCCATAATTTTATTTCACATTCAAACTAACTTCATGCCTAAATTCATTCCCACACAACTAAGAATTGTCTAAAACCTCCAATTTGAATCTCAAATTTCAATTTCAAATTTTAAGACTACCCTTTCTTTAGTTGTTGTGAGCTAAATTGACACATATTTCATACATTTAATTGTTATGTTTTAGTATTCAAAGATATTCAAACATGCACTTATTATCATGATGGATTAACATAAGAAAAAATATAAAATATTAACCCAAGAAAACTTAACCCCTAATAATTTGGTAATCTCTCCATCTTTATAAACAATGTCAAGAATGAAGAACATAAACTCATTTTTGCACATCCCTCACATCATAGCAAGGCCATGACTCAAATTCAAGTCTAAGCGACCAAGATTTACACCATAGCAATTTCGAATAATATATAAAGCCCAAGGCATCTTATATACGTGTGATTAAGCAAATTAGCCAATTAACAAAAAGGGACAGCAATTCTCCTACCCATTGGAATTATAATATGTAATTTTAGCGATAATATAATAAGGCCTAAGTATGTTTTTCAGCTGGCCACACTGAAGATTGCTTTCCCTCTTAAAATTTTTATGTGTTTGCCATAGAATAAATTCATAATCATCTATTTAAAAATTGCTTCTAAGAAGTGACAGAAAATTTATAAACCCCATGCATAAAACCTACATGCAACAGAAAAAATCTGAGGCCTAGATAATAATCGAATAAAGCTTTCTAAATACACACAGTCAGAAGCCATTTTTCTTACCTTAATTTTTTGTAATTAACACGCTTGTAATCTTTTCTATCTACCATGTTTGCCTTAACACAATCTGCTGAAAAGCCAAAATTATCTATAACAATTGCTCATCTCGGACAGAACTTTAAACAGGAGATACCACAATCTACTACCAAAATCATAACCTTCTCCGCCCAAAGAAAAATTGCAATCCCCTGAATTGGCTGCAGGAGAGAGACGCTACCAGCCACCCAAATTCAACTTCCAATTCAAGAGAGCGACGTGGGGCAGCCTTCTCTTCACCCAGGAGATTAAAGGAGCTAGGACTGTAGTAAGAGAGTATCGTTAAGGGCTGCTTCCTGGCCGATTCCTCCTAGTTATCAGGAAGAAAATAAACCCTTTGAAAATACACAGATCTATAGCTCACACACAGTGACATAAATCAAAGGCAAGCTCAACCCATTTCAAAACGAAAATAGCAGAGAACTAACATCAAATCAATATAAGAAAAGCACCGTTCATTTAACCCTCAATTTAGTTGAAATAAACAAAAAAGCGGCTGAATCCCAATTTATAATGAAGATTGTACACAACTGACTTAAAGTATATAAGAAAATCACCGTTGTTTTAACCCTAAAACTAAAAACTACTTAACTTGGCACTAGCAGTTCCGATGAAAGAAATTTTTCCGAAAATCTGGTCGACTATTTAAGAAAACAGATCGTGAAACAACAAATCAAAATCACCGGCGTCGATAATAGGGCGGAGAATCCGAGCGCCTTCTCATTCCCCTTCTTCCCCTCTCGCCAGAACTACTCCTCCCAAACTCTATCTCTAAAATCGGTGAATTTCGATCATTTCCGTCAAGCTTATAACCCTGCAGCGCCCCCAGCGCAGCAGCAGCAAAGCTCGGAGTATCGAACTCCACAAAGCAAAACACAAGAGTATCTCCCCTGGGAAAATCCTTGCTGACGAGCCTCACATCTTTGAAGCCGCGAAAAGGCCGAAAAATGTGAGCCACCTCTCTGCGCGAACAGTCGGTGGGCAAGCCCTTCACGAACAGCGTGCACGAAGCGTCTGCTGGAAGAAGAAGAGCTGGAGGCATTCGATCTCTCGTCGCGTACTCCTGCGAAGGCATTTCTCTATAATAGTCGTTCAAACCTAGCTCTCCTCCCGCGTATTCGTAGTCTGTACGAGGGCGCTTGAATGCCGAAGCCATGCCCGCGTAGCTGGCATCTATATCGCCTCCAAACCTGCTCATTTTATTTTCTCTTTTATTGCTTATCGAAATCCCCTGTGACTGCTCTTAAAGCCGAAAACATAAAACCCTAGGTTCAAACCCTAACGAACTTTCGCTCTCTTGTGGTAGGAATTGGTTTTCCGCTCTTTCTTAGAATATAATTGATATAACGAGATATTTATACCTCTTGGAGCCCTTTAAAGTGTCATTGCCATCGATTTCTTAAATAGTTGAGTAGAGGAGACGTTACAGATTTTTTTTAATAATAAATATCTATTGAATGGCACCTACATAAATATCTATGTCAGTTATAAAATTAAATGAGATATTTAGTTTTGAAATTTGAAGGAAGACTAGGACTTTTTTCATCTGATTGGTGACGCTGGTGCAACAAACCCTCTGGTATGATGGGGATGGTGGGGAGTCTAGACCTCATGACCTCTGGCCTATAGTAGGATGTTTTAGTCAATCGAGCTAGACCCATCACCTCATATGAAGGAATATTTTGCTAAAGATACTTGAAATCAATTTATTAATGTGTAAAAGATGAAGGGTATTGTTAGAAGAAAACCTCAAAATCTACAAATTGATTCTACTTTGTTATAGTTCAGATTTGTGCCTACAAAACTAATCTAGTATGAGTTCCTTAACATGTGGAAGTAAATTGGCAGGGAATTGATGATACTATAAGGTGTCTCAACTCATGGTACATGTATCTATATGGTATTAATAAACATTATTTGGGAACTTGTTAGGAAAATATTTATTCTTCTTTGGTAATGACTTTGGAAGAATGATTGAAGATAGCAAACAACCATGAATAAGGTACCTAAGATGATGTATGTTAATGTATAATATGGTAATGTTGCTATAGATGTATCATGAATGCTCTATGGCAATGGTTCCATGATTATTTCAAAATCAATAAAAAAGTCCTTAATATAACAATATATTGTGTGAATCCATATAAATGTGTGTTAGAATAACTCATAATGGATAGTAAGAAAAGGTTAGCAAGGTTCAATTTGAATTTTGAGATTTTAAAGTTTGAGCTTTGTACTCACACACATTAAAATGGCCAAGGTCAAATTTTATGCCCATGGATGGATCTTAACCAAGGTGGGAAATGATAGATCTAGGGATTTGTTGCCATCATTTTTAGCCCCACCCCCTAAAAATATCATTTGAAATACTTGGGTAAATTAAAGGGTTATGTTGTTGATCTTTAACCAAGTTTTCAAAACTATGTCGATCACCGATGCGATTTTAGAACTTACATCTTACCTAACAAGCTTAACTTTTTGGAAATCCACGAGCCAGTTTTGGAACTTGAGAAATTATAAAGCACTTTGTAATTGAAGAAGAGAATCCTATGGGTAAATATCGAAGCAATTAAAGGTTTGGTGGTATTCTATAAAGTTTTGAAACCTTTGTCAGTTCCCGACAGGGTACTCAAAACTTCTTCATTCTCGTTGAAGTTTTAAAGATAAGTTATGATTATTCTCTAAGTGCTTTTCATAAAAGATTAATGAGAAAATTAAAAGGTTTCAAATTTATTCTATATGGTGGCATAAAAGCAGGTTTCTACAACTATGGTGGAATCTAAAATATTTCTAGAACTTACCAAAAACAGTCAACCAGTGTATTTGAGAGCAAAAAATTACTTCATTATCAAGGATGTATTTGCAAAAAAGAAAAGATTGCTTGCAAGAAAATACAATTCCATTCATTCTTGACATGAGCGTAAAGCAAAAAGTTATAAGCAGTAAATGTGGAGCAGATAAAAGATTTCTAAAAGCATTTTTATAACATAGAGTAATTCAAAAAGCCAAAAGATAGATATATTCATATATTTATTGATAAAAGTTTCATATTACATTGCCAAAAAAGGGTGATTTCACAGGGTGTTTCAAACACAAAGAGTGAACATGAGGACTTTGATAGCCTCAATTACTTCTTGCATTTGCTCTATTTGTGCAAGGGAGACAAGGTTTTTGTTGAATTTGACATAGTGGGTGAATGTCTCCATATTGTTGCTCTACATGCCAACATGCAGTAGGGTAACGGCTTGACCAACCCTTTCGTTAAGCAATGCACAAGTGATGCAAATTGCATCACCAATCAAACCCATACACGGATGAACAGAAAGCCCCCTTAGGGCGTCTTCAACACATTACAAATATTGTGGGCAAACCAGACACTCAACAACTTGCAACCCCATCTGAAACAGCTAAAGGTGCACACAATGTTGTACAAAAAGCACTCAAGTACACTAGAGTTGGGTGCTGGCAAGAAGTTGAGTCCACTTTTAGGCCAAAAAGTGGAGATGTTTTCCTTGATTTTTAGAATTTGACACATGTGACCTTAAAATTTGAAGCATTTAGAGATAGAATCTTCAAAAAAGTCAGAAGTCATAAAATTTAGTACTCGGAGTCTAGTTTCCAAATATGTAATTTATTTCAATACCCAGATGGTACAAATTGAGTTTCACTAGGCATTTCTAAAAACCACTGTTTAAAGTCATTTTTTTTACCATACCATGCATGTACATATGTCATACATATTTTGACCTAATTATCGTATTTTTTAAATCCTTTTGGGAAAAGATTTGTAACTCACTGAAGCACGTTTTTGATATTTTTTTGTAATTTTTTATTGAATGTTTTCTTTTTGTTAAATTTTTATTAGCCATATTTGTCGTTTTGAAAAATTGTCATGTACGTCATGCATAAGATGACCTAAACTTATCATTTTGTGATATTTTTTAAATTGAAAAGAATTGTCTGAAGTATGTTCTCATGCAATTTGTTTTACAAAAAAATATTTTAATAAAAAGATATTAAAATAATTAAAAATCCCTAATATTTAAAGTTTATGGACCAGTTTCATCATAAATTAATTTAAAAATAGAAAAAAAATCTAATTGTAAATTTTTTTACATATTTGGAATATGCATTGTCTCATCTATAAAGGGTTTTAATTTCGTCAAAAAATTATGCAAAAAAAGTTGTCAGCCATATGTCCAAACTCACTATTTTTCTCTGACATTGTTAGGACCTTCAACTTGCAAGTCAAACCAGGTTGAAGGCCTAGGTTTAGATTCCCAATGCTTTTCTCGAACCAGAATACAAGCCAAAAACCCGACCACAAAGCAAGGCAAATTTTAATTTTTTAGAAACCGGATCCTATTTTGTAAATTGGGATCTTGTTTCCTAATATTAAATGTGGTGACCATTCATAGAAATGGGATCCCGTTTCCATGTCAATGGTCCCCACATTTAATATTGGGAAACGGGAGCCCGTTTCTTTTTTACCCTTTTTTTAAATTTGCTAGAAAAGTTCTACTGTGAAGTCTGCAACTTCACATGTATGGCCGTGACATATTGAGCTATTTTCTATCAACTTGTCTTTACAGGTGTTCAACTTTCATTTTGGATTGAATTTTTCAAAGGAGGCATCATGTAAACAGTTTTTGAAGTGGAATTGTGTTAGTTTTCTACTCGTTTGGAGGAACAATTGATGAATATTTTTGTTTTTATAGGTCTTCAACTTGCAATTTGGATTGAATTTTTGAAAGGAGGCATCAAGTAAACAATTTTTAAAGTGGAATTGTGTTAGTTTTCTACTTGTTTTGAGGAACGCATGAGGAAGAATTTTGTTCTTACAAGTCTTCAACTTGCAATTTGGATTGAATTTTTTGAAGAATTTCATTATTGAAATTCATTTGTGCTTGAGAATTTTATAATCATGGGTTCACAAGCTCGTAATAAGAGGAAAGATAGGATGACATCGACTCCTTAAGAAGTTGAAGCAAAGAGAGAGAAGGAGAAACGAAGACAAAGATAAAGAAGAATGAGAATTAAATCAATGAATGATGGTGGAGCATCTAATTCCACAACCATTGAAGATAAAAACATTGAGGAGACCATGGTTGTAGATGAAGCTAATTTGCAAGAAGTAAATGTGGAAAATAATATGATTATACAAACAAGTCCTAGTATGTCTTCAAATCCCTCTTTCAATGCTATGGAGAATGTTTCAATAGGCACAAATTAGGTACATCTTCAAATCCACATTTTAGTGAAATGGAAAATTCGTTTGTAGAAGTTTTACAAGATGCATGACTTAACGATGTTGACATTGATAATATTCAGAGAGATGAAAGTTTTACAAAATTTGTTGAAAATAAATTAGAAAATGAAAATGAAAATCATTTAAATGTTGTTGAAAATGAAAACGAAAAATCTTTTGTTGAAAATGAAAATGAGAATGATCCTTTTGTTGAAAATGAAAACAAAAACCATTTTGTTGATGAAAATGAAAATGAAAACCGTTTTGTTGATGAAAATGTAAATCATTTTGAAGTTGAAAATGAAAATGAAAATCTAGAATGTGAAATTGAATTTAATGAAAATACTTTTTAAAAAATTGAAAGTGATGTTTTGGATAATCTTCCTGGTAAGATTTCTTGGAGGCAAATAAGAACACATGCAAAGAGAATATACAAAAAAAAAAAAAAAATTGTAAAAAACTTACATTTCAATGTCAACTAATGATGCAATTGATGAGAATGCAAAAAATGAGGAAAATAATGAAAAAGTTAGGCTTTTTTGTTAAACCAAGAAGAAAAAATCAATCATTAAAACATGCTATGTCTACTATTGCTAGTGCCATTCAACCTATTGGGAAAAATAGTCAATCTAAAGATAAAAATGCAGCAAGAAGAGCTATAACAACAGCTATAGTTAATAAAGCAATTTTGAATAAAAGAATGGTAAGCAATGTTAGTGAAGTTTTAAAAATACATCCTAAAACATTGCTAAGAGCAGAAAAAAGAAGAGAAAGTATAGTAAATGATCTTATCAACCAATGTTGGAGTTTCAATGCTCGACTCCCAAGGTCTGATATGAAATTGAATGTTGAAATTAAATCTTTGATTGAAAAATATTGGCATGATAATACTAGGGTGTCATCTAATGCAGATGTTTTAAAATTAAGGGTGGGGTCCAAAGTTCACGATCCTCACCCAAAACACAGGTATTGGATACAACACAAACTAACTTTTATAGAAAATTTTGTGGTGATTTAGTGTTACTTGGTAATATTGAAATAAGTCAAAGGTCTTTTGAAAAATGTAAACCCTGGTATGTAAAAATTAATAAGCAAAGAATATCTTGTTGTTGTAAAATGCATGTTCAATTTCATTATTTTTATGATGTTTTTCTATATATACGTTGTACTTTGCATACTAGCATGATTATATAGGAATGTGGTATTAATATGCCACCTAAAACAATAAGGGGTTTATATCAGCTTGTTTTGTGAAAGATCTAATGGTAAATTGTTTTATTTAAGTTCTTGTATTTCTAGACAATGCACTAGCTATGGGAAATCTTTCATTCTTAAGAATTTGTATGCATGAAAGTGTTGATAATGATTTTGGACAACAATTAGTAGATGTTAAAAGATTTAAGAATGTTGACTATTCTTTAAAAGATGGAAAAATAGGAAAGCATTGTGATTTAGTTACAGAAAAAGTTAGTGTACATGCATTCATGAGTGAATTTAAGAATAAGATTGTACCAAAATATGCCATGCACTCCCAACATGCTTGATGGCTTGATGGCCAATTTTGCACATGTAGAAACACATTTCCAATTGGTACTATACTTTCAGTGGTTGATTTTGCAGAGAATTACTCTCGCTCCGCAAGAGGAAATTCAATCTCAATATTATAATTCAGTGCAAGTAGCTATGTTTGTCTATATTGTTTATAGACATGCAGATGATAGCACTGAGGATGATAGAAATTTTTTGAGGGAGTATCATTTTTATTTGAGTGACAATCGGTTACACTCGTCAGAGTTTTGTTTAATACTATTTCAGTATATTTTATAGAAATTTAAGAGAAAGAGGAATCCAAATGAAGAACACCTCATATGGTCAGATAATTGTATGGGGCAATTAAAAAATGCTTAGAATGTTCTATTGGTTAAGTAGGGTTCACAAGGAACTTAATGTCCAACATATATGGAGTTTTTTTGAAAATTGGGCATGGTAAAGGAGAACATGATGGAGCTGGTGCGTGTGTCAAAAGAATTCTTGCTAGAGAACAATTAAAATTAGAGGATGTAGTAAAATTTAAAGATGCATGTGGGATTGTGGATCGGTGCAATATAAGATTATCTCTACTTGGTTCGATTGAGTACTCTATAGTTCGTCGATTCTTTTGGTTGGTTGAAGAAGAGAACATTCTACCTAGACTTGACTGTGAGACAATCAGTGGATCTACTAAATGGCATTCATTTAGGAGTTCAACAACAAGCACATGGACTATCTAGACAAGGGAGCTTGCATGTTTTTGTCAGTTTTGTATCTTAGGAGATTGGGAAGCATGTGAAAATACATAATGGGTTGAACAGTGGGAGAAAAGATCATTGACACCTGCACAAGCACATGATCAATATGAAAGAACTATTGAAGAAAATGATCAAGTGTTTGCATCTAAAGACTATGACCATGTTTCAGACCTTTTACAAGAAGGTAATTTAATTCAATTTATTTCATTTTATTTCACTTTATTAAGTTATTTTGTAATACTAAATTATTTATATGGATATGCACAAGTTATTAAATCAAATTTTGTTTGCAAGACATGTGTATGTTGTAGTTGCACTTGAGGGGAATGAAGAGGAAACATAATATTGGTTGGCTCATTGTGTGGAGACTAAACATAAGTTAATAGCACCTCGAGAAGATGATGATGGCTATCATTATCCAACAAGTATGGTGATCCCATTTAAGACATCCCCTTAAGCAAATTTTGATAACAAGTTTTTGATCCCCTTAAGCAATTTTTTAGAACAAGTCTTTGATCCCCTTAAGAAAATTTTGAGAACTTATTTGATGATGTTTTTCATGTAGGATCGGTGGTGGTTGTTGGCACTTGGCTACTAAAATACCTGACAAGGAAGAATGGTCTACCTACATTTGAAGATTATGAAATGCATAAAAGGATTATACACTATTCACATTTGGTGGTGGCAACAAATATAAAACTAGATCAGTATCATGGAAGTCCTACGAATAAAGTGCTATTGACAATTTCTATGGAAAAGCATGAGACAATCATAAATGCATTGCAAAAAAGATAGGATGCAGATGGTACAATGGAATAAGTAAATATAGGTAAATATAGTTTTAGTTTTATATTGTTCGTTTAAATAGATTAAATACATGTTTTTATATTGGCCAAGTGTGTTATTAGTTGAAATTGATTTAAATTGTCCTTTTAGAGATCTTTAAGCCATAACCACAAAAAGGATCTAGTCCATGAAGATTCAACCTAGACAACATGGAATATTTGGTAAAAATAGGTAATTATTAATTAAATTATATTTAAATACATGTTTTGATTATATTGATATTGCTTGTATATTAATAGTTAAAATTGATTTATTATCCTTTTTTGTATCCTTAAGCCATCATTGCATTAATCTCATACTTTGAAACAAAAAGGAGAGGATGCCTGGATTCAACCTACACACGTGTAGAATACTTTTAAATATAGGTACTTGAGTTGTGTACATATAGATAGTTTTATATAAATTAAAATATGTATGTTTTGATGATTTCATTGATATTTCTTGTACCTATTTTATATCAGGTGGTGTGAAGACCTACTACATTCCGAGCATGAGTTTGAGATGTTCTTGAGATGGCATAGCCAAATTTTGTAAATATTGTTTTGGGATGACATATATGTACATACATACTTACACAATTAAACATTTTATACAAATTACAAATACATGTACATACACAATTATGTACTCTATGTATCTTTATACATATCAAAATTAATAGTATATATATTTTATTTGTTAAATGTGCATGTTTTCCTACTTTGAAACTTTATATTTGATTGTATAATCACTAAATATCATGCATAAATTATTGTTAAATCAATTGTATCCTTAAGACATTGTATTAGGATCCCTTAAGACATCCCCTTAAGACATGTCGTATTATCACATTTCCTAAATAATATACTTAATTATATCATGTGTTATGATGAGTCACCCTAAAACTTATAATACTTGTTTATATCACTTAATCTTTATACTTAATTGTACTCTTCTTTGATCCCCTTAAGACGTCGTATTAGGACCCCTTAGGACATGTTGTATTAGCACATATCCTAAATATTATACTTAATTATATCATTTGTTATGATGAGTCACCCTAAAACTTATAATCCTTGTTTATATCCTTAATATTTATACTTAATTATACTCTTCTTTGATCCCCTTAAGACGTCGTATTAGGACCCCTTAAGACATCCCCTTAAGATGTGTTCTATTAGCACATATCCTAAATATTATACTTAATTATATCATTTGTTACGATGACTCACCCTAAAGTATAATACTTGTTTATATCACTTAATATTTATACTTAATTATACTCTTCTTTGATCCCCTTAAGACGTTGTATTAGGACCCCTTAAGACAACCTATAAATTAGTGTTGGATGTTATTATTTGTTTTGACAACTTATAAATTAGTGTTTTTTGTGGAACATGAGGTCAAGAGGACTTTTATGTTCTTAAGTTTTCTCTAGCACTTTGCATGATTTGTAAATATGGGACTACATGATTTAATTTCAAAACTTTAGCCTATTTTTGGATAATTAAGTTCTTTAATTTAATGTTGTAAAAGAACTAGGAAATATGGTGTATACTTATAGAACAAATTTTTTGGAAAAACTCATTGCATTTTGATTGGTATTTATGTTTAGTTTATAGAATTTATTAATGCTTTTGTTCTCTAATCTTGTATGGTATTGTTTATTTCTTAAAATTTCATCCTTTGTGGTATATAAACAGATTGCTTTTGTTTGTAAATTATGATTTATTGACTAATTATTGATTGGTGTGAATTGAATAAGTTCATTGACTAATTATCGCTAATTATTGAATGCACATATCATGTATATCATGTATGGGATCACTAAATTTGTAAAGTACAAATATTAAAATGTCCTATTAATTTCAACTTTAATTTCATATTTATATTTAATTTCACATTAATGTCCTATATTAATGTCTTGAATATGAACATAAAATGCATAAATGTACATTTGTAAATTAAAATTGAACAATAATAAAGTCCACAATTTACAACATATTAAGTGCATGAAACCAATATATTAAGTGCATGAAATAAAGTCCATCAAAGTACAACCCATGAACTAAAGTCCAACAAAGTACTTGGCCCATGAAATATAAATTCCAATAGAGTACATGAGAAACCAAATATGTAGTCCATGAAATAATCAAATATAACCCATAAAATCATGTTTAAGTCATGTATCGTCTCTATAATCAAGACACCTCTTCACACTATGCAGACTATGTGGATGACCTGAAACAATTTGTATAAGAGAAAGATGAAATAAGATGTAGGATGATCAAAAACTATTTAATGACAATTTAATTTATAATTCATCATAAAATTAAATTACCATCATATTTGGGTATGGATGCTCTAGTGCACCTGGACCAACCTCTAAATTCTCTGAATCAATCTACATAAACAAGACAAAGAAAGTTGAAATTAGATGTAAGTCTACAATTAAAAATGATTTAATTCAATTTAATTTATAATTTATCATATTTTAATTGTACTATATTTTGAGGTTGTGCACCCTCTACTCTAGGACCTGTGTATACATGCTCAACTACAAGATGTGTCTCATGCTATTAAAGAAAAAGAATTTAAAACATGTATTAGCTCATATTATATATATATATATATATTCAATTTAAAATTTAAAATTAAAGTTATTCATAATATATAATTTGTAATTGACTTTAAATATAATAAAAAATTTAAATTACCATGATATTTGGAGCCTGCTCTACATGTCTTCCTAGAGGTGTAACTATGACTAAGTCATGGCAAAAAGTCATACTAACAAAGTCCTACGAGATCAAATTTAAAGCATGTATACTTGAATTAGGTTAAAATATGCATATTCAAGTTTGCACATTTTGTGTAGAAATTTTTTAAACAACATGAAATTCAAAGGCCTCACGAGTAGTTGCAACATCTAATGTTTTCCTGAAGCCCATTCTCATTGTCTTATCAACCTAAACATACATGTAAACATTTAACACTTATAATATTTACAAATGTACATGCACATTTGATATATAGTGAATTCAAAATTCATAATTGTAACTATACTAATGTAAGTTAAACAATTTACAATAAAAATGCACCTGCCCCTGATCTGTGACGCTCGACAGTGGAGGAGTGTTCGACAACCCCTTAGGTGGAATCGACATGGAATTCGATTGACTCCACTAAACCAACATAAATATTTAAAACATATTTATTTGATTCAATTATAAATTTAAAACTCAAGTTAAAAATTATTGAATATATAATTTAAAAAAATGAAATAAAAATACCACATAAGGGTTGTCGACTAGGACTGGTGTTAATGTATGTACTTGCAGAGCAAATGATTGCCCTATCGTTAGTGTCATATGTACACCAAATAGTTTGATTGTTAAAATGTATTGCAAACTTTTCTTTGATATATACATTCATTAAAATTCTTATAAATTCAACATGTAGATGCATATTTATACACGTGTAGTAGTGTCCTCAGGGTGATGGTCTATTGTAAGAAATTCTACAAATGAACTAAGGTGACCAGATGAACCACTAGAATCTCCACGTCCACCCGAACTAGGTGTGGCCTAATTGGGTCCATAGCATAACTAATGGCAACTAGTACATACATGTGGTCTCAACACTCCTGAAGTGGTACTCAGACCAACTCCATAAAACACTCCTCCATCATTGTTGTCTCTATGCTCCCTACCTACTATCGCAGAAGCATGCTAGTCAAGGTCTCCTATGAGCGTACTAAGGGATCTTAATGTTGATACCACCACACGCTGATGCACAGGTGTGGGAATGGTAGGACCAAGAGAAGCAACAAGGGGTTGTGCATGCACGAGGCATTGGGTATCAAAATTTTCCCTTAACCTTTATTGTGGCATGTCGCCACCAACACCCTGAAATGATTTAAATCAAAATAATTGGGCTTTTGCCCCATAACAAACTCTACATATAGTTTCCTCAAAAAATACAATGGGACCTCCAAATTAGCGTGTGATGGACTGTCAAATACCATATACCATCAATCCCAAAAATGTGCACTCATTTGTGGATGTATACACCACCTCATGGATATTCTAGATTTATTGGGAGGAATGGGCTGTCGAGTAACAGGACGATAAAGTAAGGGGCTAGATGGTATTTTTTTATTTTAAAGTCTAAAATTGTTTATAGGAGAGACCATCTTCATAAAATTGTCTCATCTACTCTCTTTCTCATTGATTCCTATCTAGATCAGAATCAATAGTCCTAATGGCATCCACAACTCTCACATGTGGTGGAATCAATGCTTGATTTTGCATAGCATTGATTTAATTTTGAATGGATGCCACTTGATCATTTATACATGCTCGCAAGAAAACCTCATTAGATCCAACAGGTGGTGGAGGTGGGATATTAAGTGGAGGGGGTGGAGGGGAAGGTGGAACCTAGGGTGGAGCTGGGATATTAAGTGGAGGGGGTCGAGGGGGAGGTGGAGCCTAGGGTGGAGGTGGAGGTGGTTGAGGTGTTGGATTGATGATATCATCAAAGTTAAATTGATTCATGATATAAGATATAAGTGCACTTGCATTAAATTATACAAAGTCAACATACAAACTTACAAAATTACAAGACATAGTTAAATTTGAAACACACATGCAAATTTGTTTAAATAGGATGTGCATACATAAAAATACACATACATGCATTGATTGAACTTGAGGATGTGCATACAAATTTCAAAATTTAGCATGTACATACATTTAAAATAAAAAATACGATGCATAATTTGCATGCATACATCATTCAACTAAACTATGTACATACATACAAATTTCAAAATTTAAGGTCTAGAACTATGCAATTTATTACATGTACATACTAAAAAATAAACTTGAAACATTCACAAAAAGCTCATTTTATGTCTAACGCATATATATGTTACATTTTTCCAATAGGAGAAATCATGATCTAGTAGATAGTCATAAAATATATACTATTATAAATTCATCATTATGAGTTCATAAATTCAACCAAATTCATAAATTCATGTCACTAAAAATATCCATCCAACCAAAATCATAAATTCACGTCACTAAAAATATCCATCAAACCAAATTCATAAATTCATCACACAAAATATTCATTGAACCAAATTCATAAATTCATAACTACAAGATCATTGTCTTAATTTATAAACTGTTGTGTCTCTCTACTGTATCTCTTCATTTCTTTGTGTTTTCCTTTTCAAAATTGGAAGTTCTCTCCTCTAGCCATTGTCGATGCTCATCTAAGATCCCATCCATAGCTATAACAACATCAACAACATTTTGCATCCTAGATGCAAACATCGTCAAAGGTGGTGTGATACATTCTTCATTTTGACTAATGTTGAATTGATCTTGAATGGTTCTAACATTGGCATTGATTCATGTTTGTAAGCGAGCACCATCGATTTCAAGTGGTGGAGGTGGGGGATTATGAGGTGGAGTAGGTGGAGGTGGAGGTGAAGGTAGTGGAGATGGATGGCGTGGAGGTGGATTACAAATATTATTGAATCAATCCATGTGATCTCTAAGATATAAGTGAACCTGCATTAGATTTGTAATTTCAAAATGTAAGATACATGTTTAGGAAATACCCTTAAACCATTCAGTATAAATGGCCTAATTGAATACAAATGATAAAATGTGTAAGCCTCATTTATGTCTAAGGCATGTTACTTGAATGAAAAAACAATTAACTATTAATATAGGGCAATTCATGAATGCTTTAGGGTTTATAATTTAGAGTTTAGGATTTAGGTTTTAGGGTAATAGGATAGCTTAAGGGGATCTATGTAGTAAGGTCCTAGTACAAAATTACATGGATTAAGTGAATAAAATTTGGTGAAGACTCCCAAGGCAACCAAATTTCATTAAGGTCCTAGGCAACTTCACCAAATTTTATTCACTTGAGCCATGTCATTTTGTCCTAGGACCCTACTAGACATAGATCCCCTTAAGCCATCCTATCACCCTAAACTGTAAATCGATCAACCTAGATCATGAAATCATTCATATTATAATCTTGCACGATCTTATTATTGTTAAATTTGGTTTCCTTGGGCAACTTCACCAAATTTTGAGAACTTATTTGATCCCCTTAAGAAATGTCATATTAGGACCCCTTAAGACATCCTAAAGTATGGCTTAAGGGGATCTATGTAGTAAGGTCTAGTACAAAATGACATGGCTTAAGTGAATAAAATTTGGTGAAGATTCCCAAGGCAACCAAATTTATTAAGGTCCTAGGCAACTTCACCAAATTTTATTCACTTGAGCCATGTCATTTTGTCCTAGGACCTTACTAGACATAGATCACCTTAAGCCATCCTATCACTTTAAACCATAAATCGATCAACGTAGATCATGATTTATCTCATTCATATTATAATCTTGCATGATCTTATTATTGTTAAATTTGGTTGCCTTGGGCAACTTCACCAAATTTTGAGAACTTATTTGATCCCCTTAAGAAATGTCATATTAGGACCCCTTAAGACATTGATTTACGGTTTAGGGTGATAGGATGGCTTAAGGGGATCTATGTCTAGTGAGGTCCTAGGACAAAATGACATGGATAAAGTGAATAAAATTTGGTGAAGTTTCCCAAGGCAACCAAATTTCATTAAGGGCCTAGGAAAAAATGATGCTTTAGGGTTTAGGGTTTAGAGTTTAAAGTTTAGGGTAATATGATGGCTTAAGGGGATATATGTAGTAAGGTCCTAGGAAAAATGCATGGCTTAAGGGAATAAAATTTGGTGGAGTTTCCTAAGGCAACCAAATTTCATTTTAAGGTCCTAGGACAAAATGAATGCTTTAGTGTTTAGGGTTTAGATTTTAGAGTTCAGGGTTTAGGGTTTAGGGAACTTAGGGTGAAGTTTGGGTGGCCCTTGGAATAATGGACTTGCAAGTTAGTGAACAACACTTTCTTGTGGAATAGTTGATTGAGATAGCTCTTGTTTCAACTAACCAACCTAGATCATGAAATCTCATTCATATTATAATCTTGCATGATCTTATTATTGTTAAATTTGGTTGCCTTGGGCAACTTCAAAAAATTTAGAACTTATTTGATCCCCTTAAGAAATTTCATATTAGGACCCCTTAAGACATTGATTTACGATTTAGGGTGATAGGATGGCTTAAGGGGATCTATGTCTAGTGAGGTCCTAGGACAAAATGACATGGCTCAAGTGAATACAATTTGGTGAGGTTGCTCAAGGTAACCAAATTTCATTAAGGGCCTAGGAAAAAATGATGGCTTTAGGGTTTAGAGTTAAGGGTTTAGGGTAATAGGACAGCTTAAGGGGATCTATGTAGTAAGGTACTAGGACAAGATGACATGGCTTAAGGGAATAAAATTTTGTGGAGTTGCCTAAGGCAACCAAATTTCATTTTAAGGTCCTAGGACAAAATGAATGCTTTAGTGTTTAGGGTTTAGATTTTAGAATTTAGGGTTTAGGGTTTAGGGAACTTAGGGTGAAGTTTGGGTGGCCTTTGGAATAATGGACTTGCAGGTTAGTGAACAACATTTTCTCGTGGAATAGTTGATTGAGATAGCTCTTGTTTCAACTAACCAACCTAGATCATGAAATATAATTCATATTATAATCTTGCACAACCTTATTATTGTTAAATTTGGTTGCCTTGGGTAACTTCACCAAATTTTGAGAACTTCTTTGATCCCCTTAAGAAATGTCATATTAAGACCCCTTAAGACATTGGTTTACAGTTTAGGGTAATATACTGACTAGTTTATGAATATTTTTAATTTTATGAATATATTGACTATTTCTGTAATAGAAACACATAATTATGTATTATTAAGATTGAGTTTGATGTATAATTTAACTTGATATTTTTTTAATTGAATATAAGATTATTTTATTTAACATTTTTTTCATTAATATTCCCACTTAAATGAATTTTATGATATAAAATGTATAATAAAATTAGTTAATGTTGAATCTTATTTTCTTTTGGATTGTTTGGAATTGAAAGAACCTAAAAGAAAGAAAAGAAAAATATTTAGATTCTTTTACTATCTAGGTAACTAGTGCAAATTGAGATTTTAGACTAAAATAGAAGCCAAATTAACAATTAATTGACTAGAATAAGAGCTAAGATTGTCGAAAGACAAGAGACAACACATGCAAACAAGAAATGGAAACAAGGCATGACTAAGAGAGATCAAAACATAAAATAGAAATGAATGCAAATATTATAATTAAGTGACAATTGGAAATGGATTGTACAAGGATTTAGGAATTTTCTAACTAAATTTGCAAACAAACATTGATAATTTATGAATTGTAACTATTCTTTAACATATTGTTTTCTAATCTAATTATAATTTAACATTGAAAGTAAAGTTTAACATATTCTTTTCTCCATACAATGCAAATGAGATTTAAAACATTTAAGCAATGCAAATGAATTTTTCCCATTATAAAATATTCTTGAGCTCAAAATCAAGGTTTTCAAATGCAAAATGATTTCTCTGATTTCAATTTAGGGTTTTAGCAAAAAAAATTGTTTGAACTCAATTTAAGCAATTAGGGTTTTTAATGCAATTTTTTGTTTCATTTCAAACTAGGGTTTTCAAATCCATTTTTTTTTGGTTTGATTTGAATTTAGGGTTTCAAAAAGAAATTAGGGTTAAATTCAAATGCAATTTTTTATTTCATTTCAATTTAGGGTTTTGAAATGTAATTTTTTTCGTTTCCTTTCAATTAGGGTTTTCAAATGCAAATTTTTTGGTTTGATTAAACAATTTAGGTTTCAAAAGCTAAATTTTGTTCTTAACATACAATTTAAGGTTGATTTTTTCCTTTCTATTCAATATCTTTAGGGTTTCATTGCATTTTTTCATCTACTCCTACAAATCATCATTTCTACTGTTATAGGGAAATAAAATGCATAAAACGCTAAATAAATTGGAAAAAAACATGCTAGCACCTATTATTGTATTGAAATTTTCAAGAAAACACTAAAAAACAAAAAAATTGGGGGTGGAGGTGCACTTGGAGGTTGTTATAATGTCATTGTTGTCCTTGCCAATTCAGGATCTCGTATTGTATGAATGAACCGAGTTTCGTTTGTTTTTAAAAATAAATACTATCTTAAAATGATTTATCCCGTTTTGTAATAATTAGGATCTCATTTCGCATCTGTCAATTCAAAACCCTTTTACAAATGGGGTCCTGATTTTTAAAAAATGGGATCCCATTTCGAATTTAGGCTTGGGATCCAATTTTTTAAAAATCAGGATCTCATTTATGGAAAATCGAGATCTCATTTTTGTAATGTCGATTTCATTTTTTTGGCTAAGGAAAAAAATTTCATGTTTCGTGGACTCAGCTTCTTGTACTTACCTAATTATGGACGTGTACTTAAGACATAAAGTGTTCATCAATGATCTTGTGGATGACTTACTCCACATCACCGTGGATCAGGAAGACTTCCCTTAGTTGGTCTATCACTAACTTGTGAACAACACTACATTTGACACCTTCCATGACTAGTAAATCACTCTCCATAACCACTTCACTCGATGAGCTCAACATAATTGAAGAAGAAATTCACATTGTGTAGAATGAATAGTGGTGAAGTTAATTTATAGAGTGATAGAGGCAAATTGGTGGAGCTTATTTGGAAGCAGTAATGCTAAAGTACACATAAATTGCTTTGAACTTAATTAACTCAAGCAAATGTGATGGAGATATAGTGAGTTGGATTCAAGCAATCATCAACATTTAAAGAAGTTGCATGGAACAATCCTAGGTGGCATATCAACAATCATTGAAAATTGAAGGTGGCAAACATTTCACACGAGGGCCATGTGGTCTGCTTATAGTAAGTGACGATTCATCTTCTTGTCGTATCAACTAGGAGATGGGATGTAATCATAACCATCCTAAACAATAGCAATTAATGAAGGAGTTGTCTTAATCTGACAAGGTTGGTCAATTTTTTACCAACCTTTTATTCTACCTTGAAACAACTATTAGTGTCCAAGAATCAGTTTCAAGAAGTCCTAACTGTTACAATGTTAAAGTTTAAATATTCAATTGTAAGACGTTGCAAGGGTCTAAAATTTTGATCCCCCTTGCACTATGATGCATGAGTGAGAATCAATCATAATAAAGGATCAAGTTCTGTTGTTTTAATTAATTCATCTTTTGTGAATGTTTATTGTCTATGTGAAATAAATTGTGAATTAGATGCTAATGTTTGTGCATGAGTCTGTGAGCTTTGAAAAGCATTTGAATATTCCTTACCTTTGAGGATATGTTGTTCGATGGTACTTAATTCATTTATTTGCAATAAGTGATTAAGATTTTACTGAGTTGAATCAACAAGCATTGGTAGTTTGGTCTGTGAGCCATGATATCAATTATTTGCTAATCCATTTATTTTTAGCATCATAATTTAATTTAAAGCATTCTCTTTGCATCTATCTCATGGCTCTGAATAGGTGTTAGTTTTCCTTTCCTAGATGGTCAAAAGCATACCCTAGATTCATACATTTTCAAAAATCTAAAATTATATCAAAAGAGGGAGTTGTACCTCAATCAAAATTCAGAAGATTACCAATGCAATGGTAATCTCTCCAACTGTTGTGAATTGACCAGTCCTTCTTGGGCATCATAAACTCATTTTTATTTCATTTTTATAAAGGAAAAATCTATTCACTTATATATTTTTGGTGATTCCATTGGGGATCAAACTAAAGAAGATCATTATTTGGATATTAGAATCTCGAGTCTACAAACACAAAAGTTTGAAAAGACTTTCATAAGTCACCTCTTTCATATGATGAGTAAATATGGTGTTGCCACATGAAGGTATATTTCTTGCACTACAACCAGGTTTAGATTTGGTCACTTCATAACAAGAAGACATCATCTCTCAGTTAAACACCCTTATGTAGTGGTATTGAAGAAGTGTGATGGAATATATAAGAGTGTTTTTTGTGCTTGAAGAATAGGAAGAACTTGCACAATGCCCACTGAGACCTATGGTTGAGAGGTTCCCTAGAATTGAAATTGTGCATTACCCTAACCCAACACCCTGACCCAATCAAAGCCAAAATCCACCACCAGCTCGAAGAGAACCACCTCAAAATTAATTGGAATCAAAGAATTATCTCTCTTCAGAGATTGGCAACTCTCTAGAAAAAGAACCCTTACCTTTCAATTGCAATTTCTTCTAATGGCCATTTCATCATCACAACCTTATAGAACTAGTTTTGGCCCCCTAGCACTATCAAGTTATCCTCCACTGCCCGAAGAATCAAGGGAACATTTCCCTATATTTACTGTAGAAAATGCACAAGATCTTGAGGATCATTTACATGCCTTTTCCACTACCTGTGTTATCTTTGGAATTGTTGAGGAAAATGTGGTTGTTCATCTTTTCATTGCATCTTTAGAGGATTGAGTAGTAGAATGGTACATGTGGCTCAAAGATGGGTGCATTACAAACTAAGATACCCTTAAAGGAGAGTTTCTCAAGAGATTTAAAATTGTGGTTAATGTGGGAGCTCATCTGAGAAATATTTTTAATATACAAATAAATAAAATTGAGAATGTTAGCAGCCTTATTGACATATTCACCAAGGCCTTGAATAAAATTCCATGTTCTAGTAGACCCAGTGAGTCCAATCTGGCAACCACCTTCATGCTTGCCTTGCCTCTTGGAGTTCATTTTGTCTTAAGAAGGAGGGGTGTATTTGATTTTGAAGTAATAAAAGTTGAAGCTATAAGGATAGAAGAAGAATTGGAAAGGCACCATGAACGTCTTGAAGATCAATCTCTCCCAAGTTCAAGCCTCATTCTAAGAGAACTCCTTAGTGTTTTAAGTAATAATGAGCTACCCCAAGCCAGCTCTCTAAACTTTTTTGTACCATGTGAAGAAGGATCTTTCAAAACCCATATGGTGGGAAATGTGAGCGAAGTTGAAAGTTCTCAGGACCAGAGAATGAAGACTCTGACGAATCAGAGGATGATGATGAGTTCTTTGACCATATTAATGTGAGCTCTGATATTATGACACAAGCAGTAGGCAATTGCCTGGTCATGACACAAGTAGTTTTGAAAACTCAAGATGAGAAGGGAATTGAGAAGAATGACACAGAGAAGCTTGAAATTCCATAGCTTCTTACTTTGGAGCTTGAAAATAAAGGAGAAGTCCACCTACCTCAAAAGATGATATGTGGAAAGGCAAAGAAGTAGGAGTAGGGATGTGCATTAATGAGAATTTCACAAGGAGAACATCAGAAGTTTGTGAAAAACTACAACTTCTAACAAAGGCTATGTTCATCTGCAAGTTGAAAAATGGAGTGAGTGATTTTGGGAATGCATATGAGCCCCAAGCTCTTGTAGATTTTGTTCTGACTTATGATAAAATTGCAAATGTTCAATCAAGGGAGTGAAACAACTTACTTTTCCTCTCCTCTCGATGGATGGCGCCTAGGTATCTCAGTTTTCCTCACTTAGATGACCCCTTTAAAGGTTGACGCAAATAGAGAAATGACTAAAGAGATGACTTGGAGTCTTTTCAACTAGAGGCTTATCCAGATATTCAGAGGAATAGTAAAAGCAACCCCTCATCACATGTAAGTCCTTTCTTCTTTTAGTCATTGTTTCTAAATGTAGAGTTGGGATGTGGTTATGTCTTTCTTAACCATCACGGGTCATATTTTTCCTAGCCTATCAATGGTTATGCATAATAATTATTTTTTGCTTGTGTTGGTAGGTGTCCCCTACCTCATGAATAAGTTTGTCTTTCTTTTTGTTTTTAGTGTGTGATCCCATTTTTGGTGTGTGTGTGTGTGTGATCCTATTTTTGATGTGTGTGTGTGATTCTTTGAATTCTAATATTGACTCTATTTCCCAATAGATAAGGGACTGGTATCCTTGAGTTTTGAGTATGGGTTCATGTCTTTGTCCTTCACAATCCTTGTCCCTAGTCAAAGATAGTTGTTGCCGCCATTTTTAGCTCCACCCCCTAAAAATATCATTTGAAATACTTGGGTAAATTAAAGTGTCATCTTCATTGATCTTTAATCAAGTTTTCAAAACTATGTCAATCATCGATGCGATTTTAGAACTTACATCTTACCCAACAAGCTTAACTTTTTGAAAATTCACGAGTCTATTTTGGAACTTGAGAAATTATAAAGAACTTTGTAATTGAAGAAGAGAATCGTGTGGGAAAATATCAAAGAAATTAAAGATTTGGCAATATTCCATAAAGTTTTGAAGCTTTGGCAATATTCGATAGGGTTCTCAAAACTTCTTCATTCCTACTGAAGTTTTAAAGATAAGTCATGATTATTCTCTAAGTGCTTTTCATAAGAGGTTAATGAGAAAAATAAAAGTTTCAAGTTTATTCTTTATGGCAGCATAAAAGTAGGTTTCTACAATTATGGTAGAATCTGAAATATTTACAAAACTTCCAAGAAATAGTCAACCAATGTATTTGAGGTCAAAAAATTACTTCATTATCGAGGATGTATTTGCAGAAAAGGAAAGATTGCTCACAAGAATTTAATATAGTTTTCCATTCATTCAACATGAGCATAAAGTGAAAAGTTATAAGTAGTAAATGTAGAGCAGAAAAAAGATTTCCAAAAGAATTTTCATAACACAAAGTAATTCAGAAAGCCAAAGATAGATATATTCATATATTTATTGATAAAAGTTTCATATTACATTGTCAAAAAAGGGTGATTTCACAACATAGGGGTTTTAGACACATAGAGTGAACATGAGGACTCTGATAACCTCAATTAATTCTTGCATTTGCTCTATCTATGTGGGGGAGAATTTTTTTTTGTTGAATTCAACATAGTGAGTGAATGTCTCCATATTGTTGCTCTCCAGGCCTGCACGCAGCAGGGCAACAACTTGACTAGCCCTTTCATTATACAAAGCACAAGTGATGCAAATTGCATCACCAAGTAGACCCACACACAGATGAATAGAAAGTATCCTTAGGGCATATTCAAAACATTGCAGATACCATGTGCAAACCAGACACTCAACAACTTGCAACCCCCATCCAAAATGGCCAAAGGTGTGCACAATATTGTATAGAAAGCACTCAAGTAGACTGGAGTTGTGGACGTGCACTTGATACATGAAGTGTTCACCAATGATCTTGTGGATAACTTCCTCCTCCACATCGTTGTGGATCAAGAAGACTTCCCTTGATTAGTCTATCACTAACCTATGAACAACACTACATTCGACACCTTCCACAACTAGGAAATCACTCTCCATAACTGCTTCACTTGATGAGCATTATGGAAATCACTCTCCATAACTAGGAAATCACTCTCGATATACTTGAAGAATAAATTAACATTATGTAGAATGAATAATGGTGAAGTTAATTTATAGAGTGATAGAGGAAAATTGGCAAAGCTTATTTAGAAGCAATTGTTTCGTGGAAAATAGATATAGGGTTTGTCAAAGTGAAATGAATCAAGATAATGAACCACTACTTTTCACTATAAAACATGTAATTATGAGGGTCAAAATGCCTAAATAACAATAAAAAATAAATCCTAAAGTTATTATACCAACTATGATGGGAATTTTGAGAGCTTAAAATGGTGTGTAGCTTGCTCCAAGAAGCCTATTTATAAGGCACAAAGGACTCATTCGCCTTTAGTGGCGAATGGGTCCCTATTAGGGTTTCTGAAACTAAGATCTAGGTTATGTTCTTCAATGTATGCACTCTTAGATCCTTAGTTTTTAGCTCCCAAAAACCTATAACAAATTATGTAGCTTCAATTCTTCGTTCTTGCATTATAAAGGTCAATCTTGTAACTTGACAACTTTGACAATTTTGCTCTAAACTTCTCCACTTGATCTTCAGCTTGTAAATTTGCAAACACACACCCAAGGGAAGAAAAACTTGTTGATTGTTAGTGAATAGGGGTTTTCCTACGTCAAACCCCGTTTAGGTAATTAAACCAAATGATGAAATAATGAAATTGATGCATGAATATGAAATGATACAATGTTGATACCTTAGAAGTTGTCTTGGAAGATAAATTTGCAATCTAACATGTAGTGGTCATGAAGAATGTAAATCTTGATCTCAAATAGGATGTATAACAATGCTTGCAAGTAGATATTCAATGCTACATTTGCTATCTTAGCTCAACAACATGCACGACTACACTAAACCCTTGTCATGATGAAATGATCTTGAATTGCTGCAATAAGACCTTGATAATCTACCTTGAAATGCCTTTGAAGATGCTTTTGAAGTGCTCTATAATGATCTCTTGAAGGTTCTAGGATGTCTTGTAAACTTGCTAGATCTTGTTAGTAGAAACAATGTGAATTAACCCCATAATTATTCTAAATCAAGAGATTAACCTTGAAATTCAAACAATTCAAGTTGACACCAGATCTAGAAGTGAATGTTATTAAAATCCTGCCAGAATTAAATCCAAAAAGGGGGTCCTCGTTAAGGGAGGACCCATTCTCCACCTAGGGAAAATGGGTCATTGCACAATTTTCTAGGACCTTGCCTTCAAGGAATGAAAGTACATCAAAACATCGTGTATAATCTGCAAAGAAAGGGGGGTCTTATAGAGGGAGGACCCATTCGCCACCTAGGGAAAATGGATCCTAGCACTAATTTCTAAGACCTCAAATTTTCTCAATTAAATGTTATGTAATTTGAATTATGGGTTTCGGGATAGATCCTTGGGAGGTGTAACAAATAAGGCTTAAATTTGAATTAAAGGGGCTAATTAACCACAATTAATTAAGGAGACCCTACATAAATGTGAAAGTGTGTTACAACACTTAAAAAGAGGATACAAGTTAAGTACAACTTATTAAGAAGGGGCCCAAGATCAATTTGAATCTATTACAACACATTACAACATTAAACCTAGGAAAAATTAGGTTAATTCAATGACAATTATATTCCAAATCAAGGAAAAGGGATACTTTTTTCTGTTACTACAACAATTAATGTTGAAGTACACACAAATTGCTTTGAACTTAATTAACTTAAGAAAGGTGTAAGATTTGGCTATGGAGATAGCCACCCAAGATCTAAAGGCCTATGGAAAGCACAAAGTACTCAGAAGATCAATATGACAAGAATAAACTGTATTCTTATCAGTGAAGACAAAAAGAATAAATGGAGTTGTGTGTTCAATGTAGTAGAGACCCCTTGGTTATATAGCAAGGTGAGATACAAGATGTCATATGATTATGACAAGTGTGTTAATCATATGACATGAGATAAATAATCACAACTAGCTAGGTCACATGTAGTAGTTGTCAAAGGATAAGATAACAACTAATGACAACTAACACCTTCTAGAAAGAATCTTAGGACCTAAGTAAACTTAACATGTGAATATGTCCCCTAATTACCTAGTAAGTGAAATAACTAGGTACAAGACATTTATTCACACCAACACCCTCCCTTAAGTGCAACTTAGGGAGAAGATTATTATGCAAATAACAACAAGATGCAAAGATGGGTCCCGGCTACTAGGCCATGTTAGGTACCCGTGTTCATATGCAAATGAAATCTCTCACAAACAGAGAAAAGGAGAAAACCTAGTGGGACAAAACTCCTCCCCAAAAGAAAGAAACAAAATAAGAAACTACTCTCAAAAGGATGAGAAAGAAAAAATCTCATGTGAGGAAAAAGTTACCCCTTAAGAGAATGTAGAAGGTCAAGTGGTGAAGACTGATGTAGAGCATACCAAAGATGATGATGAATCCTCCAAATGCTGCTCATAAAGAATGCCAAACTGTGACAATCATTGATAGAAAGAATCAAGTACCACTGCATAAGATGCCACATAACTAGTGACTGAATGAGCTGAAACTGTCAACTCATGAGTAGCTACAAAATTCGTCGATGAACTATAGATGAATCTACACTGCAATAGGAATAAGGTCAAAACCAAGGAGAAACTGTACAAGTATCAACTAGAAACTCTCTTGACAAATTGGTATATCCCTATCTCAACTAGAGATAGGTATTTAGTCTTTGGATGTAGAACTAAACTTCTAAAGACAAGTAGATTGCTTGCAAAATAAGAGTGTCTATATGGTATCTAGTCCATCACACCAAAATACATGGGTAACCAGGCGTTGCATTCGCTGAGTATATAGGAACTAACACTGGATACATAGATCAATCCAAAGAAGCATAAAATATGATAGAGTACACTAAAATAGCAAGATTGTGGCAGTCTATTTTAGTGCGATTACAACATTAGAAGAGGAGAACTGCAACAATCATGATGCAAATCTGGAACTACTGATGAAGAAGCCAACCAAATGTGCCTCGAAGGAAAAGACCGTGAAAGATGCCCTCCAGTTGCATGTCTGTAGGAGCAGCTGGCTCTTGTTGGTTACCAGTTGGAAGAACAAATGGTGTAGGACAAGGCTTGATCAGTAGGCAAATTTTTTTCCCAAGTTTACTTTTTGAATTGCAATTTGTTTTTAAAAAAACTTTATTTAAAAGTTTAATTTAAAAATTTTATTAAAGAAAAAACTTTATTATTAAAAATAATAAAGAAAATTATTTAATTTTTTGATAAAAAACTTTATTAAAATAATAAAGAAAAATTTGATTTTTTTGAAAAACATTGTTTTTTGGTTTTAAAAACTTTATTAAAAGTTAATAAAGAAAAATTAAGTTTTTTAATTTATTTTAAAACTTTATTAAAATAAAGAAAACATATATGGTTTTTAATTATTGAAAAAATTAAAATATTAAAGAAAAACTTTAAATTTTTTTATTTATTAAAAACTTTAATTTAAAAACTAAACTTTAAAAGTTTGATTAAAATCATTATTAAAAAATTAATAATGAAAAGTCTTATTATTTTTTTAAAAGCATTTAAAAAATCTTAATTTAAAAAGTTTTTATTAAAAAAACTTTAAAATAAAATAAAATTTAATCATTAAAAAACTTAAAAAAAAAAATTAATGGTGCGAGGGGGCCCATCGCCTATCCACAGATTGAGTCGTGGTAGTCGGTGGTACCCATTGTTGGGCCACCGCAGGCCCTAAAGGGTAGGGTACCTTGCGGTCTGCATAAGGTACTTTGTAAGGTTTTTTTTTTTAATAAAAACTTTCAATTAAAACAAATGTGATTTAATATATATTTTTTAATTTTTTTAATTTAATTAAAAAAATGCAGAAAAATATACATATTTTTTATTTTTTTAATTGAAAATTCATACCTATGTATACAGGGCCATCTAACCCGCCTGCTATTTTTTTTTTGCCTCTGAGAGCAACTTTATCCAAATTCAATGATTTGACAATTGATCTTGGGGTTTTTGGCCCTTCTGAACATGATGGCGATGTCATTTTTGGCTGAAAATGCTCTGAAGTGGTAGCTACTTCCTGGATCTAACAATCACCTTCAATCTTCAAACCCTTGTAGATTTGGCCTCTAATGTCCAACTCAGACGAAACATAAGGAAAATTTGAGTTTCTCAAAAACTCCAGACGCAATGGTGAGCTTAGATCTGATTCAAAGCTCCCAAAATGCACCTGCAATACAAAGCCAAAAAAGGAAACCCCCTAAAATCTAATATTTCTATCACACCTTTCTGATTTTCTAGATCATCTAAAGATGCAAGAGAAGAGCATACTCAATGCTTCAAGAAAATACAAGATTTGCACTCAAGATCTCCCAAAAGACTAACCAAAGGCACTCAACTTGCTCTGATACCATGTAAGATTTGGTTATGGAGATAGCCACCCAACATCTAAAGGCCTATGGAAAGCACAAAGTACTCAGAAGATCAATATGACAAGAATAAATTGTATTCCTATCAATGAATGCAAAAAGAATCAATGGAGTTGTGTGTACAATGTAGTAGAGACCCCTTGGTTATATAGCCAAGGTGAGATACAAGATGTCATAGGATTATGACAAGTGTGTTAATCATATGACATGAGACAACTAATCACAACTAGTTAGGTCACATGTAGTAGTTGTCAAAGGATAAGATAACAACTAATGACAACTAACACCTTCTAGAAAGAATCTTAGGACCTAAGTAAACTTAACATGTGAATATGTCCCCTAATCACCTAGTAAGTGAAATAACTAGGTACAAGACATTTATTCACATCAACACAAGGCAATGTGATGAAGATCTAGTGATTTGGATTCAAGCAATCCTTGGCATTTAAAGAAGTTGCATGTAACAATCTTAGGTGGCATATCAATAGTCACCGAAAATCAAAGGTGGTAGACATTTCGTGTGGGAGAGTACCACATGGTCTACTTAGAGTAAGTGATGATTCATCCTCCTATCATATCAATTAAGAGATTGAATGTAATTATAACTATCCTTAAAAATAACAATTAATGAAGGAGTTATCATAATTTGACAAGGTTAGCCAATTTTCATCCAACCTTCTATTCGACCAAACAATAGTTAACATCCAAGAATTAGTTTTGAGAAATCCTAACCGTTACAATGTTAAAGTTTAAATATTCAATTGTAAGATGTTGCAAACATGCAATTTTTAACCCTAAATGCAATGTTCACTAATGAAAAATTAAAGAACCCTAAATGTAATGCAATTAATGCAAACCTAATGCAAACTACTACAAAATTTAGATCCAGGGTTGAAATGGACTCCAATTTTTAGAATTTGGTTATACAAGGTTGAGTTCACCAAAATGAAATGAAGAAAAATATGGGCTTTCCCAAAATGGAAAAGTAAGTCCAAAGGTTGGAAATAGACCCTATCTTCCTCAATTCATTAGGAAATGATATCCCCACAATGAATTGATTATCAACCCTTAGGTGAATCAAGTCAAAGTGGGAATCTTCAAATTTCCTTATGCTTGAAGGATGGGGGTCAAAGTCAAACAAAACTTTGGGGGGAAAAACTAAAAAATAGAGAATCAACTCCAAAATGCAATCTATCACTTGGATCTTGAAGATTAAGCATAAAATTGAGATAAACAACAAAATTTCTGGAAAGTTTGAGAGGGAATTGTGCACTTGTCATAAAAAGCAGTTTTTGCAAGCTTATCAGGGACTCATTCACCCATGGGTGAACGGGTCCAGGTCACCTTTTTTGGAAATCTTTGAATCTAGAATTTGAGCTTGAAACCTGTACTTCTTTCTTATAGCTTTGAACCTTCACTCACAGATTTGAATCAGTGATAAATTTGCAAAACAAAATTTGTTGTTTGGTTGTGGATGGGGGTTTGCCTCAGTCAAACCCTTATTTTGGTAATTAAACCTCGATGAAAAGAATATATCTAAAACATGAAAGTGTGTGGGAGCCCTAATATTAATTGTGTCTAAGATTATAAGAGCTCAAATGCAAAGAAACCCTACTAAAATATGTTAGAATATGATCCCTAAATGAAACAATGAATAGTGACAAAGACCTACTTTAGGAGATACCAAATCACCCTAATAGATCACAAATTTGAATATACCTTCCTTTAGGAAGAAATTAGAATGATAATAGAAGATGCAACCACTTAGGAAACAATTCATTAGGCTTGATTAAATGGCTTGGTGCATCTCCCAAAACTTAGAATCTGTCATGATCCTCCATAAACATCTATCATTAATCTTTGACAATGCTTTATCTTGTTGACAAAATGAGCTTGAAGACTTGCAAAAACAAATAGAATGTTGCTCCAAGACTTCACTTTTGAATGCTTGCTTGATTTCTCCTTGCTCTTTAATGTAAATTCTTGTGATCACATGTGAATCTCTTGAGGTTTTCTAGTGAAAAATTATTGAAAGACAACTTTATAGCATTCCTTTCTAATTTTCCATTTATTAGATCTTGAAAGCCGAAACTTAGAATTTGAAATTAGGACCTTAAAATACCACCAAAAACATGTTTAAATTTGAATTTGTGAACTTAAGGAGGACCCATTCGCCCATGGGTGAATGGGTCTTGACCTAAAAGTTCAAGACTTAATTTATTTTTGGGCATTCAATTAATTAATGGCATTTATTCAATGTGGGTTATAGTGTCAAGAAATAAATAAAATAGACCATGGGATGCATAATGAAGGGTATTAGGGGCCCATTAATGAGGTTTAAAAATGCATAAATGAAAGGTCACTAAAAATAGGTCCAAATTAAGTGTGAAATTGTACTTTCTCTTAGAAAGGAGTACAATTTTCTACACTGCACTACAATATGGTGATTTATATGGGAATGGAGACTCATCATTGTTGAGCACCTAACATGGTGCATCAACAATGGATGAAGGACGAAATTTTGGATTGAATCTTGGGAGGGATTACCACCCCTGTAAGAAGATATACTTTGAAGAATTGAAAGAAATACTGATTAGGGAGCGGGGCTCCAAAGTTGTAGATTGCATCTCAAGGTCTAGCGATACGGGGCTAGTGGAATGGGTGGATATCAACCACATCCAGTTAGAAGTTAGAATCAAAGATAAATTCAAGGGAACTCTCAATTCAAGGAGAGTTCATATCAATAATCGAGAGGATGAAATTGTATGGTGTGGTGAGAAGTTAGGTTGCTACTAAGCAAAATTGGGGTACCAAATCATGAAGGTAGTCAGAACGGGGTGCTCGGGGGTGCGTGGATGATGAGGCTATGTTGGGGACATCCAATCCTACTAAAAGCAGATGCCTTTCTATGGATTGCTATGCATAAAGGCATTTTAATGAGGGAATGACTCAAGAGAATAGTCATCAAAGGATCAAGAAGGTGTGTCCTTTGTCAGAACATGGAAGAAACTATAGACTATTTACCCCTTGGGTGTTCCTATGCATCCACATGATGGGATTGGATCCAAGGGAAACTCAACTAGAATGAGCCTAGGAATGAGAGCTTTATAGACTTCATCAAGAATTAGTCGTTACTAGATTGGAAGGGCATATGGGGAGGCCTATGGACTACGACCAAGCTATCATTAGTGACTTGGCACATATGGAGGGAACTAAACAATAGAATTTTTAATGACAAAGCAAATGATGTGTGCATAGTGAAAAAGAAATTAGAACACATTTTGATAGAGCTAATAAACAACAAAATAGGTTCCAATAGGGATGCCCAGTTCACAACATGGGACTAGGAAATAAGAAAAAGGATGCTAGGGTTAAAGGCATCAAAAGGCGTATGAGGGGCGGGTAGAAAGCATGCTCAAGAGATGACGAGATGGCTTGTACCTCCAAGTGGGAGGCTAAAACTAAATTTTGACGGAGCTGCAAAGGGTGACCTAGGGGCTATAGGGTATGGTTTGAGAAATGACCAAGGAGTGATGTTGTGGGTTATCTCAGGAATTGTGGGGATGACCATCAACAACAAAGTTGAGCTAGAGGCTTTGATAAGGGGGTTGGCATAATTTCAAAAATAAGGCATTAAAACATAGACATAAAAGGGAATTCACTAATTTATATAAATACAATTAGGAAGTAAGTAACCCCAAATTGGAAACTAAGTAGAGGTATAAGGAGGGCTTGGTGCTTCTTGGAGAATCTAGCCTTCTTGATCAGATATGTATATAAAGAAGTGAACAAAGCAGCTGACAGGCTAGCCAATGTTGGGGTGGTTGATGGGGCTACCGAGGCAGTCAGGAGTGACCCGAGAAGATGGGAAGGACTATGAGAGATACATAAAGCTGACAAGGAGTAGTGATTGTGAAAGGGACACTTGTTGGAAAATGCACAATGCATCTTCATCTATAAGTTGTACTTACGAAAAGATATTGGTTGCCATTGCTAAATATTTGAATCCATAAAGATCGTGTTGGGAAACATAAGATTTTTGGGTCTAGGGAGTATCAGACCTCGATAAGTTGATCTTTGAGTTGTAGAAGATAAGACATTGGCAAAAATGTTATATAAAGATACAAAGGTCTTCAAGCGAGGCACACAATTTTTGCTATAAATTGTGAGGATCTTTGGCTTTTAGTGTTGTTGTCAATAGGAAGGGAAAGAGCAGCAGGTGGGATGCTTGTTCAAACTGAAGGAGGAGGTTGCAAGGGAAGTTGTAATCAAGGTGGTCGAGATGGATGTCTAGTTGGGTGGACATGTGTGTGACAATGAGATCTATTGAAGGTTCTTCTCAACAGTAATCCAAATCTTGGGAGCCAAACTTTGGGGCATTCATTTTGCAAGACATCTAATTCCTATCCACTACATAGAGACAATCATGCCAAAGATCTAGAACATACCAATTTTTCCCACCTCGAGATTATTGTAGGCATCTTTGACACAAGTGCGATCTCTCATGGAGGGGTGGAAAAAAGGGGATTCTAGCTATATAGGGTGGGTGTTGACAAAAATATTCTAGACAAGTTCCAAGAGCACTTGGGGAATGATGGTGATATATTGACACCTCTTCAGGTGGTGAGATGTGTTGACTGTGCTGAAGGTATTACCTTCATCTTGTACAAATATCTGTAGTGTTCTTTTATGATCAATAAAGGGAACTAAACCCTTCGTAGCACTTAACCATAAAAAAAAATCTCGCTATAATTTAGTTGCTAATAAAATATTAAAAAATGAAGTTAAATGAGATGTCACTTTTTATGTGTGTAAATTTTATTTTCTCCTTCAATTTTTTTGTGTATTTATAGTTAAAACTTCAATGTGTGGATTTTTTTTCCAATATTGATAAATATATTTTTTAAATAAATATTAAAATGTTTGTATTGAAAACACAACTATTCTCATGGGATGCCATCTTTTGTCTTAACTATTTATCCAAAATAGAAAAAGTATGCCATCTTGACATTGAATCTTTTATCTAGTGCATCATATATTTTTCAATTTTTTTTACATATTTTATTATTTTTTCTTGATAAGGTAACAAATCTTATATTCTAGTGATTATAACCTACTTTTAGTATAAATAAAAAATAAATATAAAAAGTAATTAAAATATTAAAATTATATATATTTGAAAACTACACTTATAGATCTACAAAAGGGTATTTTAATATCTATAAAAAATATTATTTACATTAGTAGGAGTTGTTGACATATTAATTTTTTCAATAATTTTATTTTTTTGGTAAATTATCCACAAAGTGGTGCTATATATGCATTTATTAAACACTTTTATTAGGAAAATTTGTTGCCATATCTAACTTAGCTACAATGAATCTAGCTAAATTATATGTTTGACCAAAATTAATTTGTATCTAAAAATACTTAAATTCACTTGTGGTGATAAGTTGGTTGAAAGTGTGACACAACTTTGTACTTTTACCCCCTCTTGAAGATGATGTAGTTTTTTGGATAACAAACAAGTTTATAATGAACAAGTATTACTAGTTGATGAAATGACAATTAGGTTGTGTCTTTCCTTTCTTGATAAACTATGATTATTATCATTTTGATTATGGGGACTCATGGAATAAAACATGTAGGTGTATTAATCAAGGACATAATGAATTACCTCAACTATTAGTTTTATGTGATTATTCTATTGAATATGAGGTTAGTAAAATTAGAATCTATTTTTTCAAGTACAAAGAAGAATTTGTGAAACTCAAAACTATGAAGTTAATGCCTTGTTACTTTTGCACATATTGAGAAATTATGTGAAATCCAATTTTGATTCAAGTTGTCTAATTTTTTTTTTTATCGAGAAGGGCTCTTTTTACATAGTTATTTTTAGGTTTTGTTTTCTATTTGATTTTCTTTTGTTGATTGGTCTAGGGTTTTATTTTCTTTTGGGTTTGTTTCGCCAGTATCATAGTAAAATATTATTAGGGAAATATCTTAGTTTTTCTTTGGTAAGCATTGGTCATAACTTGCCAAACAAAAAGTAGTTATTTATTAGTATTGGTGTACTATGGAAAATTGCATACCTTAACAATTTCACATTATGTTTTGGCCCCCCTAAATTATTGAGCTTAATTGACCCCATAATGACCTAAAATTATGTATTTCAGAGCCCATTTACCTCATTTTTAATAAACACCAAGCATTGAATAAATGCATCCAACTCATATGTTGCCTCCAAAATCAAGTGTCTTGGAAATTTGGGCTAGGAATGATTCGCCCATGGGCGAATGAGTCCCCCTTCTTAGCCAAGACCCATTTTTTGGATATGTTTTTGGTGATATTTTAACATTCAAAATTCAAGTTGAAAATGTTGGCTTTTGGGATATAAGTTTTAGAAAATTGGATAAAATGCCTATCAATACCTAGTTATTGCATCATTTGAAATATAAGGATTATTAACAAGCTAGATGTGAACTTCAAGAGAATTCAAGAGCAAGTCAAGAGTAGCATTTCAGAGTCTTATTGCAACAATTCAAGATCCAACATCATATCAAAGTTTATGTGTGTTCATATGGTCTTGTGAAAGCTAACATTATTGTAGGTCTCCAAGCATTCAAACAAATCTATCAAGCAAGATCAAAATCCTTGAAGATGTGTATGACTCTAGTCCTTCAAGGAAGTCATTGAAGGGTGGTGAGTTGCAACATTTTGTTCATTCATCATTTCCTTCCTTTCCATAAGGTTTTATCATTGACATTGCCATTATGGAAGTGGAAACACTTACACAGGGTTTGACCGAGGCAAGCCCCTATATGTCAACATTTTTTCCCTCTTTGAACATGTAGGTTATAGGTTTGAAGAGGATTTGAAGATCCATTTTGTATAGTTGTATTTGTTGTCATCAAAGTTGTTAAGCCACAAAAACTCAATTATAGAATTTAGTGATAACATTCTGACAAGTTTAAAATTAGGAATCAAGAGTTCAGATCCAACACAAAAGGACCCCAAAAGTTGATCAGGGCACCCCTACAAAGACCCATTCTCCCAAGGGTGACTTAGTCCTTGTAGACACAACCAAACCAATTTTTCTAGTTAGGGACACAATCATCTACACCTTCTAGATCTACTGGAACTTAACTATTTTAGTTTATCAGTTATCAGGATTTTGCATATATCATATTAGGGCATATGGTCTAATTAGGGAAATCAATCCAAATCATTTCCAATCCATTCTAACCCTCAATTAGATGTGGATCCAGGTCTAATTAGCTCACCTTTGAGGTTGTAAGTCAATCATTTCACCTTGTGATCTGCATCATAATGAAACTTAGAAAAAAGCCACCATTGCATCCTAGGTTCTTTGCATTTAGGATCTAGGGTTCTCTTTTTTTTTATGTTTCATTTTGGTGAACTTGACATTTGACATCATAACTTCTTGATTTAGTAGTCTTTCAAACCCTAGATCTAGGTTTTACATTGCATTGTTTTGCATCTTTCATTTAGGCTTTCATCTTTGCATCATAAAAAACATAAAAAATTTAAAAAAATGTATCACATATTGCATCATATGTTTTTATTAGGGTGTATTTTAGTTAGTTAGATCATATTTACATTTATATTGCATTCACTAAGTGGTCAAAATGAAATTGCTCATTGCATGTAAATTGCATCTTTCATTTTAGGTTAAAAACAAGTGAAAATTGCATAGTTGTGTTTCACATCACCATTCCCAAAATTTTGCATCTTCAAATCGGTCAACTATTGCATATTAGATCTGAAAATTGCATTCAAAATTGTCTTTTATTGTTGCATATCGACACTTGAGTCACATTGTCTTAAATTGGAAAACATTACATTGCTTGATTTCAAAAATGCATCAAAATCATCATTTTTAAGTTGCAACATCTTAGAATTAGTCAATCATTGCATTTTAGATCTAAAACTTGCATTCAAAACATGTCATAACATTTGCACCTTTGTTGCACCATTTTGCATTACCTTGTCTTAAATTGAGCAAAATCTAGATCCACATCTATTGCCATCAGAAATCTATTTGAAGTAGTCATATGTTTGCAAAACATGTAAAAAGGTGGGAGAATAAATGAATCAAGGTACAAAAGAAGTCGATGTAAATGACATAATATTTTGGGTGCACAAATGTTCAAAAAAAAAATTGTGGATTTGAAATATTACATATTTTACAAATGATTGATTGTTATATTTTTGTGAAATCCCACAAAAAATTATCTTTTATTTTTTTAGGACCACAACTCTTTTTTTTTTTTTTTTGATACTACAAGGGTATCCCCGTGACCCAACCCAATGACCCAATAGTCCCCTGCGAGTGAGATCCCTCACCCTCGAGAAATCCCACCTCTTAAAACCGAACCCGAGACCAATGAGGAACAAACCCACTACCCAAACCAACTCTACTACTCGTTCGGGCTAGCACCACACCAGCTCTTAATAACCTAGATTTTATGCTTTAGTTGAATGATATATCTAGGCCTTCAAGAACATCAATCTCCCGATATTTGCTCATATGAGTATCTTAGCAAGGATAAGGATTGACAGCCTTTTAAAGTCAAAACCCTATTTTAAATTAAATAATATTTATATAATCCTCAATTAAATAATTAATCGAAAACTGTATGAAATCAATGAGACACCTAAACAAAAAGCTCAGACGAGGTGGGCCTCAGTTTGGTCTTTTATTTAGATTGAATTCTCAAGGATCTGAACCGGGGACAAAAGAGGGAAAAAAAAATAATGGCAAACCAAGCTAGTAGATTGGGTTTAAGGTTAGTGCTGCTGGTATTGATTTGCGTTGTAGCATTTTATGTTGGGAGACCTCTCTACTGGAAGCTCTCAGCCACTTTACAGGAGGTCAGGGAGAAGAACTATGATGCCAAGGCCGTGAAGGATGGTAGGATTTTCTAATCTCATATTTTAGCATCTATCTGCTTCTTCTTGCTTATTTCTTTTTTCGCTGTGCTGAAGTTTTTTCAGATCTTGAAGCTTTTTGTTTTTAAATTTTATTTGAGATCTGGGTATTTGATAAGACTACCCGTTTGTCGATTATTATAAGATTGTGTCAGTGGTGGTCTAGCCATTCCTGAGGGTAATTGACTCCATGGCCGCTGTGAGTTGAAGTCATGACCTTGATTGCCAAAATTCACTGACACCCATCAGAAGAAATTTCTTTTAATTGCATAGAGCTTGGTATCTCTTAGGTTGAATAATTCTGTGGGTGGGATTTTATGAAACTATTTTTTTTGCCCGGTGAGTTGAACTGGTGACCTTGATTGTTAAAATCACAGCCACCGATCAGAAGATATTTCTTGGAACTGCAATCAGTATAGAGCCTGGTAAAATTTGGGTCACCTTTATGGTTGTGTGCAGTAAGTGTGAATCATATTTTTAAGATTTATAAGCATGTTTCACACTAAATCACGTTCTCAAGATTTGAGTTATGGGTGATTTTGTTGTCGCTAGGATGTGATCCTAGTTCATGCTCTTATAAGTGTCCCTATCACATTAACATCGCAATCATTATCCAAAACAAGGAAGTTATGGACATAGTCTGTAGTTTCCTTGCCAATTAGTTGATCACTTAGTTACCTGTTAAACTTTAGACACCAAGGAACTTGGCTGAGGAATAAGAAGCTCTACCAATCTCCAAGTTCCAGCAGCTTCATTTCTTGGTGACTATGTGTGAACATGTTATTAAACTCAACCAACCTTTAGAAATGAATATCAAAATTAGTTAATAAGTTGTGTGATGCTGTTACGTAGTTAGATCCGCTGTAGATCTTGTTGACTGGCAAAATTTGTTTTTTTATAATCTGAAATTGCAAAATACCAACATATGAAGTTGAAATTTTGTATTAAAGCCTATTTTATTATTAATAAATCTTGGTTATTCCTTCATTTTGGTATCATGAGAACCTCTACCAATGTCCAAGTACCAAAACCTTATCTCTTGGTGAATATATGTAAATATGATAATAAGTCCAACCAGCTGTTAGAAACTGAATGTTAAACTTTGGTAATAAGTTGTGTGATGCTGTTGTTTATTTAGATTTGATAAACTTGTTAAATAGTTAAATTTGTTACACGTTGGATTTCTTGTTCCATCATTTTGGTATAAAAGCAGGTGCAAAAAATCTGTCTCAGTTTGCAGCGCATGCATGTGTGCTTGTCTTTGATTTATGGCCATGTAATTCAAATCCCATGGTTATGCTGGATGTGTCCATTGTTTTACCAGTGGGTACCAGTATTTGCAGCTGTTTTATATGCTTGTTGACAAACCTTGCTCCGATTCCATGTTCACCAGGCTTTGCAGTTGCTCCGTATGCTTGTTAACTAACCTTGCTTTGATTCCATGTTATTTTCAGTGGAACAGCGATTCTGGACATGTCCATTGATTTCCCACTGAGCACTAGGCTTTGCAGCTGCTTTATACACTTGTTGACTAACCTTGCTATGATAGCATGTTATTTTCCATGGACCAATGATTCTGGACATATCCACTGATTTCCCACTGGGAACCAAGCTTTGCAGCTGCTTTTTGCACTTGTTGACTAAGGTTGTTCTGATACCATGTTATTTTCCATGGACCAGCTAAGACTCAAACCCAGGACCTCCCATGTATATGTCAGGGTCCTCTACCACTGAGCTACCAGTCCTCTGTGACTGGAGCTTTTTGGTAAGTTTAGGTGTAGTTCATTTCTCCGATATCAACTTTCCCATGGATGTGGCATGTGGAAAAATAAAAGGAGTGTGGCCAGTAGTATTCTCACAATCCTAGGAAAATATTTTCATATAAAAATAGCAGAAGGGATGGGGACAAAGAACAGGGATGTAGACATCTCCCCATAGAACATAGATGCAATATAAGAGAACATAGATGCAATATAAGCGTAGTCTTATGGTTTATCGAGAACTTCCAAACCCTATTTCAAAGTAGTGGTGCAGATCTTTGAATCCCATGTCTCCTGGTGATTCGCGACTATGTACAAAACAAAGATTCTTAGATTTACCCAGTGAAATATGAAATTTGAATAACCAAAAAAATTCTAGGTTTGTCAAATTCTTTTCCTGATCCAGAACTGATTGATGAAACTCAGTTTGTCACATCAGATTGTCAACTTTTTCATGTGGATATCTTGGGACAGAACTGTTCAAGGCCTTATTCTACTGGGTCTAACCTGTTTGATATCAGAAACAGTTAACATGCATTTATTTGAACATCTGATCATACGAAGAAAGTTGGATCATATCACAGGTTTAATTAATTAATTTTTTGTTGAGCTCCTAAATCCTAGGAGTACTGATTTTTCAGATGATATCTTTTGAAAAGAGCTGTTGCTGGCTTATTCGTATTTTCAGCATATGTTGTTGTGGTGAGGGTATTTTAAAAGTAGTTGTTTGTTGATGACATCATTTACTACTATTTGGTTTTGAATTTTTGTGTGATTGAAGTTTGGTGTTTTAGGAGTGGCCATTTACTGGTCTCACATTACAGATTGTATCATCCGGATCTCATTTTTCTGATGTTTCTAGTGTTAGTACTGGTTTGTTACATACTCTGTTCTCATTTTGTTTCAACAGGCTTCACACAGCTGATGCATTCAGCTCAGAAATCAGTGGGATGGTTCAATGATGAGTCAGATGCAGGAGTGAATGAGAAATCAACCAAGAAACTAGCTAAGAAGGTGGACAAAACCAAAAAGGCAAATTCTCGGAGACTTGCTTATTTATAGGTAAAAATCAGGGAATCTTACTTAGGGCAAGAGGCTTCGAGAGTTCTATAAGTGCTAAATGGGAGAGGGGTGCTGTTGCTTTTTGAATAATGGTGGGGTAAATAGTTTCTATTCAATGGCTTCTCTTAAAACTGTTGATTTTGTAAACAAGGATAAACTATATGATAAAATCATAAATGTAAAGCTCTAATAGTGTATGTTTTATGAATGCATAAAGCTTATATTTCAGATCTTGTACTTGAAATTTTTTTTAGCATTGCCTTTACAAAATGCACTGTAGTTGAACATGTTATGGGCTTCAACAAACAATTTTAATTAATTTAGAGATTTACCATTAGTATCATAAGCAATCCAATCACATGATTTTGTGGATAGATTTTTGAAGGGCGTTAAGCTTTCTTTCAGCAAAAGCAGCAAAATAGTTGTGGGAAATATAGCTGCTGCTGATTATTTCCACTGGCCAAAGCGTTATCTATTTTTGGAGTGATAGCAGAGATTTAAATGGATCATACTATACTGGCACATTGTACACTATGGAATGTCTGAGGTTTACTCCAAAAAACATAAGAATAAATTTCACATTATGTATGGTGTACGGATGGGCCAGGATAGTTGATTACTATTTTAATCACTACTCTGTTTGCCACAGGTGTCCAATTTGAGCCAACACTCATTTGCCTTTTACCTTTCTTGTATCTGGTTCCACAATGCCCTGGGTTTGTAGCATCACATTCATTCTGGATGCAACTGTTGTTGTAGTGCATGCAAGGGGTGGCAAACTGTGGTGTGAGCTCAGGGATCTCCTCTAGTGTCTCGGATTAAAACCTAGATTGATGTAATAAGTGTATGCAAGTGTTGATTCCTGAGCATCACCTGTTAAAAAAGTATTCTATCTTAACAGAAAATTTTAGACTGGCATTGCAATGGGACATGTTGTTTGGGAATTTGCAACAACTCTTTAAGCATATTATTTTGATTGCCAAACACTCTGTTTACCAGATTTTTGTTTCCCAATTTCATAATCAAATTAAAGACAAAACTTGCATTTATGAGATCAAAACCTTCATTGATAATAGGAGGAAATGTCTTTCCTTTTTCTGTTTCTTATAAACAGATCATAACTTGAATGTTGAACATGTCTATGTTCTGAACATCACCAATTTATCTTGATAATGTTACAAGTTGCCATAATTCTTGAAAATCAGATAAAATCCTTCTTGAAGGGATTACTATAGGCCTAAATATTTGATACTTCAACTGGAAAGGAAAAGATAAGTATCAAGGTCATGGAAAGTAGCACTATAGCTCTACCATTTTTCAGTAAAATTAATTAGCAGCAATGGGCTGGCAAACTCAAATATCATTTATATCATGTTTTATAATACAGATTTGGATAATAATAGAATGAAATAGTAACTACTACATCCTATGACATATTTCTGTATTTATGAGTGTTTGGTGAAATGTCGAAGTCATTCAAAATATTTGTCACACAACTCAAAAGCCTACCTCAGAAAGTAGTAAAAACCAGAGGTAGCTGTCACTGTGATTTTGTATCTTCTGATTAACAGCCAAATTAGTTGTGATTATGATTTATTGCCCTCCTATGACCTTGATATGTTAAATATTAAAGCATTGTAACTGCGACCTTTGGAAAAATTTGCATGCACCAAAAATTCGGCAAAAGCAAAATATTAATCCTTGTTTAGTTCAGGCACAGGTAATAAATTTGGCACAAAAATTTATATAGACATAGATTTCTTTGATAGTTAAACTTGCTGAAATGCTCATATTTTGTTGGTTGCCCGTTAGAGGAGTGCTAATGCGTTATGCAACAAGAAGGCTTTTTAACAATTCATAAGAGGAGATAGTATTGGTATCATTAGGCCTTGTATTGAAACAAATTTCTATGGACACCTTCAATGTAGTAGCAGAGTTGTTTTATTTCCAATGCTTGGACAAACATCTATCACTTTACTTTGTCACACCTATTGCAGACAAGAAATTGCTCACCATCTTTTATTTTATTTCATATTCTTTTTCTCTTGCATATAACCTCCTGTTATATGTGACAATTATCCCCTTAATCCTCCATGACTCTCTGTCTCGTCTGTTATTGTATTTTGATTTTCCCAAAATGCATTCAGGGGCATCCTTATTCGCTTCATTTGTGTTCAGTATCCTCATAACCACATTTTTAATGTCTCTGAAACACATTCCGGGGGTGATTCTACACTTGATCCCTCATTATGAAATCAAATCTAATTCTGTGTCAATCTTTATTTCGCATAGTACTATCCGTGTTCATCCTGCCCTTATATCAGACTTGAACTATGCACTTTTCTGTCCATATCTCTGTTTTTGTGTGGACTGTACAATTTTTACTTGGCTTTGATTATTGTGAACATACTTTCTATCCCTGCAAAGCCTGCCTAGCTTTTTATTCTCATTACAATATTCTATCTTATAGATACATGTCTATATGTGATATTTTAAGTGTCCGTATACATTTCATTCCTATGCATGTTTCTTTCCTTTTCAGTTGCTATCAGAGAAGTCTTGATGCTAACCACCCTCCATTTTATTCCTGCAATTTCTGTTCTTATTGTCATCTCAAGAAAATGCACTATTTCTCCATCACATATGACAATTTTGGCAAAAAGGAGGTTTATTTTTGGAAGAGCTATATATCTCAACTATATTAAGGCTAACATTTAAGCAACAAATTGTTATCTATTTGAGATTAATGATGTTCGAGCCAGAACTTGCCCTTCAATATTTTATGCAATTTTTATTTATTTTTTTAATGAAGGTTTGATTTTTTTTTTATCTTGTTTGTTCTAATTGTGAATGTGCATACACTTGCCATTTCTTATTTTGTACCTATTTTGAAAAAACAGCTTAATATATTTACATATTGACAAATGATGTAATTTTATATAAAGTTGGATCCTTACCTCCATGCTATTTTCTTTTACATTAATCCCCTATCTTGTTCATAAATGCACATATTTTAATGTATCCTCCAACTTACATTAATGGCATCTGTTCACATATTTATCCCTACACATTCATTCCCTATCTTAATCTGAGTCCTTTAATGTCTCGAATCATTTTTGTGGTGAAGAGTTGACTCTATTGAGTGTGGAATTGACACTAAATTTTTTAAAATCCAAGTTTAAATATTTCCTAACTCTGTTCATTCTTTTCTTGTCCAGGACAGACTAACAAAAGTTTGCACAAATTATTACTATGTCTTGAATTTAAAAGCATCTGATTGCATTCATTTGTTATTTCAAAATATTCTCTTATCTTTGAACTTTTTGAGCATGATCATTCACATTTAAGGAAGGAAACATTCTTTTTGATGCTCTAAAATGAATCTATATTTGCACATTCATTCTAAGAGCATTTCCATTGTTGGAATCTGCTATCTTTGATTTTGTACACACATTGTTCGGGGTTAACCAAAGCAAACATGCCCCTTTTTGACATAATGATAACCCTTCAAAGGTGTATTTAAATACCACTATTATTTAAAATTAAAAAAAATAGAGAGAACAAAGGCAAATTTAGTATAATTAATATACAATTGTTAGATTATTTTCATAGATACATGATATTTCTATGGACACAAATTTAACCTTGACCTTAGGACTCAACCTGACATGATACAACTAACAATTTAAATTCCAAAGGGAACTACAAACTTGTTGGATATTGACAATAATAAAATAAATAAAGCAAAATCTTGTGAAAAAAATGTAACAATAAAAACAATAAAAGCAATAAAACAAAGCTGGCCTTTTTCTAAGTTTGACAAAGGTTGTTATCTTGAAGATATTAAATATATCTTGTTGCATGAAGGCAAAATAAATGTAATGAATTGTAATTGATTAGCAACAGCTATGTAAGAGTATAATCAGTTTCCTTGAGTAATAATTATACTAATACTTTGCCTCGTGGATGTTTCCTTGACATATTGTCAAGGTTTTACCACATAAATCTGTGTCTTGTCTACTATTTTGTTATTCCATTCATTTTCTTCGTTATTTCTTTGCAACCAACTTGTGTTGCAATATTATTTGGTTTGTGGGTTTTATGTTTCTATTTCCTTAATAAGTGGTATTAGAGTAGTTATTTTGTAGTGTTTATGTTAGGATTTGGTGTTTGTTTTGTAGCATCAAATGGTGAAGGTTTTGAATGCAAGGTTCGAGGTGGAGAAATTCAATGGAAAGAATAATTTTGAGCTATGGAAGCTCAAGATGTGTGATTTGTTAGTGCAATAAGGATTGCCCAAAACATTAGTAGGGAAGTCTAAGAAATTTGCAAAAATGATTGATGAGGATTGGGAGGATCTAGATACAAGAGATCTTAGCACACTTTAGTTTTGTTTAGCAGATGTTCTTTTTCAATATTGTTGAAGAGGAAACAAGAAGCAGCTTATAGAGTAGAATGAAGAGTCTTTATATGACAAAATCCCTGAGAAATGGAATCTACTTGAAGAGGCAGTTGTATAGTTTGCAAATGAAAGAAGGTATAAACTTTTTTGATCATTTAAATATTTTCAACACTCTTATATGTCAATTAGCTAGTACAGGTGTAAAAGTCGAAGATGAAGAAAAGGCAGTTACATTATTGTGTTCATTGCTTGAATCTTGGGATGATTTAGTCATTTCCATTAGCTTTAGTACAACTGACATCCTTGAATTTGATTATGTTGTGGGAGCTTTGTTGTTTGAAGAAATGCGAAGGAAATCTAACATAGAAACCTCCACACCAGAAGCAATGGTGGTTAGGGGCTGATCCACATAAAAAGGGAAGATTTGAGAGGTACATCCAAATCTAAATCAAAAGGCAAAAAGGGTAAGGAAAAATGTTGGTATTGCAATAAATCAGGGCATCTCAAGAAAGATTGTTGGAAGAGAAAATAAGACAATGACGATTCCAAAAAGGAAGCAAATCCGACTGAGACAAGTTTAGGTATAGTTGATGTAGTATTATCACTTTGTAATTCCTTACATTATCATGAGGAATGGTTATTTGATTCTGGTGCTTCTAATCACATGTGTCCACATAAGAATCAACTTTCTTCTTACCAAGCTATTAATGGGGGTGTTGTTCTTATGGGAAATAATGTTTTTTGTAAGATTGTTGGGATTGAAAGCATTAAGATTAAAATGTTTGACGGTATTATGAGGACATCAACAATGGTAAGACATGTACTAAAACTCAAAAATAATTTAATTTCCTTGGGAGTTTTGGATTCTAGAGGCTATAAATTTACAAGTCAAGGTGGATCACTAAAAGTGTCCAAGGGAATTTTGGTGGTCATGAAGGCTACAAATATTATAAACCTTTACAAGCTAGAAGTAATAAATGAAGCAGCAATATTTTACAAAACAAATGAATCTACTCGTTTATGGCATTAGCGATTGAGTCATATGAACAAGAAAGGGTTGAAGGTACTATTAAATTGTAAGTGACTTCCAAATCTAAAATATTTGAATTTGAATTTCTACAAGCATTATGTTTATGGGAGGCAATCTAGATAGAAGTTTAAAGAAGGTAGTAATACAAGGGTATTCTAGATTATATTCATTCAGATGTTTGGGGACCATCTACTATAGTTTCTTTCGGATGATCATCATATTTTGTGATATTTATAGATTACTCTAGAAAGGTGTGGGTTTATATTCTTAAAAGTAGAGTTGATGTGTTTAGTGTATTTAAACAATTTAGAGTTTTGATTGAAAAGAGAACTGGTAGATCAATCAAGTATTTAAGAACAAATAATGTGGGCGAATTCACATCTTTAGAATTTGAAAATTATTGTAAGTTGGGATCGAAAGGCATAAAACCATTGTTTACACTCCTCAGTAGAATGGTGTTGTTGAAAGCATGGATAGTACCCTTCTAAGGAGAGCTAGGAGAATGCTCAATAATACCAAATTGCAACAAGAGTTGTGGGTAGAAGCAACCTCTACAACTTGTTATCTGGTAAAATAGTCACCATCAATTTTGCAAGATTCCCCAAGAAGTATGGTAAGGTCATTCTTGTGATTATTCAAAAAAAAATTGTTGTTGTGATGCATATGCTCTTATTTCAAAATATCAATGTTCTAAATTGGACCCCAAATCTAAGAAATTTACCTTTGTTGGTTATGGTGATAGATTAAGGGATACAAATTGTGGGATCATGGTACCCACACAATCATTATTAGTAGAGATGTAATATTTGATGAATCTCCTCTCATAAAATCGAATATAAGTAGAAGTTGAAATGAAATAGGAACAAGTATCACAACATCAACAAATTCAATTGGAAACTCATCTATCTACAAAAAATAAGGAGCAAGAAGAAGATTCCAAAGACGAAGAAGAGGATGCAAAAAATATATAAGAAAATGTGGAAATTCCACAACTAGATCTAAGGAGATCTACATGAGTCAGAAATCCACCTAAGAGGTATGATGATTATATTTCATTTGTTGCTTTAATTTTTAATGATTGGGGAACTAATTGTTATAAGGAAGCAACAAATGGTATTGAAAATGCTAAATGGAAAATAGCAATGAAAGAAGACATGGATGCCTCAAAGAAGAATAAAACATGGGACTTGGTAGAACTCCCAAAGGGTAGGAAAGTTGTTGGTTGCACATGGATCTACAAATTGAAAATGGGTGTTGATGATAAAGTTAATAGTTACAAAGCAAGACAAATAGCAAAAGGGTATTCTCAAAAGGAAGGTATTGATTTTCATGATTTTTTTTCACTAGTTGTTAAGCTTGTTTCTATTTGGGTTGTATTAGCACTTGTTGCTTTACTTGATCTTGAGTTGGAGCAATTAGATGTTAAAACAATATTTTTACATGGAGATTTGGATGAGGAGATATATATAGAACAACCCTAAGGGTTTGTTCAAGATCACAACATAAAATTTGTTTGCAAACTCAAAAAGTTATTGTATGGCTTGAAGCAATCTCCCAAACAATAGTACAAGAAGTTTGATTCCTTCATGGTGAGCCAAAATTTTACAAGGAGTGAGTATGACCATTGGTATTTACTTTAAAAGTTTAAAAATGGTTTATTTATTATCATAGTATTATATGTTGGCAATATGCTTGTAGCAAGAAAAAACATAGTTGAGGTCAACGGGTAAAAGACTCAAATGGCTAAGACTTTTGATATGAAGGATCTAGGAGCAAAAAAAATAGAACTTTGGGCATGTAAATAAATAGAGACAAGGAACATGGTAAACTTTGGTTATCGCAGTAGAAGTATTTGAGGAAGATCCTCATAAGATTCGATATAAAGAATGTGAAACTAGTAAATATCCCTTTAGCTTCTCATTTTAAGCTTTCTTCAAGTTTATGTCCTAGTAATAAAGAAGCAAAGGATTATATGTCTCGTGTACCTATGCCAATGTAGAAGGAAGCTTAATGTATGCGATGGTATGTACAAAATTAGATATTTCACATGTAGTTGGTGTTGTTAGTAGATACATGGAAAATCCAAGTAAAGAGCATTAGGTAGCAATGAAATGGGTGCTTCGGTATTGTAGAGGCACAAGTGATTATTGTATCACTTTTGATGGTTGTAGTGGTTCAGTTTGTGGTTATGTTGATTCAAATTTTATAGGTGATTTGGACAAAAGGAGATCTACATCTAGTTATGTCTTTACTCTTGCAAGAGAACCTATTTGTTGGATGTCATAGCTTTAAGAAACAATTGATTTATCCACTATTGAGGCAAAGTAAATGGCTATCTTACATGCATGCAAAGAGGCAATTTGGTTGAAGGATCTTTTGGGCGAGTTTGGAAAAATATGGGACAAGGTGATTATATTTTATGATAGTCAAAGTGCTATACATTTGACTAGAAATCTAGTTTATCACAATAGGACTAAGCATATTGCGATTAAATACCATTTTGTAAGAAAATTTATTGATGTAGGTGGAGTAGCTCTTGAGAAAGTTTATACACTAAAAAATCGTGCAAACATTTTATAAAACCAGTATAATTAGAGAAGTTGAAATGGAGTTTGACTTCTCTTGGCTTTCAAAAAAGGTGATGAATGGGCATTGGAAAGTATCACGTAAATTATTGTCAAGGTGGATATTGTTAAATATTGACAACAATAAAGGAAAAAAAGCAAAATCTTGTGAAAAATATAAAACAATAAAAACAATTAAAGTGATAAAACAAAGCTATTTTTTTCTAAGTTTGATAGAGGTTGTTATCTTGAAGATATTATATATATCTTGTTGCCTAAAGACAAAGTAAATGTAATATGAATTGTAATTGAACAACAACAGTTGTGTGAAGATTGTAATTAGTTTATCTGAGCAATAAGAATATAGATGCTTCGCCCTGTGGATGTTTCCTTGACAAATTATCAAGGTTTTACCACTTAAATTTGTGTCTTCTGTATTATTCTATTATTCCATTCATTTTCTTCATTATTTCTTTGCAACTGACTTGTGTTGCAATATTATTTGGTCTATGGGTTTTACATTTCTTTTTCCACAACCTGTTTCCACAACAAAACTATCCTATTCTATTTTCAATTACGAGGCATTTGAACTTTAAAGTATCAAAAAACTATTTATTTAATACATAAAACTCACTACCTTTATTTTGGTTGGAATATTTTTGATGGTACGTCTGTTAAGGTACAAGTTTAGCCATTGTTGCAGTGGTTGAGTAAGGCCACAAGCTTTTGTTGAGTAGCCTTTTTGCTCTCTTCCTTCTTCCTATTCTTGGTATTTATAAGGAATTGGTGCGTGTGGGAGGAGCAAGGTTCAATTCTCACACATTTGGCCATTTTTTCTCCTTTTCTTTGGTGTTTGCAAGGGTGGTTTCTTGAATGGTGGTTGATGGGGATCTAGGAACCCCAACCTTTCTTTTAAAGTTGCTCTTAATAGGGATGAACCCTCTTTGTCTAGACATGAAAAAGTAATTCGTCTTCTAATACATGCAATGAAGGAAACTAGATTTGACAAATGGATGACTAATTTTTCAAAACTACAAACTATCCTATTCTATTTTTAATACATAAAAATCAATATGTTCATTTTGGTTGGAATTGTTCTTTTGGTACATTCAAAAACACCAACATTTTTTTATCGAACCTAAGGGTCTACCTCCAATTAGAGACCATGATCATGCCATTAAACTAATACCTGGAAGCATTCCTTTTAACATTAGACCTTATCATTATCCTTATGAAAAAAGACAAAACTTGAAAAAATAGTCAAGAAAATATCAGATTCAAAAATTAATCGTTCTAGTAAAAGTCCCTATTCATCTCCCATGGTTATGGTTAAAAGGAAGGATGAGTTGTGGAGAATGTGTCCTAATCATAGGGAACTCAATAAGCTCAATCTTATGGATAAGTTTCCTATTCCTACTATGATGAATTATTAGATGAACTAAATGGTGCAATTTTCTTTACTAAGTTAGATTTATGTTATAGTTTTCATCAAATTTGTATAAAGGAAGAGGATATACATACAATTTCCTTTAGAATACATGAGGGACATTATGAATTATTAGTAATGCCATTTGGTTTAACTAATGCCCCATCAACTTTTTAAAGCCTTGTGAACTCAGTACTTTTCCCATTTCTTCATAAATTTGTGGTGGATTTCTTTGATGATATCCTTATCTATAGTAAATCATGTGAATAATATTTGCAACATGTAGATAAGATATTACAAGTATTGGAAGATAATCAACCCTATACCTGTTGGGAATATGATGCCATTTAATTGCAATCCTAAACATATTTCATGTATCTCCTAAGTCCTTGGAAAGTGTTCCCCAACACTAGGATTAGAAAGAGATTAAATTTGAATGAAATGAGCATGTTAATTGAAATTTGTAATTAATTATAAATGATAGGAATATGTGAGGGCATCCAAGAAGAGTTCCTAAATAATAGGAGCACATGGGGTGCGCACATGGAAGGTGGAACCCACCTTGAGTTAAGTTAACTATTTGGAGGAAAAGATAACACTTCAGTAATGCATGTAAAGATCCTAGAAGTTAAAAATTTATGTTTACATGCATGGAGTTTCGTTCAATTCAGTTTAGTATCAGTTCAGTTCGGTTCAATTCAGTTCAATTTAGTTATGGTTCAGTTATCTTTCGTTGCATGTAGTTAGTTTGAGTTGCATGTTAGTTGATTTCAGTTGACTTGAATTGCATGCTAATGACTTGAGCTACATGATAGATAACAGGTGACTACTTACAGTTAACATGAGATGATCAATCATGCATGATATTTGCATAAATGTGGAGAGATATGTTTCAGTTAACAAAGATTGACTTGGACCCCGAGTTGGCATTTTGGAGTTAACACTTTTGCATGATAAGATATTTTATAAGGTTGAGTTAAGTGGGCCTATTCTTGGGCCAACTTTGAGGAGAAGCTTACAATATATCTTTAGAATCAACGTTGAGTTATGACTTCAGTTTGGGATGCCCAAATTGATGAAGGACTTGATTTGACATTGTTTTTCATGGAAGAACTCTACTTGCAAAGAATAGTTGTAGCTTTTGTGAGTTAAGCTTTGTGCTTTGTAATTGTAAACTCTTTGGAGTTTACAAGGCTCATTATTGTCTATAAATTTTAGCAAGTTGAAGAGAGTTTGAATCATATTTTATTGCAGGTTGTGAAGAATTGTTGAAAGAAAAAGAAGCATCTCAAGCAAGGATTGATAAAGAATTATTGTAATCTTGTTCTAAGGTTAAATAATACAAGCACTATTGATTTTGGTGGTGAATTTTTTTTCTGAAAGGGTTTCTCCACAGTAGATGTCGTGTCACTTCTATCTTCTAGTCTTATTCTTCTACAATCTTCTATCTACTTCTACAAATGGTAAAATGAATTTAAACATATAATCATCCACAAAGAAATTGTAACAAAGAATACTTAATTAGATCTACAGTATAATAGTTTTACAAGTTTTAAAGCTACATAATTACCTTCATTTTCAACATTTGGTATAAGAGTTAACGGTTGGGGTAGAGTTTGAGACACCTTTCTCTTAAAAAATTGAAGGTTTTTTGGCTGTAATGGGAGCTTTTATTATTGTGTTATTGCTGATTTTGGAAAATAAATTTGTTACAATGAGTTTTAATTCTTTTTTAGATATTGAAAGATTCAATGGATCTAATTATGAAATGTGGAAACTAAAAATGGAGGATCTCCTTGAAGAGAGAGATCAGTGGTCAGCTATTGGCAATGAGACAAAGTCACCTACAACGATGTTAGATGAGGATTGGGATAAGCTTGATAATAAGGCAAGAGGGACCATAATATTATGTCTTGATGATGTTGTTCTCTTGAATGTTTCAAAAGAAACTACTGCATATAAGTTGTGGAAGAGAATAGGTGATATCTATCAAACCAAAAGTCTTACTAATAAGTTGTATCTGAAAAGACAGTTGTATTCTTTAAAGATGAAAGATGGTGATTATGTTGCAAATCATTTGAATGCTTTTAATTTGATTCTAAGCCAGTTAGCATTTGTAGATGTAAAGCTAGAAGATGAAGATAAACGCATTTTGTTACTTTGTTCTTTAACAAAATCTTGGGAAAATCTAATTGTTGCTATCAGTGGTAGTGGTACAGATCCAAAGATGGACAATATAATTCCTACTCTCCTATCAGAGGAGATGAGGAGGAAGTCTAAAATGGAAATCTAAGATGCCTTGTTTGTAAAAGGTAGGCTTGAGAAAAAGGAACCTAAGGGAGACAAGGAAGGGAAGGGTAAGTTTGAAGGACTGAGTGAGGTAAAGTGTTGGAACTGTGGGAAACTGAGACATGTGAAGAAGGATTGTAAGAACACGAAAAAGAGTTCTGATTCTTCTACAAAGGAATCCTTGAATGATGCTAATCATGAATTGATCATTTCATGTAAAAATGTTAGTGATGACTCATTGCTTGATGTTAAAGAGTGATCTTCATGAAGAGGATGGTAGTCACAATGCCATGTGTAGCTTGTACCACGATTCAATGGGAGTTGTTGGAAATGGCGTGGATGCATCATTGGTAAGGTTATCTTCATGCGATTGGGGATATGTTTTTCTTGGTTTACAGTGGTTGCTATTATGTCATAGGTTTACTCTTGATACGTGTTTAGAGTTTGGCGTGGTACCTGTTCTCTTGAGACTAGTATGTTTATGTATGTTATGATGCATCTGATCTCCTTGGAGGAGATGGTTAGATCATGTTGTAATGTTTATGTTCTTGATTCATGATTGGAGCTTTGACATTGATCTTGTGTAGTTCTCTTATGTATTGGGCACATTAATCATTTTCTTGATTACTTCATGATAGTGCTATGTTGTATTTGGAGTTTGGCATGGATTGGTTGGTTACAGGTCCTCATGGATACTTGGAGAAATAGGTGAGGCTTGAGTTCTCTAATGGTAAGAGATATATGTTGGAATGGTTACTTGTAAGAAAATATTTTTCAATAGTAAAGACCGAGAATCCTACACCTTGGTTGGACGTGAGTTCAACACACTTGGTAGTTTCACATGCCTCCAAAGAGGCAGTTTGGTTTAAAGACTTGGGAAAGGTATTGGTTTTAATTACAAGTAAGTTAAACTTGAATGTGATAGTCATAATGCTATTTGTTTAGCCAAAATCCTATGTATCATGCTCGTACTAAGCATGTTGATGTTCAGTATCACTTTGTGTGAGAAATGGTTGAGAGTGGGAAGGTATTAATTGAGAAAGTTGACACTTTGATTAATGTTGTAGATTATCTTGCGAAACTAGTTCCTATAGATAAGTTCTTTTGGTTTTGAGTATTAATCATTTGCTTGGAGCTTCATGATTATGTAGGTTGCATTTGAAGTTGTCATGGATTGATTAGTTGGTGCAAGAAGGCCATTGGCCTTGAGTCTTGTACTTGATTTATAATAATGATTCCTTTTTTAGAATAATTGCAATGTATAATGTCAAGTGGGAGAATGTTGGGAACAAGATGCCATTTAATTGCAATCCTAAACATATTTCATGTATCTCCTAAGTCCTTGGAAATTGTTCCCCAACACTAGGATTAGAAAGAGATTAAATTCGAATGTAATGAACATGTTAATTGACATTTGTAATTAATTCTAAATGATAGGAACATGTGAGGGCATCCAAGAAGAGTTCTTAAAAATAGGAGCACATGGGGCACCCACATGGAAGGTGGAACCCACCTTGAGTTAAGTTAACTGTTTGGAGGAGAAGATAACACTTCAGTAAAGCATGTAAAGATCCTAGAATTTAGGGATTGATGTTTACATGCATGGAGCTCAGTTCAGTTCAATATCAGTTCAGTTCAGTTCAATTCAGTTCAGTTTGGTTTAGTTTAGTTTAGTTTAGTTTAGTTATGGTTCAGTTATCTTCAGTTGCATGTAGTTAGTTTGATTTGCATGTTAGTTGACTTTAGTTGACTTGAATTGCATGCTAATGACTTGAGTTGCATGACATATAACAGGTGACTACTTACACTTAACAAGGGATGATCAATCATGCATGATATTTGTATGAACGGTGGAGAGATATGTTTCAGTTAATAGAGATTGACTTGGACCCACCTTGGGTGCCTAAGTTGGCATCTTGGAGTGAACACTTTTGCATGATAAGATATTTTATAAGGCTGAGTTAAGTGGGCCCATTTTTGGGCGCCAAATTTGAGGAGAAGCTTACAAGATATCTTCAGAATCAACGTTGAATTATGACTTTAGTTTGGGATGCCCAAATTGATGAAGGAATTGATTTGACATTGTTTTTCATGGAAGAACTCTACTTGCAAAGAATAGTTGTAGGTTTTGTGAGATAAGCTTTGTGATTTGTAATTGTAAACTCTTTGGAGTTTACGAAGCTCATTATTGTCTATAAATTGCAGCAAGTTGAAGAGAGTTTGAATCAAATTTTATTGCAGGTTGTGAAGAAGAATTGTTGAAGGATACTATAGAAGATTTATTTGTAATTATGCTTGTATCATAGCATCCTTAACAATATTATTTAGAGAAGGATTCCTTTTCATGGTTAGAGCTAGCCATTTAGGCCTTCCAACAACCAAAAGAAGCTCACTTCAACCCGAGTACTAGCTACCCTAAAATTCTCTAAAACATTTGTCATAGAATGTAATGCTTTTGGACATAGAATTGGCGTAATGCTTTTGGACATAGAATTGGCGTAATTCTTTTGGACATAGAATTGGGATAGTACTAATGTAAGAAGGGTGTCCATTACCATTTTTAGAGAGTCGACAAATCAAAGGAAATATTTTGCGAAGACCCACATATGAGAAGGAAATGTTAGCCATTATTCATGCAATTAAAAGTGGTGTCAATATTTAATGGGAAGGCATTTCAAATTCAAGACTAATCATGACAATCTAAAATATTTTTTGGAGCAACAACTACACTCATAAGAACAATAAAAGTGGGTTACTAAGATATTAGGATATGATTTTAAAATAATTTATATAAAGGGTAAATAAAATATTGTAGTTGATTCCCTTTCTCAACAAGAAGTAGAGGAAGCAAATATTTGTCATTTCCTTAATACAACCAAAATGGTTCTAAGCTGCACAAAAAGAGTGGTAAAATGATCCTCAAATACATAATCTCATTTTAAAACTTCAACATGACCCATCTTCCTTCGATTAGTATGTTTGGAAAGAAGATTCATTATGGTACAAAGATAGATAATTTATATAAAAAAAATTATTTAAAAGAAAACATTATCTCAAATAAACAATTCACCAATAGGAAGACATTTGAGGTTTTTAAAGATCTATCATCATATAAAGAAAGATTTCTTTTGGGAAGGTTTAAAAGGAGATATTAAGAAATTTGTGGCTAAAAATTTTATATGCCAAAGAAATAAAGGTGAAGCAATAAAGACTCTCAACCTTTAACAACCATTAGGCATTTTGACACAATGTTGAGAGAAAATATCAATGGACTTCATTATAGGTCTACCAAATTCTTTTAGATTTTGGTTGTTGCGGGTAGACTCACCAAGTATGCACATTTTTGTGAACTCTCTCAAATCCATTTCATACCAGTACCATGGCCAAAATATTCATGAAAAATGTACAAAAAATTCATGGAATTCCCAAAATCATAGTGAGTGATCACGACCCTATCTTCACTAGAATTTTTTGGATAAACTTATTTACAACATGGTGTACAAAACTAACACATAGTCCCTCTTATCATCCACAATCAGTGGCCAAATAAAAATTGTGAATAAATGTTTAAAAGGATATTTATGTTGTTTTTCCTTTGATAAACAAACACAATAGTCTAAATGGCTACCATTAGTAGAGTGGTGGTATGTCACATCATTTCACACATCCACTAAAATAGCTACCATTAGTAGTGCGAATATTGCATATACGGCAAACAAGAGAGGACCAAATTCTCTACCAAGGAACATGACGAAAAAGCACAACCATTCGAGAGTTAGTGCATTCAAATATCTCTGGTCCCATAGAGGTAACATCAATTGGTGGATCAAATTATTTTGTCATCTTTTTGGATGATTGCACTAGAAAGCTTGGGTTTACATGTTGAAAAAGAAATATGAAATCTTAAACATGTTCAAAATTTTCAAAGTACTTGTAGAAGACCAAATTGGAAATGTGAAACCCCACCCTTCTGTGATCCTATTGAGTCTATGTGTCTTTGATGGTTCTTGTCGAATATTTTATGTGCCTCTATGTTGGATAGTATACCCAAGTTTATGAGTGAGGGTCGTTCCTATACATTAATGATGATCATATGTTTGGCTATTATTGGATAAGGTTAAGTGAATAATTCTATCTATCAAATGGTTATCATGATATCTTTGTGATAACCAGATGTGTTCTTTTGATTGATTATGCAAGTATGCATTGAACAAGATGTTTAGGGTGTTGCCACAATAGTGGTTTACACTTTATAGGAGATTCTGATTTTTGTTGAAATCACATATTTTTAGAAAATATAATGATTTAAGCCTTGAAAAGTTCCATTTAAAGGATTTCAATTGAATAGGGTTTGATCAAACCACCTTAGACCAAGCCCCCTTGGATAGAAACCCTCTAGTTTTAAACCATACCTATAATAGAGTCTCTTTTACACCTATCAAAATGTTGATAAAAAACCACTTTTGATTTACCTTTCGGGGGATCAAATGAATTCATTTAAAATTTATTTTTTCATAAGTATGTAGTAATTATTATAAGCTTCCAAAAAAGAATAATTTTAATTAAATTTAATTTGATTATTATATTATTTTTTTATTTCTTGTGAATGTAGGTTTTTCACTGAAAAATAAAGCTCTTTGTTCTACATGTGGAAAAATAAAAGATTATAAAAAAAAAAATTAAAATATGAGTACACTAGATATTGGAGTCCTTGATCCAAAATAAATAAATAAATTGAATTTCGATACATACAAAAGAAGTTACGCGTTATGCGGTCACACTATGTCTAAATTTTAATTGGTATGACTTCAAAACTTGATTAAAGAAAAAATATTCAATAAAAAACTATCTAACCAAGTGGAAGCACTAGATATCAGAGTTAAAAATCTAAATTCAAAAGAACTATAATTTTATCCTTCACAGAAAAAAAGTTGTGTTATACAGTGAGAATCACTTTTTAAAAATGTTGTTTTATGAAAAAAACTAGTTATTGAGGGAGATGGAAAAAGAAGTGCAATTTGATTCCAAAAGAATTGAAAAAAATATATTTAGAATCTATAGAAAAAATGTCACGAAACTCTAGTTTACATCATGTTCAAATTCCTCATGGTTTAGCCGCTATAGTTGCCTGAGAGTGAAGATTTAGTTAAAAAAAATTATTTCAGTGTCCAGTTTGGCCAAAAATTGCAAACCACTATTGTGGGATCACCCTTTAGTCATAATGGGTTAATGGTTATTTAGTTGTTAGTAGTAGCATTATGTATATCAAATGTATTAAGTTATAGAGGTTGCTGAGATGTTTGCTTAATGATGCACATTTATTTTCTTATGGATGGTATTTGGATGTACTTGTAGATGTTAGATTTTATGTTGTTTGTTCGATTTCCTATGATATCCTCTAATGAGATCATTTGGATTGATGTATTTGTGAATGATGAATTGTACATGTTATTCTATGGTTGCAAGTTGATTTGTGATAAAATGTTATTGTTTATGATGAATTTATACTCTAGATAATGTACTGACATTTTTGTTGGTGTATAGGTGGATTATAATGCCAATGGATGATGGAGGTCATTAAGCCACTTTATGTATTCCAGTGTGATGTCAAACCTAGGCTTGAAGACCTAAGGTCTATTGGTCATGATGTTTAAAAAATGTGATTTTGTGTTATGTGATAATGTGATTATGTTCTTGTGTACATTTTAACCTTGTGATGTTTAAAGTGATTTTTAAGTGATTTTAGGAGGTCTAGATTGTATTTTATATTTGGGAAATTAGCCTAGGTCTAAGGTTTATAGGTTAGAAGGTTATTTTTATCATTTATAACTTTTTAAAAGGTGCTTAGATCCTCCTTTTTTCCCCACTTCAAAAGTGGCGAAAATGGAAGGTAGTTGGGTGGTTGAGTTAGTTGTGGTGTGGAAGGGGAGTTACTTTGTTTTTTTTTGCTTCTTGTGATTTCATGATCTTGTTTTGAGTTCTTGAGGAGAAAGAGTGAGAGAGTGTTGGGAAGAGGAGAGAAAGGTGAAGGCTTGGAGAAGGAGGATTCTCATCCATGGATTCTACCATTAGTGGGATATTGCAATTTGAGGTAGGATGCTTTCTTTATTGATTAAATATAAATATTATATGTGCTTGTTCTAGGGGTTTTGTTTGGGGCTTTTTTCACTATGTGCTTTCTTGTGTTATGTGTTGTCTTTTTATGTGTTTTATAGGGGAGTTGACCACCTCTTGTGAAGAGGTTGATTTTGGTCCTCCATGTGCAAGGGGTTGAGTGGGCATGACTCCCACAAAAGGGGCATCTTTATTTTAGGGTAAGAGCACCCCCTTGTTTATTCAAGGAAATGAGTATCCCAAATATATATACATAATGGCTTTGTTTTGAAGGGATATGGGGTATGTTGTTGGTGCATTGTGGTGTATGTAGTTTTTGATGTGGACATTGGCTTTTGGGATATTGTGATACATACATATATTTTTCACTCAATTGGTAGAGCCCCTACTCTCCCTAGGTGGATTCCTTTTGGAAATCCAATGTGTTAGAAATGTACTTTTGGGTGGTTTGTAATGTTTAATGTGTGAGCCAAGTAAGTGTATATGTGTATAGTGTTTGTGTAATAGTGATATTGTTGCGTGGTAAAAAGTTACCCAAGTTGCTAAATATTTCTCTGTGCTCAGGAGTCGGTTGTCTCGCAACCCTATGGATGGGTGAAGAGCCCATTCACTTGTAGTTGTTTTTCCTCTCGTGTATTTTCAGGTTCTCAAATGAAGATTGAAGATGGTTTGAATTTGATCAAGTCCTTCGAAAGAAAATCATATGATGTTTAGAAAGGATATTGTTACATTCATCTTGTAATTTTGTATAACAAAACATGTATAGATCGTTTGGAAAAATGAAATGTTGCAATTGAAAGTACATGTGTAGAAGATTGAAAAATATGTATCTATTGAAGGAAAGAAAGAAAAGTTTACCTCATTGTGTAAGATAGTTAAGAAAATGCATTTTGTTTTATTAGTTGGTTTGCAAATGTCTCTTTAAAAAAGATATTAGGAATGTTATTTCCTTTTTGTAATTGTTATAAAAGCATAAAAATGATCTTAGATATGCTTGTAGTTTATATAAAATTTTACAAATTTAAGCAACTATTGTAATCAAAATTGAAAATAAAAAGATTATTTTTCATGCAATTTACTGTTAGGAAGATTTCAAGAGATTGATACATTTTTAAGGAGGAAAAGAAAATCAATTTTCCATTTGTTGTAGGAAACCAATAGTTGTCAAACTCAACATTAATCCTTTTACCAATTGCCATTTTAAACCTTTTAAATTTACAAAGCATTTGGAATTAAGATGTCAGGTGTTGATAGTGCAGATTGACCAGGTTGTCTGCAGTTTTTTTTAAAAAAAACAGATCATAAGAAATGAAAAGAAAAAAAACCAAAAAACACATAGTAAACTTTGCAGCACCTACTTCTTTAAACACTCAACCTTTTTAAATCTCTTTAACCTGCAACTTTTAGAAATAAAATACATGGGCGTTGGACAACAGGTCGAGCCCATTTAACAGCAGTTTGGTATAAATTTTCAGATTTACCATAAGGAAAAAGAATAACCATTAACACTGGAAAAAGATTACATTTATTGGTAAACTTATTAAATAAGATTTGATACAAAACTAAGAATGTAATCATCTGTTGTGCATCTGAAATTCTGTCTTAAAATCTTACAGCTGCACCAATTGATTCCTTTCAGGATCTGAAAACAAGATTAAATTAAAAACCTACAAATTGAACATTGTGAAGAAATTATATAAAATAAATAATTCCAGTTGCAAATCAGATAGTAGTTGAAAGAAAGATTAGATTTACACTATTTCAAACCAAATATTTCTTAAAATCATAATTAATTATATGAATTACATCTAAAAATCAATAGAGAATTTAGTAATAAGAATTAAAATTTTAAAAAGAAAATTGTAGTTAAATTTAATTAATGGTTTATAGATTTTTTTTAATTATATTATTACGAATCATTCATTTCTTATTATATTATTATGAATCATTCAATAGAAAGTTTCTAATTTGAAACTAAATATTAAATGTAAGATTTTATAACTATTTAATTATTATGAAAGGATAGAATATTAGTGACAAAAAAATTTCAAATAAAACTCCTCAAGTGATGAAGTTTTGAAAATCCATTTTAGAAAACATAACAATAGATTAAAATGATAAAATCATTATACATTAAAAACTTATGTAAAGCAAAATTCAAAGTGAATTCCAATAGTTGAATTAAAATTATCTTCCTATGAATTAAATGGGCATACCAATAGAAACGTCGAAAATTTGTTTAGTAGTAATAAATAAGACAATTTTGTAGCATTGAATAATTAAATTTATTGTTATAGAAAAAGTCTACATTATGAATTAAAAACAACTTCATGTAAATATAAACATAACACTTGTCTAAATATGTCAACTAGGCAAGTGCAAAAGATTCTGGAGAATTTTTGGAGTTAAACTTGAATAGAACAAATAATTATTTTTTTTGGTAACCTTTAAATTAATAAAGTATGAATTTGAAGGTGAAAAACTACAATCTAGTCTAGAAATTAAACCATAGCAAGAAACTTATCTTGAATCTAAACAAGAACAATTAAGTAAAACGAATTAATAAATGTAACCATTAGTTTGATCTACAAGGTAAGGTTAACCTATCATTTAAGTTTTAATAGAATTAAGTTAATTCTTATATCTTCTTTTATATGGTGTGAAGTTGTGAAAACTATTTTTGTGTAGTTTTTAACTGTATTAGGAGCATGAATGTTTCATATAAATTGTTTTCATTTGTTTTTAATGTTGTCTCCAAGCATGATTATTTTGTGTTAAGATTGTTATTATAATGTAGTTTTTCCATTTCAAAACTCTTTATAATTAAGTCATTTTTGTTCAATACATTTCTCATATTAGTCAATTAGGAAAACCAATGTAATTAAAAAGAGTCATCAATTGCTATATCTTAAAATACATAGGAAAAGTTTGAACATCTCAATTTGAAACACTTAGAGTAAAATACAAACTAGGACTCTTCCTAAGATAATTTAAGTGATGTGATGACATTATAAACTTGATATCATCAATTGTAAGTTAACTTTAAAACTTGAATTTACCGACATTAGTAAGTTGAAAAAAAATAGTAGTTGTATATAAATTAAGTTGAGTAAATTTTTAAGGCATGACAAAAAATAAAATTAGAAATTTTAAAAATAATAAATATTCAATAGAATTTGATCAATTTTATGAAAAAAAAAGGTATTCAAAAGATTAAAATTGTTCCAGGTGCAGCGGAGAGAATGAATAAGACCATTTTAAAAAAACAGGTGACATCTCTTTTTCCAGCATGGATCAAACTTAAGTGGAAGATTGTTAATACGTGAAGTCCACTGCGTGCTCTGCACCTTCCAACGTGTTTTTTCATTCTTCTCTTACCGGTTTTTTTCCCTAAACAAATTTGTTTTAATAGATATTAAATTAATTATTAATAATAGTAATTAATATATTTTTTAAATCATTTAAAATATGTTAGATATTTGAAGGGTCTATTTTAGTGGATAAGTTATATATAGTGTGAGATTTATGCCTGATACAACTATTGAGTTATCTGAAAATAAGTTTCAACTATTGTTTAATGGTAAATCAGCTACCATTTAATTGTAAAATCCTCCAAAATATCAGATGAAAACCTCCAAAATCTCTCTTATAATGTAAAAGCCAAATACATATTGATTTGCCAACTAGATGGGACCATTCTATTTCCATTTGCAGTGTTCTTTTGTCAATTTGATGACAACTTTTTTTCATTTCCATTGCTTATGTTTTAAATTTGCATGCAAATATTTCAAAATCAGATAATATCTAATTTTTTTGGAAAAAAATATAGATTTGTCTAAGTGAAAAAATCTAGATTTTTCTAAGTTAATTACATCTATTATTTAGCATTTATTATTAATTGTTTAGTCCAACCACATGCAACTAGAACTGCAGCATAATCCATACACACACATGCCTACTCTCTAATATATTAGTATACATATAATTTTCTATCCCTGTAATCCTTGAACCTATTTAGATGCAAATGCTAGTTTATATAGACAATTTTGATTTATATTTGCACGTTTCAAAATTAAATAAATTAAAAATCAATCAAATGAATTTTGGTATAAAATCAAATTAGTTTTAAATCAAAACAAAAAGTGCATGCAAATTCAAGTTTCTCAATCAATTGAATTAATCTGAACTGTTCATCTCACTCAAAAATCAATAAATTAAATTCTTATACTTATTGTTTTTTATCTCATCATGTTACCACAAAATCAATTATTTTTTAAATCATAAACTTCGCTGCAAGATCTTGCACGAGTTTTTGAACATAGCATTCACGATTTGCCGTATGAGCGAATCTACACAAAAAGGATCTTCATTCTGTAAGTGAAATGTTGTTCTCTTCTTCTATTGCTCAATCTGAAATCTATGTTTTAATGTGGAGTAGGAACTAGTTTCTTTCTGGTTTCTTCGATAGCTCTGGGTTTTAGTGTTTATAATATGCAAAATTTAAAAAATATTTTATGACCATCTACCTAGCCATTTGACTTTACTTCTTGGTCATGAAATCATCTGTCTGCCGTCTGCCAGCAGTATTTTCTTGAAAAATCATGTCTTTTGCCTTTTCCAAGATCTTTTTAATTTTTGCAATATTGATTATGAAGGGTCATGGTATCCTATATATGCGAGAATCTAACATGGCAAATATAATTCTGACGATGTCTTGATTGGTGACGTCGGACTTAAGTGAGAAGTCCCTCTTCCCACAAATTTCACAATACTGGGTAATTGATTTTCCTCCAGATAAAAACATCTGAATTCAGCGCACCTGTTACCTCATCATGTCTCATATTTATAACTGTTCAATTGCTGCTCTCTAAAATTATCTTTATCTCAATTCTTTTAAATTAGTGTTTACCACCTATTATATAGCCAGCTCCGACAAAATTAATTTCAGAAATCTATTTGATTCTATCACAATCGTCCATCTTTCTTACAACTGATGCCTAGTGCCTTTGCATCAAATTTATTACCCAGACTCCTTATTGCTGTGCTCCTCTGAAGAAAAGCCAAATTTTTGTAAGACTTGTTTCTATTCTTACTGGCAGTATTTGGCATCCTCCCATCACTTAGTTATTTTCTTTCATGGCCTACTAAGATCTTAATTCGCACAATGCAACAAATTTTCATGCTTTTTTACAGTGCTTAAATTTTCAATCACAGCTCTTACTGATCTGACATGTGACATACATAACCCTATCTTGACAGTGTTGTCTCAACTATCCTCATAGTGAAAGGAAATGACGAACTCATAAAGCCTTCCCTAAACCGGTATGCACCTTCGGTATCTTATATTTTTTAAACAAATCAGATTTCAACAACTTGATACAAGCACATACTACTATGCCTTAAAGCGAAAACATACATAGTTTAATTTTCATCACATTATCTCTTAAAGGAAAGATAATGTAGTTTACAGATCTAAAAAATGTTCAGCAACATAATGACATGTAATTGATATTCAAAAATGAGAAAGAAGAAGAATAGAAGAAATATAGGCAAAAGAGAAAGAACAACGATATACGTGGGAAAAATCCTTTCGAGTAAAAAAACTCCTCACTCCAAAGCAACGAACCAATGTATTAATCTACAAAAAAAAAGGCTACAATACACTTGTAGAATCACAGCCATAAATATCAGCTTGCTTGAGGAGTTGTGTGTGGAGAATTTTTCATTGTAGGGTTATGTTGTTGGATTTCCTCCAAAAGAGCAAAAGCTGCACTTGCCAAAATATACTTGCACCTCCAAAAATCTCACATTCCATGCAAACTCAACATGAAATTGATTTGCTTTCATGCACAATTCAACCTGTAATAGCAATTTTCCGCTTCCAACTCTTTCTTGACTTATCTTCAACAAATAATTAAATAATTAAATAATTAAACATGCTAAGAAAAACCAAGTCACAGTTGCCATGATGCAACAAAAGATTGTATCTTTTTCTCTGTGCATAATCTATCCCTATTCAGTGCTTGGACACAGAACAAGTACTGAATTATTAGCAATGGTTCTCATCAAATCTGTAATCAATCACCACACAGTTTTCACCCATAGCAAGATGTTTTTGGCATCAACTGGCTACGTATACCACACCAAACAAAATGTTTTTGACACTCAACATTTGAAGGATGGATGGATGTTATTCAACGGATAGATCTCCAGGGCAAAATACTGTTAAATTTCACAAGCAACACTGCAAATATTTAGTTGATTGACTTCATTTGTGAATATTTATATCAGACCTTACACCGATGCTTATCCATAAGAAACATTATCTGTTTGGTGAAATCATGTTAACTACTAGAATAAAATTCTTGCTAAAGTCTAAAAAGTAAAAACAGAAAGACGTAGAGTTAAACTTTCAGACTTTAGCAGACAATGGACATCTGAACTCGATAGTCTTAAAATAAGTCTTCAAAACCATTATCCTAAGTAACATAACTATTGAAAGACCTCTAAATAAACGACTTGGAGAATTTTTTAATATGAAGACAAAGTTGTTCCAAGACAGTGCCATAGAATCTTTATCATTGTAGCCTCAGATAACATTTTCTCAAAATATCACTGACATGGAGGCTGCCTCCAAAACCCATGACAGGCACTGATAATTTTGCAAGGAACTTTTGAACAGAGTTTTTGGGGACCAGATGCAAATTGAAATTATCAATTTGGCTGCTACTATAAATATACAAGGCACTAAGATTTTGTTTTGCCTTTACAAAATGGAGGGAAAAAGTAATATCCCTGTAAATTATAACTGTCCCGACCCAAATCTTTTTGACAATCATTGACAATACATTTGAAATTGCATGAACTCAACTACCATTCATCTGCTTTTTCTCAGGTTCTCTAGAACAACATAAAAGTTGGATTTCTTTAAGCATCCTGGTTCCCATTTTCCAGTTTCTTGGTAGCCAAAATCCTTCTAAGTAGGCTTGTCTGCCAACTAGTTTGACCAAGATCACTGAGCAATTAATGAAACAGAACCAGCATCTGATATCCTTATAATTTATTACAGACATTTCAATAACAAATCTTCCTTTTCTCCAGTTACTTTTGCAGAATATCACATCCAGAAACTGTATTACGGTTCCCTTATGGTCCCCATGAACCCAGTCTGTCATGCTGTCTACGAGTGATGGAATTTTCAAAATTCTCTGCTTCAAGTGTCAAAAAATGAACAATTCTCTGCTTCAAGTCTAAAAATACATTATCTGCCTCAGATCTAGTGAAAGCTCAGTATTGGACACACTTCCCTTATTTGTTCATTTAAGCATTTGCTTTGGTGCAAACTCAAGTTTTCTTGCGTTGAAATGCTGGAAGAGCAAGGATAACAATGTTTGGTCTTTCAGGTTGGTTTTTCTCCTGAGGTCCTTGGTTGATTTTTGATCTTGCAGATGGATTTTTCTTCTGAGGTTGCTGTCCGTTTGCACCAGGTGGAAGCTCCAGTGCCCTTTTCCTACATTTAGATGAATCTTCTTGCATACCTGGCATTTTAGCTGAAATTTGTTCTAACCCTTGACCATTCATGTCCTGTTCTTTGGGAGCAATTTTATTTCCCTCAGGTGTTGCATATCTCTTAGAGTTCTCTTCTCTACATGTTTGAAAGGAACAAGGAACTTGAGTTCCTTCCCGGCTGATTATGCCCTTTGCAAACTTACCTGGGCTAAACCTCTCTTTTAATAAGATCTTTGATGTGCATAGCCTTGTCCCTGTAACATATACTTTGAACTTCATTTAGTTTCATGATCGTCCTTTTTATTAGATGTCTTATTCTTTCACTATAAAGTTTAAAAAAAATTAAATTAATGATTTTTAAGGCACAATTCTAGGTTCTAAAATGGTCTTTTACATATATAATTTACCTTTCGGGAAGCTGGGAATATGAGGCCGCATGTCAGGCTTTGGTTTTGCCACTGAAGAATCTGTAGGAGCATCCATGATATATACAGTAGCTTTCATGTCAGATGGATCGTGAAAAAGCCTACTATGAGATATGCATATTAAGAATTAACATTTGCAGGCCCATTATTATGTGGCTAAGATTTTCAATTCACCCCACAAAGATTAACCTAATGAGAAACATTTAATTTAACCAAATAGAGATATTATGCAAAAGTCACCATTCCAACTTTGTGTGAACTCATACCACATGGGATTAAGCTATTACTGCTTGTGTCTCATGTTCCCGAGAAACAACAAAATGTAGTATTCAGTATTTGGGTATAGATATACCTGATGAGTGAACTGTGAAACCACCAATAACCGGGACAGAACTACCAAATGTCAGAGATTGTGCCTGCTGGCTTTCCTGGAAACAAATAAAAGATATTGATTGTTTGTCAATACATCTTTACAATATGGTTGATGTATGATACTGATACATATATTGCTTGGACATATTTCAAGACTTTATGATCAACTTGTGATTTCGAATTAAAATTCAAAAAACAGGAGATATGCATTTGTGCATTATTTAGCTATGTTACCAAATTGGCCAAAAGCATAGGTTCACCCCAGTACAATTCATTTCGGAGTCGGAATCAGGTTTGATTCGCCTGTGGGATTTTCCAGAGCACCATTTTTTGTGCAAAGATTCATTTGGAATAATTCATGATCTTATCCAGACAAATCCAGCAGTTGGCGACAATTTCAATGCATTTTCACTCATAAACCTTAAACTGACAGTCATTTCACTCGTGTTCCGTTGGATAAGTAACAGGGGAAAAAAATACTGCTTTTGTTTGACGAGTAAGCAGCGCCACAATAAGATTCAGTCACTAGAGTAAGCAGTGCCACAATGAGTGACACCACCAATTTCCCTTGATTCTGCAGCCATTCTCATTTTTTGAGGATTCAGCCAGCATACTTTACTGCAAGTGGCAGTGGGGTTGCTTGTGGTTCTTCTAATCTACCTACATCTAATGTCAATGATGATGATAATGTTGGCCTTGATGAAGACCACATGATGCTGATTACTGATTGTATTATTTTAATATTGAACAATTAATATCTATCATGACATTCAAGTTTGATAACTTGATATCAAATTAGTACTGTATTTCAAATTTGTAATAATTTATATTAGTTTTGTTTACCATATGAATGATATGTAGTGTTTTGAAATTAATTCCTGTGTTTAGGCTGCAATATGTATATATTTATGATTTTTATGTCTTTTGTATGGACATACCCAGCCCCCAAAAATATTTGCTGTAGTGGCATACCATACCCACATAGCAGTACCTGTAGCTGATTCCAATTGGGCACCTTAGTTTTGCAGGATAGAAGTTGTTTGATAAATACTATTTAGCATTTTAAGTCTAACAAGAAAGCAAATAAAGTAGATTTATTCTTAGGCTTGCATTCTCATGAAATTTAGGAACACTATAGTAGAATTGTGTAGACCAGAACAACAATAGCAAAGGTGAAGAAGTAAAGGAGAGAGCATTCCCAACATTAGAGTATTTATGAGCATCTGCAGTACTCAAGTTTTAAGGTTTATTTCAAGTTCCTCAATTTTGTCTATGTTAGTGACTTTCGCTATGTTTTCCTATGTTCTACAGTAATTCTAGGATGGGGACAATGGGATACATTTCGAGGACAACAATAGAGGAGGCCCTCTTTTGGAAAGGGTAGGCACTGCAGTAATAATATGTTTCCCCACACCCCTCTAAACCCTCCCTGATTAGGCCAAATGTCCAAAGGACATCTGGCTTTCATACAAACCCCTTTTGTCTACCTTTAAAAAATAAACAGTTAAAATCTCAACTTACTGTAATGAAAATAATAAAAAAATAAATTATTTGCTGTACTTGAATCCATTGAAGCAGAGATCATGGCAAAAAATTATATCTCAGATCTTAGATTCTGAGATTTATTTAAAAAATTTCCAAAAAATCATTGACTAGCATTTGACCAATTTATTCCCCATTTTTTCTGATATTCCAGCCAACATTTTCAGAGTGATTTCTGATTTATCCAAGATATTCCAATTTTTTCACTTTACATGACAGAAAAACTGTGAGTATTTTTTCATTTTGTCTGGAAATTGCTCTGATTTTTTCTGTAAGAAAACAGACTGGATTTTAGGGTTTCTTGACCATGGTTTTTGGCATACATTAGAGGATTTCAGTCAGATTCAAGGATGCATTAATCAGATCAACAACTCTTCACTCAAAGCTTTAAAATCCAGGTATGGGTTTATATCTATTAACTGATTCTAATTTATCTTTTATTTCTATTTTTATTTAAATAATTTAAATAAAACTCTGAACCCTAACCTTAAACCCTGTAATTTTTTCCAAGGTTTAAAGGTAGACTTTTTTCTAAAAATGGTATGCTGTATTCTAATAATACATAAAACTTAAAATGTTACTTTATTTTGTTTTTCTCTGTTACTGGTTCGCTCCAAAAACAAACCTGATTAATTCTTGTACTTACCCAGTCCAGGTCCCCTGTGGATACCAAATTCATTTGGGTAGGCTGCAGAGAATAGCTGGGTGAACCCAAGTCCAATTTGCAGGACCTAGGGCAAATAAGGGCAAAATCCAACACCCAAAACACATTTGAAAAAAACAAAAATCTATCTTGACTTCATAGGTTGACTACCCAAAATAATCAAACATAACCCTGAAAAAGACCTCTAAACACATTGAAACACAATAACATGTTGTTGCACACTATGCAAGTGGTTGTTGCACGAGTAATTGTTGTGCAAGCAGTTGCCATGCAAGTCATTGCTGTGCAAGCTGTTGCCATGCAAGCCATTGTGGTTACACAACTGTTTGCTTGCAAGCTATTGTTGCTGAACAAGTCGTTGCGTGGCTGTGATTTTGCACAAGCAGTTGTTGCTGTGCAAATCCGTGTTGTTGTGCAAGTCATTTGTTTGACAAATTGACATCAAAGAAGTACTTTTAATTTTCTATTTTTTACAGTGGTTTTGTTTATTTTATGCATGTTATGTGGTATTTTAAACTATTTCCTAGTTTTAGGCTGCAAATATGCATATATTTATGACTTTCATACTTTCTGTATAGCTGAATACAATTTTCTTTTTGCAGATTTAGTCGTTGTGTTACATGAGAGAGACTTTGCATGGACATATTGCACATCAACTGAGGGTACAAACAAAGAGAAGTCCAATTTTTACAGCCTTGTGTGCAATGGAGAGATTTCTCAATTCAAGTGGCATTTGGCAAAGGAGTCAAGCCATGATGCCCACTTGAATTGAGAAATCTCTCCATTGCACACAAGGCTGTAAAAATTGGACTTCTCAAGCCATGATGTTAAGGGTTGCACTAATTGCTCTCTAGATGTCACCTAGCAAGGTTTTGAAATCCTTTCAAAAAGTAGGGCAACGAAGGAAAGGATGTGCACAAAAGTTGATTCGACTTCTTTTAAAGCTAAAGTTGATCACTTGGATGAGGTAGAGCAATCACAACACACTAAAACAAATAGAGAGTTTTTGTGCCTTCTAGAGTCTGGATCATACAGAGCTAACACTGATTGGGGAACATTAACACCTTCTTTGCACCATGTACTATATACCTATAGCACAACTAGCTTATGAGAGTATAGAGTAGAGGAAGACTATGCATGAGTAGGTCAAAAAGACCTTTGCTAATTTCCATTACTATTCTAACATGTAATTCCATAATGTGAGGTCTCCATACTAGTAGTCCATGTTGGATGCCATTGTAATTGTAGGTCCTAGGTCCAAAGTCCCCTCATATGAGATGTTGAGGGCAAGCATGTTGATAGATGCAATTGAGAATTTGGGCAGTGTCTTTGTGGATCATTGCAAGGAGAGAGCTAGGATAGGTTGCACAATAATGTCAAATGGGTGGACAAATGGTAGGAAGTAGAACCATAGTCATTAATTTCTTCATTGCATCAAATAGAGTGGATGCAATAAATAGAGTGAAATCAAGGCAAACACTATTCACTCTATTTGATGAGGTGGTAGTTAAGGTGGAACCACAAAATGTGGTACAATGTATTACAAACAATGTTGTTATGTATGTTGTTGGAGATTACTGATGGACAACCATCCCATTTATTTTGGAGTCAATGCATGACTCATTGTATCAATTTAGTCCTAGAAAATTGAATCGGTTTAATCCATATTGAACAAGACCAAAAGCATTACAAAATTCATCTACAATCATATGAGGGCATTGCATTTGCAAACTCTTTGTGGCCAAAAGAATAATATGAGACATTGATTTTGAATGAGTGGTTACAGTTTGGCTTTGCCAATTACATAGATGGTTAGAACATGGCAAAACATGTTATTTCTGCAAGATAGAGAAGATTAGGTTATTTTACAAGCCTTTAGTCAAAGTGTCATGATTAATCAATGAGGATAAATGTCCAATGGGTGACCTATATGAGGCCACAAATAGAGCCATAAAGACTATCAAGTCAACTATGGACAACAAGACATGCAAGTACATGCCAATATGGGAGGTCATTAGTGCAAGATGAAATTGGCAAATGCATTGCGCCCTCCATGCTATTGGATATTTCCTCAATCCAACATTATTTTATAGTGACTACTTTAGTCTCACTAAAGAGATGAATAAGGGCCTTTTCTAATGCATTGAGAGATTTTTTCCCAAAATCATAAGATCGGCAATTGGTGAGAAACCGTTGTAGAGTTGCCCACATACCAGCAAGCAAAGCGATGTTTTGTCACTCTTTGTGTCATATAAGGCAATCTGCACTTCTACTCTATCTCATGTTCGTGCATGCCCACCAATCAATCTACTTGTTGCAGGTTGGGATTTCGGGAGCTGGTCATTGGAAAATAGACTAATTCACTATGCTGCCATTGCATTGAAGAAGTGTTTAATCCGGTAATCCGGCCTCGCTTGACCACTATGAAATCAAGTATTAGGCCAATTTGCAATCACTTTTTCCTTTTTATCTCTCAAAAAGTCTAAAGTTTGTTACTTTTTTTTGAAGATTGAAAATCTCTTACCAAATATAATGTTGATAAAATTTGTCTTTTCATAGCCAACTAGTTGAATTATTTTGGAAAAAATACCCAAAAATTAAAATGGATGGCAATGCACATTTTGAAGTAGCAATGTAATTCATCTACTTGTGAATGCTCTTTGAGTGTGTTTGAACACACACACTTCAAGAAATGCAACCATTTGACTAAAAAACAAACAAATGATTTAATTTTTGTCCACCACAACCTTTTCCTTAAAATCAAAAAACTCAAAAGTAAGAAAAACTTGCATTTCCATTTCTATAATTGTAATTATTGTTTTCTTCCAATTCGCAATTATAGTTCTTTCTTTTGTATTGGGTTTGTCAAACCACTACAGTCAATTTGATTATATTAGGGAGTGTTGAGGACAATCAACCGATTGACCTTAACAAGATCAATCCTGACTCAAAATGCGTTGTTGATGTAAAGGGGCCACTTGATGAGGACTTTGATATCTTTAGGATGGCCAATCTATTTGATGTAGAGCAATTGAATCAAGTTAGGCATGAGCATAATGTTGGAGCTTTATAATCAAGAACCACGCAGCTCCCTAGTGGACTTACTTCATAGCATCTAGCCTCATTGGCTCTTTTTTTCTGTGTTGTTTGTATTTTGTAGCTTGACTTCATATTTTGTAGTTTGTGATTGATTTTGTAGAATCAAACTTTGAAGTCAAATTATGTACTAAGTTTTAACATTATGTAATGGGCTGTAATCAGCTATCTCAAAGTGAATGAAAAAATCCATATTTCAAAATTCATGGCGTACAATCTTCTTTACTTTGTCTCTTACTCTCTATGCAATTAACACTCTTTTTTACTTTGTCTCTCACTCTCTATGCAATTAGGATGGCTTTAAATATATTAAAAAAGAGCTATTTCTCTTCTTTTGTTAATTTTTCTGCATTTTTTGGGTTCTCGATATTATCCTGAGAAATTGAAATATATTTATCATTTGGTTTGCTGAGTTAGCCCTAAGAAAGATATTTGCTTCTATGCTTAAATCAATGAAAATTGAACAATGATCTCAAATATGATGCAATATGTGAATGTCTAAACTTGAATCCTAGACTATCATGCCCATCCCAAAAACATGGTGGAACATAGCATATATTGAAAGCCAAAGCCTCCTATATAATTTATATTTATGTGCACCATTGAAGTATTATGCGCTCTTAGACCAATTCTTTCAAGTCTAGTATTATTACCCTTGTGAATTAGGACCATTTGAAACAAAGTATCTGGTCATTGACTATTAACCCCAAAGTAGCCAGTCCCTTCTAAAATGATAACTATGTTTGATCTGTCATAAATGTCGGTACAGATACTTGCCGGTGCAATTTATCTCTAATGATGAGAAAATGCAGATAAGCAAATTATGCTTGTCATTAAAGTCCAGGACCTTGAGTTCATTTTATAGCATTGTCAGAAATGAGTACTAGCCTGGATCAGCTCTTGATGGCAAGCACTTTTGACTATTAACAAGCTACAATATGAATACAATATCTCATATGCAAATTGATCCACATAATTTGTGGGGATTTGCTCTGTATCTTCCCAGTTGAAACAGTGCCTATTGCATGTTGTATATCTTACTCTCAATGTAATCTTTGAGGGAGATAATTGATTCGGTCTATGGACATAAGACTTGTGAATAGTTTGATAAATATTCAAAAATGTGATTGAGAAGTAAAGAAAAATAAAGAATTCATGGCAGGGAACACATCTATGCTCCCAAGGAAAATGAGAATAGGGTGGATCGTATTCACAGCAAAGCAAAAAGAAAAAGTTAACTCTGAAATCAGCACATATGCTCATTACTAAGTTGAATGTGAATAATAGAAAGGATTGCTCAAAAGTTCAACCAAATAGACTTTGTTAGCACATGAATCCCACAATTCTTTCAATCAAGCATGGTGGGTAAGCAATAAAATAAATCTTAAGCACCATACCTCCATAGGCTCTGGTGAGACTGAACAGAAGAATGCACTCTCTAGTGGTTTTTTTTGCCATTTCCTCTTCGTGTAAATGAAAGATGAAGACATGGATGAAATACCTAGTTGTGGTCCCCAGTGTCTTTTCCTAATATCAGGTGATTCAGAGACCAATTTCTCAAGAGCAGTATAATCCTGCATATAACCAAAATACTATATATGGTGACATTTACTTCTGAGTTTCCGAGTTGTGTTGCAATATTTGACAGCCCCTATTTGTTTCATATCTTTTTGTGCTTGGTGTCAGTCTCTCTTTTCTCTAGTGTATAATGACTGGTTGATTCAAAACTAGTTTGAGTGGTTTGGATAGGGACGGTTCTAAAACCTGGGCACATGTTTGAGCAGTGTTATAAAGCAGCTAAAGGCCACTTTCAGCAATGTACTGAATGTTAGAATGATACAAAATTAGTTCATGATTGGAGGAAAGATCTACAGAAATTCTTGGTGACGCTCTAGGGCATTACCAGGAGGCTTGTTGAGTTAGTCTTTTCATCTCTTATTGTAGGGGAGCTCTGGTATTAATATGTTGTTGTGGTAGCATTACCGCTAATGTGTTTTTAAATGCTACCAAAGCGCTGCTGAAAACTGACCATGCCACTGAAGTGAATTCAGTTGCTGCTGAAGTGCTACCCAAGTGTTGTTGCAAGGTATATGATGCTGCTCAAGTATGCATGTTGCTACCGAAGTGCACATTTGCAGGATAAAAGATGTCTTTGCTCTTTGATCAGTCATGTTATTGGTGTGTTGATCACGTGGGCAGTGAAAGGGTGGAAAAACACCATATGATGTAGATTATTGGTTATTTGCAGTCATATCATTGATTTTAGGTTGTGGCTGTAGATGCATACCAGGTAGTAGCTGATTAACTGTTAGTTTCCTTGCTAGTGACCATTGGGTCAAAGAAGATAACAGTTGGATGGTTCTGTGAACACTGTATATCTTCCTGGGGGTCAAGTGGACAGAGAGGAAATAAAAGGGGGACATTGAGGCATTCAAGAGGTTCGCTTGACTCAAGAAGTAACTCTCATAGTGGATTTGAACAGGAATGAAGGTGTTGCAGAGTTCTTGTGTTATAGGAGCACAGAGGAGGCAAGGGAGTGTGAATTTTACACTATAATACTCCAAAAGACCAATGTAATGGCATTGTTTTCCTTATTTTGACACCTATTAGTGATGGGATACTAAAGGCATACCCTTCCTTCCTGTAGCTTTTCACCCATCTTGGGTTTTCTCCAGACAAAACTTTGTGTCATATGTTCTTTTACTTGTGTGTGTGCTATATCATTTATTGTTCCGTTCTTGTTTTTTGAATTTTACACTGCTACAGATGCTTTTAATCATTCAAAAGTAGTTTGCTGAGAGTTGTGAGGGTGAGCTAATTTGGAAACCTATAATTGGTGAGTCATCAGGGTTAGGAATCCAGTGATCATAGATCAACGGAAATACTATTATTTGTCTTGTCAGTCACAATCCAATAAGCTGGAGAATTAAATGATTCAGAGATTAATCTGTCAGGAACAAGATCCTTCTGCAAAGAACCAAAATGAGCTACATACTGACACCTTGTCACTTTGAGCTTGCTGAAGTTGTGCATTGTAGTATGTGGAATCCCTTTTTTATTCAATATCTTCTTTTGCTCAATATTAATCTCTCTTTTCTCTAGCACATATTGAACTGCACTACTATTATTGGTCTTGTCATTCTTCTCAAATGAATTGGTCTTTTCATTCTGAGATTGGTTTGTCTGGAACAAGATAGTTCTGCAAGAAATAAAATTTCCTCCATAGTAATGTTTATTTTTCTCTTTGGCTGTCCTTGCCGTGTTGAAGCATTTGTTCATTTAATAGCTTCTTCTGCTCAATATCATTCTCTCTTTTTCTGGCATATACTGAACTGTGGTAAGAGTATCTGTCTTGTCATTCACAATCTGCTCAAGTGGAGAGCTAAATTATTCTGGGATTGATTTTTTAACAAACAAGGTTATTATTCACAGAAACAGAATGTGCTCCAGATTGGCACTTTCTTTTCACTTTGACTTTCCATAAGTTGTGAGTTTGAGCATTTGACAGCCACTGTTTGTTGAATATCTTCTGCTCAATATCATTCTCACCTTTCTCCAGCATGTACCAAACTGCACTATTAGCATTTGTCTTATCGTTCACAACCTGCTCAAATTCAGAGGTAAATGATTCTTAAGTTATTTTCTTCAGAATAGGATCATTATGTACTGAACCAAAATGTGGTCCATAGTGAAACTGTCTTTTCACTTTCATTTTCCTTAAATTGGATGTTGTGGAATTTAACTGTCATTGCACTTACACTTTCCTTAAGTTGAGTGCTGAAGCATTTAACAGGTTATGTTGGTTCAATATCTTAGTCTGCTTGATATCATTTTCTCTTTTCTCGTGATCTTCGTGTGCTTGATATTGTTTACACTGCTAGTAGTTGTCTTGTCATTCACAATCTGCTCAAATGAGAAGTAAATAATTCTGGGATTGATTAGTTGGAAGAAAGATTGTTCTGCACAGAATCAGCATATGCCCCAGATTGACTCTTCCTCTGTATCATGCAATGTTTGCCTTTCTTCACTGTATACTGAACTTAACAACTATTATTTGACTCAGATACTGAGGTTAAAACATATCCAAACAAATCTTTCTTTCTTTTCCTCTATTTTCTTAGCATTAGTTTCCTATTTCTCTTTGTCTTTAGATTTGCTTTTAGCTTAGATAAGGCTCCATTGTTTCCCATTTCCAATGATACCTGGTTAACGCTCAAATCTTGTGGTTTCCCTCTAGCTAGTCAATGGCACTGAGATGGAGAAGTCAATAAAGTTTCATTTATAATCTGCTCCATATAATTTGTGGAGATGATTCGTCCTAATTTGTTGTAGTAATCCTTGCCACTGAGCACCTAGTGCGAGCAGGTTTAAGGATCTCAACCTTGTCTCTGGTATTCAACCTCCAGAATTTGGGCACAAACCCATCATAGTTGATAAAATCCTGATCCTTTTCAGCATTCCAAGTTGTTGTAGATCAAAAAATGTCATTGCATGTAGGAATCTCTTTTCCTACATAAGGTACGTTAGCATTTTCTTCTTCTAAAACAGTTCTATCTGGAGCCAATTGCTTCAGCCTATAGTTAACCACCCTCCCTTCTGTCTCACAACACAACTTTGCAGTATTTTCTGCGAGGGTTTTCTCCTATTTTATGCCCCCTGATAAACAGTGTGCTAATCCTATCTCATTTGATTCATCTTCTGATCCCCTTTAATTTGTTTCATCCTCTACCCCATTTTTTATTTGTTTCCATTTTCTTTGATCTTTTCATTCATTTCATCTTCCCTTAGAAGACACAGAGACTCGGCTTCCAATTCCAGGTGCCTATTTACATTATTGTCTGAGAGCATTTCCCCTGATTTTATGTCCCCCGATAAATGGTGTGCTGCACCTTCATTTGTTTCACCTTCTGCAATCCCTTGGTTGTCTCATCCTCTTCCCACTTTTCATTTGTCTCACTTTCTGAACTGCCTTCATTTGTTTCATTTTCTGAACCCTCTTCATTTGTTTCATCTCCCCTTAGAACTTAGAAGACATGGTGACTTAGTTTCCAGCTCAGGGTTTCTACTAAGTTGCCATATCCAAATTGGGTACAGGTATAGTACAGCAAAAATAATTGAAGAAATGGGTACATTTTGGATGCTTCCATACAAAAAAACATATAAAAATCATAAATCTATACATGCTTGCAGCCTAAGGACAGCAATTATGCTCTGAATACAATATATAATGCATATACTAGACAAAACTACCATAAATATTACAAATTTGAAACACATATACTAGTGCAAATCAATTTATCAAACTCAAATGTCACGATAGATATTCATTGTTCAATACTAAAATCAGAAATCAGCATCATATGAGTGTCCTTGGTGTGTAGATTGATTCGTAAGTCATCGAAAAACACAAATATTGGTTGTGTGTTCAAACTCCAGCCAAATTGCAGGCTAGGGGGAATGTTGCCTGCTGAGTAGTTATAGTGGGGTTTAGCCATTAACTGTATGTGGTATGTGGCTCTCAATTCTCACAAAAAAGTAGGAAAAAATATATATCGGCGTCATATGGGTCTTCATCAAGACCAACATCATCATCATCGTTGACATTAGATGATGTAGGTAGATCAGAAAAAACCACAAGCAACCCCAATGCAAAAGTATGTTGGCTGCCTATATCCTCAAAATGTGAAAATGGCTGCATAATCAGAGGAAATTAGTGGCACTGCTTATTGTAGCGCTGCTTACCTGTCAAATAAAATGAAGTGTTTTTTTTCCTATGACTTGTCAAACAAAACAAAAGCAAAAATGACTATCAGATTAGGGTTTACAGTGCAATTTTAATGGTCAAAAGTCAAACAAAATGCACTGAAATTTTTGCCTGCCACTGGAATTTCTCAGAATTGTCTCAACATAGCTGGAATAGCGCAATACACTCATGAACGATTCCAAATGAATCCATGTGCAAAAAACTGTGCCCTGGATGAATCCACGGGCCAATCGAACCCAATTCCCATTCTGAAATAAATCATACCCGGGTTAGCCTAGGTTTTTGGCCAATTCATTAACATAGAGTTTTGATTATTTAGTAACTTACCTTATTTTCTGAAAGAATTTCCTTCGATTTTATATGTCCCGATAGGCATGGTGACTTAGCTTCCACCTCAGAGTTCTCCTTATTTATGTTCTTTCCTGAAAAAAATTCCTCTGATTTTATGTCCCCTGATAAATTGGTTGCTGCCCCCTTTACATTTGATTCTTCTTCTGCCACCTCTTCGTTTATTTTCCCTTCTGCCCCCTTTTCTTTTGTTTGATCTCCTGACCCCTTTTCATTTGTTTCATCTTCCCTTAAAAGACATGATGACTTAGATTCCAGCTCAGACTTTTGCCTATTTAGACTATTTTCTGAAAAAGAAAACCCTGATTTAATGTCCTGTGATAAGTGGTATGCTGCACGCTTTTCATTTGTTTCTTCTTCTGCCACAGATTCATTTGTTTCCCCTTCTGCCCTGTTTTCATTTGTTTTATTTTCTGCCCAATTTTCCTTTGTTTCATCTTCCCTTAAAAAACATGGTGACTTGGCTTCCAGCTCAGGATTTTGTTTATTTATATTATTTTCTGAAAAAATTTCCTCTGATTTTATACCTTCTAATAAATGGCATGCCCACTTTTCATTTCCATCTTCTTCTCCCCTTTCATATGTTCCATCTTCCCTTGGATGAAATGTTGAATTGTCTTCCAGCTCATCAGGCTTTTGATTATTAACACAATATGGTACTACAATTTCTAGATTACACATAACGTTGACCTGACCATGGGTGACTATATTGTCCTCCGAGATATCTATTTGTTGCTTAGATTTCTCCTGAAATTGAATAACATTCTCTTCAAATGATGGAAGTAAATTTGTTGTTCCTTGCTTTAGTCTACTTTTGGAAAGTTGTGGATGAAATGGCCAGCATTTTTCAACATCTCTTTGCCGAACTTCCGCCACATAACGGCTGAAAATACAGAAGGTTAAAACATTAGGACTCCACAGCAGTAACTTCATTCATTACGGTTCCTATACACTTTCAGATAGTTTTATTAGCATGCCTCATCAATTCTTATATGAATGGCAATAATGGTGTAAAAACATACAGTGTTCAGTTAATTAGCCCAATCAACTGTAGTATAAATAGCAACAACCGTGTGAAAAAATATGAGTCAGTTTAAAAATGACAAAAAAAGTTACCATTAATGTCAACTACCGACCAATTTAGGTAAATAGGAATAAAGTATGCCGCACAAGGATAAACACATGCAAGGTCACTCCCTAAGAGGAAGGTAGCTCAATAAAGCAAACTAACATAAAAAATAAAGACTACGATAAATTAAGCTGATAAAGCATAGATAAACAGATTCTGAGCACAGGGGAGATACCTTTATCAATAAGATACCGAAGAGTATTTTCAATAAATTTTAATTTATATATTAGTTTCTACTGCTATACATAACTAGGGTAATGGGAATGAGAAAGATGTAAAATCTTAATTAATACAAGATTATTCAATAGACATCAAGAAAGCAAGAATAAATCATGCTCAATAAGTTAACTGTAGAAGGTTGCACATGGCAGGGTTGAGTAGGAGAAGAAGTTTCGACAGGAAGAAAGCAGAACTTAATTGATATTGTATAACTCACAAATTTGTCACGCTATTCTCCATAGCCTTCTTGTTTAAGGAATTTATTGAATTGTTTTGTCTGGTATATTGAGACAAATTGTTCATCATGTACATCTGAGCTACATCACGAGATTGAACCCCACAAGGTCAGTTGGGAGCATCCCTGTAAGGGAATCTCATTTACCAAATCCAGCAAGTTGGCTAAACTGGGTCCTTAAAGTTAAAATGCATTTTATATAGAACAATCGTGACAAAGAGTACAGAAAGAACGTAAGCAAGAGTGCAAAAAGACCCAAGGTTTGATTAAAATTACATGCAATTTATAAAATAAAGATATAAAGTGGTAGAGTTTGACTCATATACATCTGTGCTAAGTCACAAGGTCGAACCCAACAGGTAATGCATACTAATAAGAGAGTCTAATGCATCAAACATCAACCTTTTTACATCCTAAGAATGGCTAGGCTAAGACCTAAAAGTTTACTTTACCCCTTTTGGCAGGAAGCGCATTTTGCATCCCACATCAACTTGGACATTTAGTGTGTGTAGGTAGATGTGTGGGAAACACTGACATTTTTATAGCTATGTAACTCTTGATATAATTTGAAAGAGGAAAATTTTCCAAGTAGATAACAGCAAGCCTGAAGAAATTAGGTACTGCAAGTGAATTGTCTCTACAGGCTGATGCAATGGAGTTAGGAAAAGAATTTACTGGCACAAATCCAGATTATTGTGAATCTGATAGGCAATAGGCATCAAGAGTCATCCAAAGACACGAGGTGGCTATCTCACCACAGCATAATTGTGAAAACATACGGATTGGCACCTCAAGTATTTTGTGAATTATGATATGAAAGTAGCCGAGTTACAAATGCTGCAAAGAGTTTACATACCCCAAAACTGGTTAGTTTTGACTATACAAGATATATTTCCTGTTTATAATTCGTAATCACTAGAAATGATCGTAAAAATTGGCAGAAGTTTTATGCAATATCCAAAATATTGATATCAGTAATTACTGTTGGTCAGGCTGTGGTCGAGTGATTGGGACAGGATAATCAAGGTTCAAACGCCTGGCATGCTTAGAGCCCCTGTGTATGCTGGGGTATGGACTTGACAAATAACTCTTCCATTCAAACAAAATTAAATCCATAAATTCATAACCCTGGCACGTGTTTGAAATGGCACCCCTCCATCCAAACAGAAAAGGAATATATTATTAATCCTTAAAATGTGTCAAGAAGACAGATGACATATATTAGAAATAATCCACACTTTGGATCACAAAAGGATGAATAACTCACTGATAGAGTGTCCCAGAAGCAAATGGGAGATTCTATTTTCCAACATTAACTGGTCCATAAAAGTTTAACATCGTGTCACAGACATAGAAGTGTGGTTTGAGGGCAGATGTTGAAATAATCCAGACTTGGGACCACGAACGGACAAGTAGTTCAGTGTTAGAGGATCCCAGCAACAAATAGGAAGTCTTAGTGTTAGAAGTGTACCTAAAGGGAAGACGTTAGAAATAATGTACACTTTAGACCATGAAGGAACAAATAGTTCTATAGTAGCTAGCTAATGGGACGTCCCGAGTTTAAAGCCCCAGCTGATCCCTCTTAAATACAACAATGTGAATGTCCATGTCTGAAAATAAAATCTCCCAGATAAAAATATCCTAAGGCTATTTGACTATTTCTAAGGCTATTTGACTATTTCACTGATCAGCGATAATACTTGACAAGAAAAACCTGGAAAATATATCAAACTCTTGCTTTATAAACTATAAAAAACAAGTATATCTGCTTACCGAATGGAAAAATCACTGAATGGACAAGTTTCGCTTCTCATCTCCTCTTTTCTAACACAACAGGGCATCTTACAGCTGATAACATGTCCTTCACTCACAATGCAGCCATATGTCCACCTAAGCCATTTCTTAAACAAAATAAGACGTAACCTTAGCCTTCGAGGCAAAGTTTCAGTTCTCCACGTACTTGCAGGCACATTTAAACAGATATTGACTCTCTATTTCACCAATGTGAGACAAACTGACGGAAAAAATTATAAATTCACTGCCTACTTCACTCATTTGAGAGAAAGTAATGGAATACATCACAAATTTAATGCTTACCTCCCTAAATTGAGACAAATTGATAGAAAATATCACAAATTTACCTGGACCTCGGGTCTGAGAAGTAATAAAAACACCTTTACTCCGTGTTATTTCAAAATCTTGTCCTAATCTTTAATCTTTCCCTGCATTTTCACAGCCCTGTCTTAAATCCCTCTGAATGCTATTTTGTTCCGGAATTTTCTGCTCTTTTACTCAGAAATATAAAACACTGTGATAAGATTTGGAGGAAACCAAAAGCGGGAAAATATTATTCTTGAGCCCGGCCGTGTGGTCACGCATGTGACCGTGGGCGGATACAGCTCCGCAAATTTCCGCGCTAAATATTTATGAACTACGAGGTCTTGTAATTTCTGGAAACCTGACTCACCATTTCGAATTTTACGCTTTCGATTCCAAAGTCAACTCCAGTTTTTTCGGGAGAATGCCATTTTTCTGAGGCGTGAATGAGCATGAAAGTCGAACCAGGGACCTAATGCCGAGCGCCCAGGAAATAAAAACGCACAGCTGATACGTTGTGAGCATGATAGGTGCAACGGTAATTTTTCTTGTCCACCTCATTATTTTGTTTATAGAACTCCGGAAGTGCTTGTTTTTAAATTTTATTTGTAAGAATTAATTTCTTTATTAAAATGGGGCGACCAAAAATTATGGAATTGAATCCCAGCATATCAAATTGCGTTTTAAGTCTATTTTGATTAAATGTTATAAAAGTAATTAGTGTTGTGTTATGATTTTTTTAATATTGGACAAAATAAATTATAAAGAATAAGAGTATTGATAGGTAGTTGGAAGGGAAATCTAAATAAAATTATAAGAATTACAACGCAATTATTAGAAGGTTGAAAGAAAGAAACAACATAAATTCATTTCATAGATTAAAACACTTCTTAACATTGGTCGAAATTGTTATCAGTTTGAAATTGCATAACTTGTTCTTTAATTTGTTGAAGCTTATCCCTGGCATTTACATTATTCTTTGATAGACCTAAAGTTGTCAAAAAAGATAAGCAATTTGAAGAAAGATGTCAAAGTAAAGCCTAAGGGTAATAGTTGTCCAATAACAATTGATAGAAAACACAAAAAAACATTAAGTTTTCTAAATATGTTTTAAAATGAATAGTTTGATGGAATTAGCTTCATTCCAATTCAACTCATGATAAAAAAAATAGTCAGATAGTTCAAGATATAAATAATGGGAGCCATGTAGAGAATTGGGGAGAAATATTAGGGAGCTCGCAAGACAAAAAATACAAAACATGCAAGGATAACATAGTGGTTGAGGAGGGGGATAGAGGAAGGAAGCAAGAAAAATTGAAGCTTATGAGAAATCTACAAATGGTTTGGTATGTAACATGATTGATACTATATTTCTATACAAACAATTTGAAAATATCTATTAATATTTATTGATAGATTTGAATAAGAGTCAAATCCTCAGAGGTGGTCATGAGATTTTGGAAAATGAAGGGGCTCTGCAACTTGGTCGCACATGTGATCATTTGTTTTGTGGGTGTCCTTGGACACCCGTGGAGGAGGCTCGACCCTCCTCCACAACTCTAAATCATTTGTCGGGTACGTCCTGTACTGTGCAGTTTGGGAGCTCGATCTTTTCTTTTGATCTGGTGTGGTGTGGTTTTACAGGCTCCTCTCATCAAATATTTTTGGCCGTGTCGCAGCATGAGTGTGTTTGTTTTGGGGGTTTGTGGTTAAAATGAATGGGGATACGGTTCCCCCCGAGGGTTCTTTAAATGGCTCGGCTTCCAGTAGGTCCTTCAAGTCTTTCAGAGATATTGTGGCGAGCAAGCGTGAGCGTCTTCCGCAGGGTGCAAAATTTGTTGTTGACTAGATAAATCTGCTGGCGGACAATGGAGAAGAGGGACAAGGTAAGCAATCTTTGTCTCCTCTTTTGAAGTTTGTCTTCATTCTGAATGAAGAGTTGGATAAGGCTATTTGTGAGGAAGATGTGAAGCTTTCTAAGTTTGCTATTTTCTTTGTGGCAATGGATCCTGATAGGGTCTTGGCTAGGAAATATATGGAAGAATGGCTCAAAAATGTGTGGGAAAAGAAATTAGGGTTGCATATTTATTATTGTAGAACAGTGCAAAAAGGATTATTTGTAGTTTTCTTTAACAACCCTAAATCTCAACAAGAAATTGTTAATAAAGAATTTTGGACTATTGGAAAGGTTACTTTTCGAGCCCTGGCATGGCAACCAGAGGCTCTGGATGAGGAGGTTTTGGATTTGTCCAGTCCTTGATGGTTGGTTATCATCTTTGTACGTTCCCCCTCGGCTTTGGAAATTTGTACCTCTTTTGCTCAAGCCATATGACAAAGTACTGAGAATAGATGAGACAAAATCTCCTCTTCCCCATTCAAATGCAAAGGTTTTGGTTTCCTTAACCTCAGGAATGGATCTTTCGTAGATCTTGGAAATCAAACTTAAGTTTGGCACCATCAATTGTGTTGTGGAAACCCTCAGAGGCCTTAATGCATGATATCTCTATCATAGGGAAGGGCATATTAGAAGAAATTGTCCAGTGATAAAAAATAACTTTAATAAAAAGTCTGATAATGGAGGCAATAAGAGTAATAAACAAGTTCTGCCAGAGTTTGGTGGGGATTTTAACCTTTTGGGGGAGGCAAAGGAAGGCTACCTTTCCTCGAGAACTAAGCGCCATAATGATATTGCCACCTTTTCAAAAGAGGTGGGCATCAGAAATGCAGAAAATACGACTTCCTTAACTTAGGATTTGAACACTATCATGAATAATAATTGTGAAGAGGTGAGGGAATTTAATTTCAATAAGGATTGTATTCCACCTCCCTGTCCAAATGAATTGAATGAGCCCCTTATCAATTGATGGTAAACTTAATGCACAACAATTGGCACTACAAAAAATAAGACAAATAAAGCGACCTAAGGTTAATGATACTATTTTGGTGAAAGAGATTATTCATTTAATGATAAATATTTCAGAGAAATATATTTTGTTGGTTTAACAAAGGAATCACAACTCAGAAATGCCCATAAGAATGAAGGGGAATTGAGCCCTAAAAAATTGTGGGGTTTTCTCCACTGAAGTTGTTAATATTCCAGAATCTTTGAATTCTGGTAAAGAGGCTAGCTTGGGTGTGTCATTCCAACCCACAGGGGTTGTGACAGACTCAAGGCCACACCTTGAATGTAGCACCTTAAACCTTAATTTTGTGCGGAAGTTTTTGTGAAAGATTATGTGGCCCAAAAGTGGAAATTTGCAACTAGAATATCTAATAAAAAAAGAATCCACTTCCAAAAATGTTTTTGATGGGTGTTTATACCCTCATCCAAAGCCCCAATTCAGGCGCAGGCAGAAAGGATGCTTCCATTGATTTCAGAATAAGTTCAAGAGAATTAATGACTAAATAGACGATATTTCCTTAACCAGTGGATATTAATAGCTAACATTTAGTCAAATATAAAATAAAATTACTTAATTAATCCAGGCAGCCCCAGCTCCCCCCATGTCCTGGCTGTTTCCCCATTCGCAAGTCACGTCTCTTTTCATTCAACAATTATCTGTAGTATGTAGCCTATATTATTATATATATAGAAAGAAATGTAAGCGGAATATTTTTCTATGGGCTATTTTTCACTTCCAAGTGATTAGCTGCATATAAAATACCCAAAACAAAAAAACAAAAGAAAGATTTGTTAATTAATAAAATTTTCAAATACTGCTACAGGAATTTGTTACATTTGATAGAAATTCAAGGGTTTATGGAAAATCCCCCTCTAAACGCCTAGCATAACCGCTGTTAATTGCTTGTCCATGTAGCTTCTATGGCAGCCACTGGCGACCTGCAGATAAAAATAAATAAAATAAAATAAAACTAGGCCTTCGTGTTAGTTGAAATTAAATACATAAAATGCATAAGCGATAGTACATAATTCTAACTCAAAAGAAAAAAAATTCTTGTCTTGATATCAATAGTCTAGTTTACTTTTCATATACGGTGAATAGATTGAAGCAGCAGCTGTAGGGAGATTGGTTTGGGTTGTCCAATTTTAAAAATAAAATAAAATGATTCTTTACAAAAAGATAGCTGGGAGAAACTTTAGGCAAAATGAATATTTTCATCCTGCTCATAGTAGTTTAAAAATTTAAAACTTTTGAAGATGTTTTTGTTTTCTTTTATTGAATGGTTCTCCAATCAGAATTTTAACAGTGATGTAAACATAGCTAAGTTTGTGCGAGAGTTGTACCCACTCCCTTTGTCCCTTCCAACCAAATCTGCGGTGAAAATAAGGATTACTTTCCAAATTAATTTTACTGATGGAACATTTAAATCTATTCATTCCTTGTATATTTTCCATTCTTTTTAATATGTGAATCTCGCATGCTTTCATAGTAAATTCGTTAATGGAATAGGTTTATCTTAAGACACTTTCAAGTAATTATTAAAAAAAAAAGGTGTGCTGGAATAGAACATATAATATTATAATAAATATCAATAAAGTATATTGTGTACAGTATCGATTTTAATTTCAAAACCAGCAGTGATTAAAGGCATTTATATGTATTCATTTTATTTAATTTCTTAACTGTCTTCGAGTATATGTGGTCATTATATTTAATTTTCTTTAACTATTCCCGAGTACATGTAATCATTATATTTAATTTCTTAAGTGTGCCCGAGTAAATGTAGTCATTTTATTTGAATTTCTTAACCATGCCTGAGTATATGTAGTCATTATATTTTATTTTCTGAACTATGCCCGAGTATATGTAGTCATTTTATTTGATTTCTTAACTGTGTTGAAGTATATATAGTCATTATATTTAATTTTCTTAACTATGCCCGAGTATATGAGGATTGATTTTATTTCACTAATGCAAACGAAATAATATTGGTTCCAATTAGCATTATTCTGTTGTGCTCTTTATATAAATGTTCAGATGTATGCCATTTTGAGTAGTAACTAGCATGGTGATTATTTAATTCTTCTTATTTATTTCTACTAATGATGGCAAGTTATATCAAAGGAAAATGAAAACATGGCGATCTTAGTGGGAGACTATGGAATAGAGTTTGGAATAATGTGTTTGATTATAATTAAGTAAATGAATTTCATTTATTCTTAAGTATTTTATGTGAGCAATTGTAATTTCATGAATCAAATTATAGTCTAAAGATGGTTGAAAACTTGGAGTTTTCTTATGAAACTAGATTTAGGAAAATGTGAGAATGAAGTGGAAAAAGGATGTTTTGAATGACATTTTTTTATATATATATTTTTTTTATGAATGACATAATATGGTATGTTGGGGTATAATACATGTTAATCATTATATAAATATCCCATTGGTTTCTAGATTAGTTGTGTATTATAGTTTGAATTGTTAGAACTAGAGTCCCAATTGGTCTATGTGGTCTTATGATAGGGTTTGGTGAGTTTATACTTGTTAGTGAGTATTGGGTATACTTTTTGAATATGGGTGGAATTATTATTATTATTATTATTATTATTATTATTATTAATCCTATTATTGTGTGGCCTACCATTAGTCATTATGACTAAAGTTGGTATCAAGTCATCATTTAACCGGTTGGATATACCCCTTTTGTTGTTCAATCAAATATGAGTATACTACTCTAGTATACCCTTACCCAAGTCTCTAGTTTTCGGCTTCACCTAAGTGGGTGGCAGCCGACTGGAAAAATTGTCTAGGGTAATGAACCCTAGAAAGGGTTGTGTACCCACTCCTTTAGTGTGAAATTTGTATGGGACATGTCATGCATTGAGTAGGGAATTGAGTTAGTGCATATCAACATTATTGGGACTATGTTTTATGTCAACCAAAATTATGTTGAACCCGAGGGGAAATACCCTCAGTGTGAGTATCCCAATATGAAATGGAAAGAGTTGAACTACGATTCCTCTGTGAATTATATACGTAGGCAAGGCCGTCCGAGACGAGCCCCCGAGGAATTAGGTCGGGCCCTTAGGATTGTTCATCTGAGTTTTGTTGGTCTTGTTGATCTTTCCTAATGTTGTAAACCACCATTTTGACTCACATAGCAATGCAATTATATTGTTAATTGTGGTGATCATGTATTGATAAATCGTTGATCTTACATGAGCATCAAGTCTTGTAGAATGTGTAGGTACATGTATTGAGAGCGAGGAAAGTAGGACGCAATGGAATATAAGAGGTGGTTGAGTGAGTAGCAAGGTATGTTAAGTTAACCCATAATAAGTAGAAGTTGTTGTTTAAGATAAGAAACCCATTTCTACCCTTACTCATAACTGGTGATATCATTGATCATAGCTTTAGGTAGTTTATTATGTTAATATAGTTGTAAGTAGTGAGATATGTTGCTATTGACTTTCGAACAAAAAAAAATTATTGCAAAATTAGTAAAGTTATTACAGTTTTCTTAGGTTATTTAGAGAATAAAATGTGGGCATTACAGAGATAAAATGGACCATCTCATGTAGCTTTTTATTCATAGCAGAAAATGTGCAATGACATGGAGACTTATTTTTTTGAAAATTTTGAAGTTGTTTTCAAACTGAAAACATGTACCCATCTAGGTTTATCATAAAATTTGAGAAAGAATGGAAATATGGTAAACATTCTACAAGAGTCAAAAAGTGAAAAGCCATTCATGTATTATGACAGGCCGTGGTAAAAAATTGGCCTTTTTCTGCAAAATATGGAAAACCCACCTGGGTTTTTTTTTAAATGGAGCCACATTGTTATATTCTACAGGAAAGTGAAATAAACTTGCAAAATCATCTATATTTTTGCAACAAATTTGAGCTCTTTAAGAAAACTAAGGAAACCCACTTGGGTTGTTTACTAATAGTTGCAAATTCAACAGAAATACATGCTATAGGAAACCCAAATAGGGGTTTTTTCGCAAGAATGCAGAATGAAGTAGAAAATCATGAATACAAGAAAACCAAATTTGTAAAAATGGAGGCTGAGCCACAACAAGTTCTTTCTTTTTTTGCATTCCAGTAACCCATCTAGGCTATTAAATATTGGTTAATACAAAGAAGAAATAAAAAGATAGCATGAGGGTTTTTACAAATGAACATGAAAACACTTTTTTTTTCATAGTCGTGGCCAATGAGCAATTATTTTCATGAAAAACAATAGAAAAACATGAATTTTTTTCAAAGCTATAGATAGTGAAGTATTCCAAATTCTATCACAAGAGTTTAAAGAAAAATGAAATACATTTTAAGGCTTCCATTCAAGCTTTTCTTGCTCATAAAAGGAGAAAAAATTCAATGCAGAGGTCAGCTGGAAGCTTACTTGAGCTTGAGCATTGAAATGTGCAGGGTTTTGTCACTCAAGCCTTCTTGAGAGCTTCAATCCAACTTGATCATGGCAGTTCATGGAGGAGAGCAACAACAGAAAATAAGAAAATGAAGCAAAGTTCATCAAAATGATATAGGTCATGACCTCTAAGTTATAGAAACAGCCTCCAAATGATATCAAAATGTAGTTTTCGAGCTTCAGAAAGAGCATTTTACCTTAGTTTCTCATCAGTGAATCACCAAAAAACCATTCAGCACCATTTTCATGTGTGTATTCCAAACCCACAGTGGCATGGAGTCTTCCATATTTTTCCTTGACCGACAAAATGATGCCTTTTTCCTCATGTCAGTATGTTTTGATAATTAGGGTTTGACCCCTATTGGAATATCGATGGGATGTTTTATCCCTTATTTTAAAATCAAACACATGGTAAATGCAATGGGGGTCGAAGTATGTGTGTTCTCCCTTAGGTATTTATGCCTTAATAAATTTTTCCCTTTTTTTAAAACTTTGCTAAGTCATCAATTTTCCAATGGAGTGTTCCTTGCAACATGATATGCCTTTGATTTTTACCTCAACATCACATAAATTGGAATATGATTTCCAAGGGGTTTGGAGGTCGACCTTTTGACCAGGAATGTTGAAAACTATAATGCCTTTGCAAACATGTGTTTTTCCATGTGTGTCCAAGAATGCAAAATGAGGTAGGTTGATGGTCAAGTGCCTTTGAAACTTTTGGGGACTTTTAAGATATGATATTATATGTTGCAGTTGTTTTCAATTTTTGAAAACATCATGTAAGTGATTTGAAAATCACTTTTAGTTGCTTTTAAATGCAAATGTAATTCTTATTAATGGTGGGGCCCTTTTTCTTGTGCTTAATTGTAAAGTGACTTGTTAAGTGATGTTTTATGAATCACTTAACAAGGTCATTATCTGTAATGTTTTAAAAGCCATGTGTTTTCAAAAAACACACATATTGCATGATGGAGAATGTGGTCAAGTCTTGAATGAGGACCAATGATGACTTGCAGAAGTGTGAGATGTGTGGGATGTTGTTTTGATTGATTTTTTGTGAAAAGGAGGCCAGTTGGAGGTTTTTTGTCCAATTTTTGGGGTAACTATTGACTTGGCCTATTTTTTCTTTATGTGGAGGACATTTTAGAAAGTTCTAGAAGGTTCTATTGGGGCCTTTTCTATTTTATCAGACCAGAATCTTCTAGAAAAAATTATGTAAGAGGTTTTGGTGGGTTTTTGCTTAAGTATGTTCATTTTGAACATTTGAGAGAGTTCTTTCTTTTCTAGCAGGATGATAGCTTACTTTCTTGGAGTTATTTTCATGGAGCTGTATTGTAACTCAGGCAAACCTATTATACAATAAGCACTTTGAATTTATAAATTGGAGCATTTTTATCTTCTCTCTTCATGTTTTATGGTATGCCATTAATGGTTGATCAGTCTATTTTGATAAAAGTCATCTTTCCTTGAAAAGTTTTCCCATGTTTCTTGCATCCATTTGATAGAAAATGTATGTTTACAGGTTATAAGTTATGTTTTTTAGTGGTGTTATTAACTGTGAAATCTATTTTTCCTTTTGAAAACACTGTTACAGACCTCCTTATAAATTATTGATGTGAATTGCATTGGATAGTAAGTTGTGTGAGTTAAGCTTTGAGATATTGATTTGAATGTGTAAGGCTATTAATAGGTCTAGGTTGTTTTGGTGCATCACCTTTAGGTTCTTTTTAGCATTAGGTTTATTTTATGCAAATTCTTAACCTTATCTTAGAGATTAAGTAGTTAGGTGGCATCAAAAGGGGAAGCCAACCCTTATCGCTAGAGGTCTGCTTTCAAATAGGTTACCCACAACCTGAAAGCAATCCCATGTTAGTCCAAATCTACTAAGTTCACTAAAGGCTTAGAAAACATGGTGTAGATTTGGGGAATTAACACTACCATCTCTAGTTTTTATGCCCTAGGGAATTCTAAGAAACACAATTACTTAAAGACTACAAGAATTACATCTCTTCACAAAAATAACAATAAATATTGTTTTGATTAGGTTAAAAGTTAGGAAGGGCCATACTCGTTTTAAAAGTAGCCATAGAGGCAAAAGAGAGGAGACTCACAAAAATTGAGAATAGAAAAAAGAAGCGTGAGACTCACAAGAAGTGAGTTAGGAAAGTACAACCAACTAACCATGCCTTTGACCGGAGCATGGAATCGGTAACAAAAGCAAGTATAGAAATAGAGGCAGTAGCAACAAAGAGAATCAACACAAAAAACACAACACTCCTAAGCTAGGAAGAAACCAACAAAATCCAACTATTGAAAAAAAGACAAACAACCACTACCAAAAGGGATAGGACTTGGAGCCCAAAACCAGTCATAATCTCCACCTCAATAGGAGATTAAAAAAAAAAACTCAAAACTAATGGCAACAACCCTCTTTCTTTAACTGCAACACACAACCATCCAATGAGAGCCAAGTAACAAATCACCATTTATTGCCATCTGATGTAGAAGATCCCAACCCCAACCCTAACCCTTAACTCCAACATTAGGAAAAAAAAGGAGGATAACAAAAATGAGACTACAAAATCCCCCTTACAGGAGCTCACAAACTCTTCAGCAAAAGATAAGCTCTACCTTAATAGGAGAGGTCTTCACTAGAAAAAAGAGAAGCAACCACCAAGAAAAAACAAAGTGCTATCCATGCCAATGAGAACAAACTCCACCTCTATAGAAGAAGTCACCACCAATAGAAAAACAAAAACCACCAAGAACTAGAACAAAACCCAAAGGATAAGATGCATCAATCTAAAATCTTTCCCTAAAGTCAACCTAGCCATAGAGAAGACAAGGTTCTTCAACCAACATGGACAAGGAACATTCCACTTAGCGAAGCAAAACAGGGGAAAGGACAACAAAAGCTCCACCCCCAAAACCCCAATAGTTCCAACACTAGCACAAAAGAGATGAACATCACCATCTGAAGCATAAGCAAGAAAAATTAGAGACTCTAGCATAACAATGTTCATGACTAAAACCCACAAAGGATCCAATACAATGAAAAAACTAGGAGCTGAACTACACAAGAACAATCCCAAACACAACAATTGTTTCAATCATGAAGGGGACCAAAACAGTAGTGAACCCAACACTTGGGCCAAAGTTAAATAGGGGGTCAACCCCATCAATTCTTAAACAAATATTCCTAAAAGGGCATTAGGCAAATTCACTGCAGCAATTCACCATCGAAAAATTCATTGCCAACAATTCACCAGCATGACAAATTCATCTCAAGGAAAATTCACCACCAACAATTTACCATCACAGAAAATTAATCGCAAACTTTTAATGCGATGAATTTTCTGTGGCAGTGAATTGCTGGTGGTGAATTTTCCTTGAAGTGAATTTTTCATGGCAATGAATTTTTCCACAATAAATTGTTGGCGGTGAATTTTCGACAGTAAATTACTGACCGTGAATTTTCCTAGAACCGCCAAAGGCCTTGATAGCAACCAGAACTAGGCACCCGTTGAAGGCCACAAAGCAAATACCCAAGCCTGCCTTCCGAATAGAGAAAAGAAAAGGCACAACAAACAGACCCGAGCCTTCCTGTCGAATAGAGTAGAGTAACCAGCAACAACCACCACTCCAACATTGCCATAAGTAGTCATCCCGCAATCACTAATAATAGAAAAAACACCTCCATGAACGCTATTCACAACCACCATAGAGTGAGAAGGTAATGGTAAGCAGTGAGGGAAAGACAAGGAAGGCAAGGCAAGCAAAACCTACCCAAACCAACCCCTCCAAATAGCCTCGAGAATAAAGGGTAGACATGCAGCAACCACAAGAGCCCGACATTTGTTGTGGGCAGAACAGGGGCAACCAATTGTTGGAAATAATTACAATTTTTATTTTTATTTATTTTTAAATAATTACAACTTCTTCCCACTCTTGACGGTTCCCGACGCTGCCTTCTCAGCTCCTGATGGCTCCTGACACAGTTCACGTTTTTTTTTCTAGCAGTCCCGTGGAACATTCCATTTTGACTGACAACATTTTTAATGATTTTATTTTTCACGGCCCTTTTACTTTTAAGGACAATATTTAAATATGGGCATTTTATATTTAAAAGACTTTAACGTGCTTTTTGTAGAATGTGTGGTAAAAAGGTTTTTACTTGACTTGAAAGTCAAGTTACTGAAAAAGTAACTTAAAACATTTATTTCTCTTTTACTTAGGAGTCAAGTTTTCACCGTAAGATACTTTTATGTAAGAAGTTTTAATTTTTATTTAGAGAAGAGAGAAATAGGTGGAGTGAAAAGCAAGTTCAAACAGCAGCCTGTAGATTCTGAATATTTTGAATAAAAAAATATAGTATCAAATCTTTATGGTTTTATTTTATGTGTTCTAAATTTCTGTTTTATTCAGTGATTAAAAATTTCTGAGTTGAGTTGTTTTAGTTTTATGCCTCTGGCCCTCACCAATGTCCACAAGCGTTGGCAACAACAAAGCTGCACTTAAAGATAGAGTTGACCAAGGAAAATACCTAACTCCCAGTTGGAAAGAGACCAATGACTTGGAGGACAAAAGGCCATCGAAGTCGTAGCCAACAAGTTGCAGATACAGATACAAAATCAAAAAACCTCTAAACACATCATTTGGATCTTCATCACCTCCTCCCTCAACTTTTTAAGAAATCAAACCAACACCTTCGCACTAGTTCTCGCCCACTGCCATTCACACCAACTATAAATATAGTTTATAACACAGGATTTTAGCAATTTTTGGATCCCACCTATTGGGATAAGACCCATAAGCTAGTAGAGGGTAGCAAATAAACATAACTAAAAACCAACAATTTAAGCGCTTCTTAAATGGATTTATAACCCTTCTTGAAAGGGTCCATGGAAATACCATTTTGTATAATAAATTTTAGTTTATTAATGTTTAAATCTTAATGAGAATAAGACTTTAGAAAGATTGTTTGTCCCATAAAAAATAAAAAAATGAATTCTATAAAATATTTTAAAAATAAAAATAATTAAATAATAATGTTATTATCAAGCTAAATATTTTGGAAGTACAAAACTTTAATTGGTCATTTAACTAAATTTGAGTAAAAATATTACTATTAACATGTGTCATTCTTCAAATAAGTGATTTTTGTACATTAAAGATTCTTTAGTTTCATAATGAATGTCAGTTTAATAGACAAATATTTATATATATTTTAATTAAAAGATTATTTTCTTCAATTTATATTGACAAATATATGTATTTTATATAATTAAAAGATTATTTTATAATAAGATATAAAAAAAAATAACAATTAAGATAATAAACTTCTATATGTTTTAATTATCAAATTTACATAATAACATTAAAAAATTCATATTATTAATAAAAAAATGTATAAATTTTTAATTAAGTTAAGAATATAAAAAATAATAAGTTAATAATTAATTACCATTTATCCATCACAATAATTACATATTAAAAGTAAAAACTAATAATAAAACATAACTATTAATCAACAATACTAATAACTTTTTAAAAAGCATACATCTAATAAAAATATAGTCAATATATAAACATAAAATAGCAAACATGTAAAGTCAAGCATGTGAGTTGCAAATTCAATCAACAATTTCACTCTAGTCCAAATTACATGGGGACTACGAGTGCTTACACAAATTCCTAGTCAAGTTTTAGGGACATGACACTGTCATGGAAGGTGGTCAGTTTCACAGTAAAATCGGAATTGTTGAAACAATTGAATGGCTTCCATTGAAACATCTCTAATTTTCAATGCATCTTTTAACCTGGACCAATTGCTTATGGATGTACCTTCTTCATTAATTCTTTCATTATCCTTGTACAACCATAATATTGCTCTCATAGTAGGATCTTGTTTAGAAGACACTCTTAGTTTCATCAAGTCTTCTTGTCTTTCTGATGTATTACTTCCTTCTGATACTGGACTTTGTGAAATTGTCAATTGATGCATACATATAGCAACAAAGTCACTAAATTGAAGGCCCCAGTTATATACTTGCTTTGTGGCTATAAGTTGCTTGTATTTGTGCCAATTCTGTGTTACACAAAATTTTAGCTGTTAGATTTGGTATTGTAATATCAATCAAAATATAAGAAAATCTCTCATTATTTTTCTTACCTTGATTAGATGGTTCATTTCATGCTTCCATTGCCGACAAACAAATATCCATCCAATCAATTCCTCCTTCCATGTTTGTAAGTTGTGTACATTTCATATCCGGAACAGAACATACCATGCAAATTTGTGGTGGTTCAATAAGCGCTTCCAGTCCCGCGAGAGTTTTTGGCTGCCTGAAGCAAATTCACTCAACTCATACAAGATGTTAGCTTCTTCTTCGGTATAGCTTGGCATTAATAATTCTCTAATTAACCTTACACCTTATGCAGATGACAATGAAAAAGAGCCTTCCTCAATTGGTTCTCTAAATTTGTTGCGAGCAAATTCCAAAACGCAATCGAACCATTCAACTACCTTTTTAACAATTCATGTTTAATAGCAATAGATTTAGATAATTAACATCAATACTTCAAATAGATAATCGTGCAAACATCATGCTCTCATTTTTAAACTTGTAGTTTCGTGTAGAAACATGCAACGATGAGCCAATAGGCAGCGATGGACAGTGTAGGGATGGAAGATGCGGGCAATTAGGATGGGAGGCTTGAGAGTCACCGTTGGGAGTGTTGGGCCCTTAGCACACATGCCCCGTTCGGAACGGGGACCCTCTTTTCTTTAGCCTTGTTAGGTCATTTTGTCATTGCCTCATTTTGCGTGCCTCCCTTTTTTGATGTCTCGGATGGTCAATGTTGCTTTAAGGTCCCACCATAAATTGACCATGCCTCCCCCTTTTGGTTTTGCTGCGTTCCGGCGCCTTGTGGAGTCCCTCTGGCAGTTTGGCCCTGCCAACGGCCTCGGGCCTTGCCGGGCCCGGGCATCCGGGATTCTCTCTCTGGGTTTCCCCGCTGGAACTACCATTCTCGGCAGTGTCCACTCCACGTCCTTTCGAACCTTGGGGTCCGAATCCCCGTCTGCCGTCTGCAAAAAACTTGTTGAAATTTTTTGAGCAGTGCCCCGCCCTCCGGGCCCTGGACCCCGGAGCCCTGTCTGCCGTGGGGTGTTCCAGGCCCGACCATCCGGAATTCCAAGTCCAGAATTCCACGATGATTCTGCCATTCTTGATGGCCGATCTTCGGTAGAACTCCGCCCTCCGGGCCCCGTTTCCCTCTTTGCCGCCGCCGTTCGACCAAGATGAAATATTTAAAGCGGCTGTCATCTCACGCCTCCCCGGCCGTCGAGCCCTGGCTTTCCCGCCACCCTCGCCGACATTTGAATCCACCAAATTTTTAGCCGTTGTACCTGCATTAAATACGCGTATTCATGGCAGTTAGGGGTATAAAATACCCACTCCAACCCGTCATTTTCATCACAGGATTGCAGAGCGATTGAACAAACTGCTATTTGGAGCCCACCGTCTTCGACATCATCATGCTTGCCACCCTCAGCATCATTTCGTCGACTGTAGGTGGATCCCACATCTCCCCACATAGCATGTTTGAGGTAGGCCATCCGTTTGCCCTTCCTGAGCTTTGTTTCGTGATTTTGAGATATTTAAATGAATGAACAATCATTAAGAGGGCATAGGGTAGTAAAACATGAAATTACGCACAAAACCCACGTATTGGAAAATTGAAAAAACCTCTAGAAAGCCCTCCTCACCGATCCAGAGTTTCTCCTTGCCGCGACTATTATTCGCACAGGGAAAACGTCCTCCTCACGCCCGAGACTTGCTTTCGCCATCCGTTAATAAACCTTCGAACAATCCTGCCAACGACAATGTCACCTTCCGGGCCTGGTTCGTTGAACTTCCCTATTCAGAAGTCATCCTGGATTCTGCCGTTTGAAGCTGCAAAATGACCCCTGCCTCTCAGCCACCAGAACCCACCCTCCTCCTCGCCGTAGGAACCTCATAGTAAACGTATGTCCTTTGCGCCTCTCGGACCCCGAACCCCGTAGTTCCTCCTCTGGGGTTCAGTGGGTGTTTTGCTGTCTTCCATGGTGAAACTTGTCTGGCATCCTGATTTGCGGGCTCTGCCCTCCTATTTACTGCTGCCAGGCGATTTGAAATTGTTACATCGTTATCACCTCCGGGCTCTAGATGTCGGGTATCCTTGCTCCCTTTGCCATCGTCCCCATGGCAAAGTCTCTCAGCCCCTCCGGACTCCGGACCCCACCCTATGCCCCACTGTTGGCTTGTCCTTTCGCATCAGCATCCTCCAGACCTATCGAGCCGTGGTATCTGGGGGTCCATTCTCGGAGGTCCGCCTTTCTCTTATCATTGGGAGATTTCGCCCCGTCCATCCAATCACCGGGCCCTGAGCTCCCGTATGCCACTGGATGGCACATGAACTGTTAACGACCTTTTGCTTGCCAGGCTCTGTGGCTCGGGACTCCCATCCTCGCCCACCGTTGCAAACAAGAAAGTCCCGCCCGACGTCCTGACCTCTGGGCTCCGTCTTGCTGATTGCTACCGAGTTCAAAACGAAAACCATGCCGTCGGGCCCTTGCTGCCGGACTTCCTCTCCCAGACTTCCGTCCCATGTTTGCCTTCCCGATGCCACCAGCCCGAGTGCTCAAAAATCAAACGACATATTGCCGACCGCCCTTTGGCCCTCTGAGCCCCGGATCTCGGAGTTCCATCTCTGGGTTTCCGTGATGATTTCACCATCCCAAATGCTATCTCCCGATAGCTTTTTGGCTTGAGAGTTCTGAACTCTCCTAAATCGATCCAAACGAACCCAAATTTGGAATCTAACTTCGACCCATGTGCTAGATTTTGGTCCTCTTCATCATGAACTTCTTGAAATATTAAAATTTGACTAAAGATAGTCTCCGGGGGCCTTCTACCGTGTTTTCCCTTCCAAATAGCATTCCTGCCAGGGAAGTCCAGCCCTCTGGGCCCGGATTGTCCAAATGCCCTAAATCAAATATCAATAACATCTTGAGATGAAAGTTCATGATATGCTTGATTGATTATTTGAAATAGATGTCATCTTCAAGATGTTGACCAACATGAATGCTTTTGATGATCTATTGTGCTAACTTTTCCCTTGCTTGCAGAATATATGGAATCGGGTGCATGGACTTCAGGGGCATCCACTGAAGGGGACAAGGGGAAGAAGTCAGGAAGGACCCCTCGAGGGAAGGAAGATAAGCACCAAATGAAGTACCAATTCTAGGGTGAGCCGCTCCACTCAAAAGTCACCACAGATTGGAGGGAGATTACGAACACCAACATTGGCCAGGTGGATATCGATGAATTCATGTAGAGAGTCAGAGTCAACTCGACAACAAAGAATGTCAGATTGATAAGGCAGAGTGGAATAGCTAAGGATGCGGGATTCCCTCCATCCCTCGTGGTGTCCGAGCTGGTCATGGCTTGTCAGGAAGCATACCAAACCGACACAAGGACAATTGTTGATAAGGAGGGCAACATTCTCGCTGACATGTCGCCAGAAGGGATCACCAAGACCTTCCACATTCCCACATTCCAATAGATGGAGGTCCCCACCTTAGAAGAATACCAGGTAGCATGGGATGATAATCCGACTGGATGCAAGAAGTCAATAAATCTACATTGGCTCAAGGAAAGATGGGGCAGCACTGCGAAGGTTCCTAAGGAGCTCTTCCGTAGCAATTTCCACGAAGATTACCATGACCTGGTAACCATGTTGAGTAGGGTTATGGGTCTTCCTACGTCTACCTACTTTCAGGAGTGGATGGCATACTTCATTGAGCAGATCCTGTGTGGAAACAAGGACGTCACAACAAAGGTTTCGTTTTACTGGGGAGGAATCATAAGCAATTGCTTCCATGAGTAGTTTGTCAACATAAATAAGAGCTCCAAAGTTTACATGACTTTCTACCTTGTCTATTCCTTGGAGGATCAAAGACAGTATAGCGGGTTGTTTGTGGTACCCGATCAGGGGCAGAAGCGAGGACTCAAACGCTTTGATAAATATCTGTAGCTCTAGTACCACAACTTCAAAAGAGATTACTATAGAGTAGACGACGCCTTCATTGGCCACATCATCAAGTTGATCATTGGAGACTTTGAGAGGAGGGTCTCCCATAGTGCCACGATGCTTTTGAAGCAGTATACCTTCCTTTATATCCAATATTCGAAGTTCACATACATCCGTGCCCAAGGCTTTACTGAAAGGCAGAATAGATTGCCTCGATATCCCAATGATCGAATCATCCTCCTAGAGCTTTTTCAGCAACTCCAACACCTGCAGGCAATCTTCAGCAACAAGCACATAGTAAGGATCTCCTACGCCATGACCTTCAACTAAGGCATGTACCGATTATAGACTTCCTAGTGTGCTAGTAACTCTGAGAAGGAACTGAAGGATTACCATTTCTACCTACACACTGCTCGCCCATGGATGGACTCGCATGCCCATATCAGGAAAGTGTTGGGGCCGGCATATGCCCATGTTCACCACATTGAAGATTTCTAGGCCGACTGCCAAGATGACAAAGAAGTGCGCGCAAGGCACTACATGCGAATGACTGTCCAGTTCCTAAGAAGGGTGCAACCATTTCCCTTATCAGACCAAGTCGAGGAGGGCAAGTCCACCATCATGCATCCGAGGTACCCGACAGTCACCAATCTACCAATACTGTCAATTGACTAGGATGAACAAGAGCTCGATGACCTAGACACCATAACTCGTACCAAGGAGTGGATCAACGGGGTAGGTGGCTCATTTAAAGCGATAGGGAGTAATCATGACTAATGAAGGGCTCAAAAGCGAGCCGAGTGCCACAGAGGATGTTGTTGCCACCACTTCAACTGGCGAGACTTCCAAGTCTCCTCCGGTCACCAGGTACAGGAAAAGAAAAGAAACATAAACCGCGCTGTCTCCAGACCCCAAGGCCTCTGCAAAGAAAGAAGTGGGAGGCTTGCCTCCCAAAAGACTCAAACTAGCAGGGACTGCTGTGGAACAACCTTCAACCAAAGAGAAAGAAGCAAAAGGAGCGGGTCAATTGCAGCCTCCCTTGGCTCTCCCTACCCCTCGTGTTGCACTGCCCACCTCCCTGGCTATGGTCGCTGCATCTCCGCCAACCGTAGACATTTCTATCCATCTTGCGCCGTCACCTCCGGCTGAGTCGGTAATAGTTATTGACTCATCTTCTGCTATGACTTCTCCCCCCTCCTCTGTTGCTATGTCACCAATTACATCACTCCCTCTGACAACAATAACATCGCCTATTCCCACTTCCACTATTCCCGAGGCTCTTTCAAGGCACATGCAGAACCTTCCCTCGGAGCTTTCCTAGATTTTAATGGATCCAACTCTCTAAGCAGCCCTTCCCCAAGTCCTTGCAACTGTTCAACCTTCACAACCATCGATAGGGCCACCAGCTATGGAGGCCACAATGCTAATCTCAAAGGAGTTGGAGGAACGAGAGCAGATGGCCTCAAAGCCTATTGAGGAGGAGATCAATGAGTATCATGAGCACCTAGAGTACGAACACTGAACCATCAACAAGGTGGTTTATGAAGAGGAAGAAATGGGCTCTTTCGAGAGTGGGGACAAGGAGGATGGCTCGGGTGCTAAGGAAATCATTCAAACCTTTGATATGACCTTGAGGAGGAAACGACACAACAATTGGAAGAAATTGGGGCAGAGGCAGAAGGGTCACCCCATGATGAAGAAGGGAAACCACTAGAAGCACAACAAAAAAATGATTTAACTGAGGCTGAAACCCATGTTGTCAGAAGCCCCGAGGCTGAGGGTACTAAGGAAAAGAAGGAAGGGGAAACAACAAGAGAAGAAAGTCTCATTGAGCAACTACCCACTGGGATGCTAATCAAACACCTTGTGTTCATTCATGACTCCGATGAGGAGGAGGAGGATGCTGCCAAAGAGAAAGAGAAATCCACAGAAGGAAAAAATAGTAGAAATCTTGGCATTAACTGAGAAGGGCGAGGGTGACTGTGATTCACCCAAGGGGAAGTCTGCTATGCCTGAGTGGTTAGAGAAGCAGCTTGAAAGAAAAAACCTTGTGCTAAAGGACCCAAGGGAGAGGTTAGAGGCCATCTTGGCTCAAGCCCAAATTATGATGAAGAAGGAGAAGAAGCCCAAGGTCTGATCCAGAGTAACAATGGATGCTTCCGGCTCTCAAGCGGCACAAATTGCAATGCCCACGATTGGCCAGGCTAGGGTAAGTTATAACATCTCCACCATTGACTTGGGGACCGCAACGAAAGAGAAAAAAGTTGAGCACCTTGAGGAGTCAGTGGCTACAGTGGGGCACCTGATAAAACAAGATAAAATCTTGAAGGATGAGCTCAAGGCACAGGTTGCAGTCTTAACGGATTACATACAACAATGGTCTTCAGTAGACGACCTGCGTACTACATCCACAACTGCACCTCAGCTACTTTCCAAGGAGCAGATTGACAAGATGGAGAGAAGAAAGAACTTGGAGAAGACCACAGAGGATTGGTTCTGACAAGTCTCATACGTCAGAAACACGGCAAATAGTTAGGCTATGCAGACAGCCAACAAGTTCTTGGACCTAATGTAGTCTCTAGAGAGCACAAATAAACTCTGCACCAATTTCTCCGCAACTTACGACTCCACCTTTCCAAGGATTGAAGCTATCATTCGGTTGCCTGAAGCCACGTGGGAGGAGAAACTTGCATTTAAGAAAGAAGATCACTGGCTGATGGATGTGTGGTGTAGAAACTTTGACAACTAGAAGGAGAGGTTAGAGCAAATCATGAGCAAGGTGGATCCAGACATGGAATGGATCAAAAAAAATTGGGCAGAATGTGTTCGATACATTAAGATGATGATGGGATATGATATGCCCATTGCGCAAATAGATCCGGAAAAGATAAAACCCTACTTCTAGGAGAAGATGAAGGATGGATGGAGAAATCACAATGGAGTTCCTGAGTTTTGCTGCCCATGCTTTTGATCAATAGGAGCTGTTCAGAGACCAAGGCTCGAAGTATGATGAGGATTGGAAAAGGCTGGAGGATAATGCAAAGGAATGGAGCTACCAAGTGCTGCGATGTGAGATCATTGAAATAGATAAGCTCCAAGTGGTCGTCCTCAAGTTCAAAGAACGCAGCTTCCGAGGGATAGGAGGACAACCCTGTCAAAGATGAACTTCTTGAAGAGTAGCTACAACAAAACAACAATCTGCTAAATGACAAAAGAGCTACAGTGCCATCAGCAAGAAGACGAAATAGGGAAGAGACAAAATGTAATTTTTAAATTGCTAGATATTGGGGGGTAGGTGAAACCCTATTTTGTAATGAATCTTGGCCACACAATGAGAATTAATTTTGGCCATTCATCAGAGTTTTGGAAAACTATAAATAGGGCTCTCCTCTCATTTGCAAAGAGAGAGTTGAGTTGTTGTAAAGACATGCTGCAGAAATTTATAAGGAAAAGGCATTGACTTGGTGTATTTTCTTGGTTTCTCCCATGTTACTTGATTCAATCTCCAATGTTAGATGTTTGGCTTAGATTTTACTGCTGTTTGAGTTAGCTATCTTCTTTCTTTGGATAGATTTTAGGAATGCTGTTATGTGATTATGAAAATTCCTGCCATGTTGATGATTTCTTTGTCCATACTTTTTGCTGTTTGCTGATGGTAGATAGCTGTGCAAAGTTAGCTTGGACTTGATTTCGAAGCTGCTCCAAAATATTTATCTTTGATTCATGCATGTATGTGGTGGATGAAGGACAAAATATCTACAAACCTTAGAAGATAGCATAATTTCCATGATACTGTGAAATCCCTGGTTAAGTGGGATATTGTTTTGAGAAATTGTCCATTGCAGGAACTCCATTGTCACTATTTATAAATAGTTGTAGACTTAGGAACTTTTCCTCTCCCTTGGCTTCTTTTTTTTTTTTTTAATGACTGACTTATGTTAAGGTTCATTGCACATTGTAAAGCCAAATCCAACAACAAAATGGAGTCTAAGATTACTGTTTGAACCTACAGCCAATGCATAATAACTTTCCATCCTAAGAACTCCATTTTAAGATCCAACTTCCATGCTTTGTATCCTTGCTTTGCATTTCTTGCATAAGACCGCCTTGTGATTCCAGCAAATCACATCAAACTACTAAGGTATCTGAGCACTGTCATGACCTGACATCTAAGAGACCTTGGGATAGTGTTCTACAATTTGATTGTGGAAGATTGTCTTTCAAGAGAGGTAGTGCACCTATGCACTGCTTGTGTTGAGAAGTGCATAAAAACACCATCAACAGAACTAGTGCTAGAAGGAGGGCTGACAAAGGAAATATCAAGTTAAGGGTTAAAAGTGAAGCTAGATCAAATCGGATCATTCTCCCTGGAAAGATTTCAAAGAGTTCTACGGTCAACACCAAACAAGGGAGAATTTGAAGAATTGTAGCCTCCTACGAGGGTAAAGTGAGCTCAAGGAAGTAGCGTTGCCTCTTCCTCTTCCTCGATTCCATCCACCTCCATTCCACCCTCACCTTCATTTGGCTGGCCTTCATCTTCCACCCAACCATCTCAAACTGCATTTGCACCTTCTGTCTCTGGCAGCCAGGGGATTGCTCCTCTCCCAGCCCTTCCAGCCTAGGGTCTAGTCCAGTCGGCCGTAGCTCAAGTGCAGTCCCGAATTGTTGTTGTATTGCAATTACAACCCCAAATTGTCATCTTCCAATATTAGATACCACCTCCACCACCCTCCATAGCTTGGTTAGCACATAACCCTTCATCGATACATTTCGCTGCCTACAATGATATGCCCAAGAATCCGGAGGGCTTTTGTTCGAAGTTTCATCCGTGCAACCTACAAAGAACAGCTGAGGAACTATCAAAATATTTGAGACAACGATAATTGAAATGCAAGTTGACTACGAGGATGTTGCATACTGCCTTTTTCCGCATTCGTTGGGGGAAGAGGCCTTCTATTGGTACATCAATCTGCCGAGGGGATCCATTACCTCATGGAACCTGATGAAGAATGTCTTCTTACAGAAATACAAGATCCCCATCAGCCCTTCAGCACTTTACCAACAGTTCATGTCCATCAGAAGGGAAGTCAATGAACCTATTGGCTCCTTCAACGACCACTTCCATCGAGCCTACACAAGACTTCAAGACCTATACCTCCATAATGATGTGGCAGTTCTCCCAGTCTATTATGCAGCGCTGGACAACCTCACGTTGGCCTTGGTGAAAAGGATGTGCACACCACTCACTACCCTGGTGACCACCTATCCGGAAGCCGTTGTCACCAGTGTGGACTTGGGGCAAAATATCTCTAGCCTGCTACCTTCTTTGGGGCCGGTAGCCCACCCAATGCAGATTCAAGGGCTTAATTAGGCATTTGCTCACCAAATCCCTCTTATGAACCAAGTACTTCAATTACATATAGTACCACATCTAGGACAACCATTGAATTATGTGCCTACCGCACCTTCCTATTTGCAGCCTCAGTAGCAGTATAACTATTTTTAGGCTACTCCACAATAGTAGGCGTATCCCCAGCAACCCCAGGTGCCATTGTACCTATCAAGACCAGAGTTTCCTCTGGCCTATCAGAATCAGCCAGCAGCCTCGCCCGCTTTTCTCCAAAATTCGGCGCTATCGCCTGGGAACGGGACTGAGAAAGACAAGTTAGAGGAACTGATTGAGATGATAAAGAAAATGTCCACAAAAATGATGCACCTAAAGAATCAGAATAACCAGTTGCAGAGCTCCCAGCGTAATTTCTAGGCTAATCTTAACTGGGACAACCGGGACAACCGAGACAATAGGGACAGTAGGGATAATCGAGAAGTAGGCACTTCCTCTGGGCAGAATTATGATAGGGGGTAAAATGTTAATTAGAATGCAGAAAGGAGACCTTCTCAGAGGTAGAATCGCATGTGAAACACTAGGCCCAACAATGGTGGTGTCCTTATGCCTTTTGATCATCCAGAAAGCAACGAAAAAATTACTAGCAGAGTATACCTTGCCGAGGCAGCCTTGTCCGGATGGTGTCGAATTCACAAAACCAACAGACATTCTGAGTTGGATTGTCCCGAGTTCCAGATAGCTGCTGAAATCTTCCAGGTGGAGGTGCAAAACGCAGTTGACAATGCCGGTTGCAGGGACATCATCCCATCCGAGCCATATGATTCCTCTTGTCTTGTAGTTAATCAAGCATTGTTTCTGTGATGTGACCGCAATAAGCCCGAAGTTGAGTCTACTCCTATTGAGGATGAAGAAGTGCAAGAGGTAAGTAATGAACAAACCTTGGCTCAGCTCTTTGATTCAGTAGATAACAGTCCGATAGATGAAGAAGAACCATTTGTAGATAAGGTCCACATGTTCCATCAACAGTCGACTCCCTACTTCCTTAAGAATAGACAGGCGGGTGGACCCTTTACAACTTCCACCCCACCAAATAATTTCACCACTCCGCCTGATCCTAACACCAGCAATAACCCTGGGCTTCCTCACATACCTACCCAATACCTCAACAAGAACGGATCTCAAAACTAGTCACAAAATTGGCCTTAGGGCCAATCCTAAAATTTGTCTAGTCAAACGAAGGTCCAACCCCCTAGTTCTGCCATAAGCCAAGCTTTTAGTTCAGAAATTGAACAAATAGGTGAATATGTGGCAGAAGAGTTCAAGAAGGTAAAAATTAGCTTGTCAGCCTTCAAATTACTCAAAGTCCCTGCTGTAAGGCATGCCTTCTTTAGGGTTCTTAATGGGACTCCATCTTCTAGTACAATACAACAAACGCCTGCTAAGAGGGTTACCTTTGAAGAACTCAAGAAAGAACCAGAGATACAAGAGAATGCTAGGAAAAGGAAGGATGTTCCTGTAAATCAGTCCGCAAGTAAACAAATTGAAAAGGAGCCAGAAAGGGCTAATAGGCAGCTTTCCAAGGACCAGCCATTTAGGCAAACCAGGATATGGGCAATGATAAGAACAAAGGTCAGATAACTCACATGGACATGCCTATGGGCATCTTCCAGGGGAGACTGAAAACTCCCCCTTTCCTGACCACCATTAGGGTCTTTGGGAAGAACCTGCACAATTGCTTGCTCGATTCAGGAGTGTCTGCCAATGTCATGCCCTTGGCGATATGCAAGGCTCTTGACATCACCCCCATGCCTTCAAGGAGGAAGGTGACCCAGCTGGACAAAACAGAGATCAACATCATGGGTGAAATAAACCATATCCCGATGTAGATTGCTATAGACCCGTGGATACAATAGGTCATTGATATTCAACTGGCTGACATTCTTGATGCATATGGAATCATCTTGGAAAGGGAATTCACTAAGGCACTGAATAAATATACCACCATAGACCTTTCTCACATGTGGCTACCATGGAAGGGGCTGCCAAACCAAATTCGTATCGACCGTGAACCTCGTATGAAGTACATGATCACAGAGTACAATAATATCAATGAGGTGTTGTTTGCCAAGACTGACCTAGGGAATTACTGCCCTTTTGCCTACCAAAATGAGATCGAGCTTTAAGAAGAATGTGGGGATGAAGTGTTACTAGTGGTGTGTAGTCCCTCGACCGATTCTACACGAATTCCCCTAGACACAGAAGTGTTGATAGAAGTCGATGATGAGCCTAATAAGGACTACAACTGGGGACTACTTAGTGGCTTCTAGGAATTCATGAGAAAATGCGTAAGGGATCAACTCAGCCTAGGGGCCCGAATGAATTTATAGGATCTCTTGTTACTGAACTGGTGTAGGGTTCAGAATGTTGCACACTTCGAGTTTGATTATTGCTTGTGTCAAGCAGCAGTTGCACATGTTAAAAAATCAGCTGCTCCTCAGATAGAAACGCTAAAGGAGGCACCAGTAGAACCACCTATTGATCAATACATCGAACCAGAAAATTCCCCTAAGGTCACAGGGCCAGCCGTCTAGCTAAAAGGGAATAGAAGTTCAATTAGACCTGAAGATAAAGAACTCTCTGCATGCTGGACGCTCCGATTTGATGGATCCAAGTCCAAGCAGGGAGCTGGAGCTGGGTTCAAACTCATTAGCCCAACGGGTAAGACATTTCTAGCTGCCCATAGATTGCGATTCTATTGCACCAACAACATAGCGGAATACGAGGCCTTAGTCCTTGGCCTTCTCATGGCCTTGAAGAAAAATGTAAAAATGCTACAAATTTTTGAAGATTTCGAGCTCGTGGTTAAACAGGTTAGGAAGTTGTATTTCTGTCATGATCGGAGACTTACAAACTATAGGCATAGGGTCTGAGATCTCTTAGAGGGCTTAGATGCATTCAATATACAATTGATCCCTCGTGCTAAGAATCATACAGCTGATGCCTTGGCTCAAGCAGCCAGCACTCTACAACCCCTCTCTCTGTCTGGGCTTAAGAAATTCACTATTGAGCTAATATCCACGCCATCAGTCCCAGATAATGTTACCCACTTGCAAGTATTCAATGACGACAAGCATATCCTTCAATTCATCACAAGTTCTGATGTCTTCGCAGCTCAAATAATTGATGAAGCTAATCCACAGGAAGCTGAACTAGACATAGAGGGGGTTATTAACCTCAAAACTAATATGATCCCCATGGGTCTGGTTCAGTTGGAATGCATATTTGACTTAGACCAGATCAGAGATTAGGATCAACAAATGAAAAAGGAGGCCATAAGCAACCAGTGCGATGCTCACAACCTTGGGACAACCGAGGAGATTAGGAATATTTTTATTAACAAGGTGTGCACGCCAGAGAAAAAGAAGGGAATCACAAATGCATTGCGAAGGTAGCATGATGAGGTGGCATGGAGCTATGAAGATTTAAAAACTTATTACACTTCTGTCATTTCACACACCATCCCTCTTAAGATGGAAGTGAGGCCATTCCGCCAGCGGTAGTGCCCTATCAATGCCTTGCTGGAACCTATCATTTATAAAGAGGTACAAAAGTTTCTCTTAGCAAGAATCATTTTTCCAGTTAGGCATTCCACATGGGTGGCCAACTTGGTCCCGGTCAGAAAAAAGAACGGCGAGATTAGATTGTGTGTAGATTTTTGCAATCTGAACCATGCCTCAGAGAAGGACAACTATCTAGTACCTTCGTTGGATGAGGTGCTGCAGATCGTCAACGACTCCTAGATGATGTCTTTCCTTGACAGATACTCTGGGTATAATCAGGTGATGGTACAGTATGAGGATCGTCACAAGACGGCGTTCACCACGAAGTGGGGGATGTTCATGTATAGGATAATGCCTTTTGGACTCATCAACACCGGCACCACTTTCCAACGCGCCATGGATATCACCTTCAAGGACTTAATTAGCAAGTGCATAATCATCTACATGGATGATTTGACCGTGTTTTCTAAAAAATGGGGTGATTACATCTCTGATTTATGCAAGGTATTTCAGAGATGCAGGGAGTTCGGGGTTTCCCTTAACCCTAAGAAGTGCATTTTCAGAGTGACTGAAGGTAGATTGCTTGGGAATATCATTTCAGAACATGGAATCTCCATAGATCCCGAACGTATTGAGTCCTTACTCAAAATTCTGCCCCTAGGAAGCAAGAAAGAATTAAAATATTTCTTTGGAAAGATCAACTTCGTCCAAAAATTCATCACAGGTTTCGTGGAGATTATTAAACCTCTCAATACTATGCTCAAACAAGACACCAAAGTTGAATAGACACCCGATGCCAAACAATCTTTCGAAGAAATTAAACGAGCCATCGCTGAGGCACCTGTGTTAGTCCAAATTATCTAAAGCCTTTCTACATCTACTCATTTGCTTTAGAGCATTCATGTGCTAGCATGTTGACCCAGAAGGATGATGAAGGAAACGAGCATCTGATCACCTTTATGAGTGCTCCCCTCAAGGATGCTGAATTGTGATACCACAACATTGAAAAACAGATATATGCTCTTGTGAGAGGGGTGAATAAATTTAGACACTAGATATCTTACGCAATAATGTTTTTGCCATTGTCCCCGACCTAGCAGTAAAAATGCTGCTCATGCAAAATGAATTGGGCGAATGAAGAGCTGAATGGGTCACCCTGCTCCAAGAATATGACATGGAGATCCAATTGATGAAACTGGTAAGAGGACAGGCACTCACTTGCACAATTGCTGAAATAGTAGCAGAAGCTGGACCCGAACTCACTATGCAGCAATACTAGCTTGAAGATGTCTCCCCAGGAGAGTGGTACCAGAATGTCATCTACTATTTGCTGAACCATAAGTGTCCGCCGCACCTGCAAGGAGTCCAAAAGTGGGCCATAAGATTGAAAAGCAATGGCTACATGTTGCAAGGTTCTATTCTCTACAAGAAGAATCATGAAGGCATTTATTTAAGATGCCTCGGCAAGGAAGAAGTAGATCGAGTCTTGAAAGAGTTTCACAACAAATTTGGCATAGGCCACGACTCCGGTTCTTCCACAACACATCAAATATTGAGAGCAGGGTATTATTGGCCAACTGTCTTCAAGGATGCCCATTGCCATGTCCGTTCATGTCACACATGTCAGACCGCTGCCACCAGGGAAAAGAATGCTACTGTCACATTGTAGTCTGTGCTGGAGGTAAGGCCGTTTGCTCAATGGGTTCTCAACTTCATCAGTCTGGTAAGCCCTCCATCATCTACGGGACATAGGCACATTCTTATTACTACTAATTACTATACTAGGTGGATGGAAGTAATAGTATGTAAGCAATGCACAACTGAAGTAGTTACTAATTTCCTAGAAAGTTTCATTTTAAATCGCTTTGGTTGTCCTTATTCTTTGGTATGTGATGATGGATCTGCGTTTTCTTCATTAAAATTTGCTAGTTGGGCATTTGACTATGGAATTGCCCTTAAATTCTCATCTAATTACTACCCTCAGGGAAATGGCCTCGCTGAATCTACAAATAAAAACCTCATTACTGTGATCAAAAGGATGCTAGATAGGAATCCCAAGGACTGGCATACCCAGCTCTGTTTCACCCTTTGGGCTAATCGCACTCGCCACAAGGCGGCCCTCGGCGATTCCCCGTTCCACCTTGTTTATGGCCTAGAACCTATATTCCCCATCCATCTGAAGATTCCTACTCTTCAGTTCATCAATGATTTTTATGAGGGAGGAGATTGTAGGGAAGCTCAGTTAGCTGATCTCTTGCATTTAGAGGAAGTCTGAAACTGCATAATAGAAAATTGTGCTAAACATCAGGGCGTAGTTAAAAAATGGTTTGACCGCTGAGCCAAGATCAAGGCCTTTAGAATTGCCGATTTGGTCTTGTATTGGGACAAGGCCCATGAAAAGAAAGTGGGACACAACAAATTCGACAAGCTTTGGCTTGGCCCCTTTCAAATAGCTATGATTTTGGGAGATAATGCCTTTCACTTAAAGACCTTAACTGGTGAGGATGTCCCATTGTCAGTCAATAAGTAGCACCTGAAGCATTACTTCCAGGCTTGAGCTCGTTCGACCTCTTCAGTGTAAATACTTGTACATAGGTTAGGGTAGTTTGCTTTCTGGCTTACTTGCATTTTGTTTGCATCACTCTTTTATTTTCTCCCTCCCGACAGTTTTATTTTGAAAGTTGTTGCCCACTCCTTTGCAGTGGCCGTGCTTGCTCGACAAGCGATTTACTTTGCTGTCCGTTCTTTGTATTCTTCGGCTAAACATTCACTCTTGATTATTGGTCTTTGAAAGCTACCTGTGAATGATTTCCTCGCTTGAATTCTGCTCAGAACTTGACCCTTGGCTGGATCTTCTTATACACATCTCGGATCTCGCACAAAGCACATAATAATCATTTCTAAAGGACCGTGCCATGGTTGTTATGACACCCCAGCAAGTGAAAAATCTCAAGTCTGCTCCAATGACCACTGTAGTCTCAAACCCATTGTAGGCTTCAATGCTTACCCGATTGAACTAAATGATAAAAGAGAAGTGAAATATCAAAGCAAAGAGCAAAAAAATTCTAAAAAAAGGAAATAAATGACCGTATGGGTGTTCGGATAACTCTACCACGGCTATGGATGCTCGGTCGGTAGTAGAGCAATATCCGTGAGATTGCAGCGATAACCCCATCGGGCCTATGGACGCCTAACTGGCTGCGGGGCAATGTCCAGGTTGCTTTTGGTGTTAGATGATTTATGTAGCTCGCTCGGTTGAATTGGTAACCCTGGTCACTATCCCAAGGAGAGGAATGAACTCACTACACACACTTCTGAGATGTCCTATAAGCTTACCCAATTAAGGATCTCGTTCTCCCAGATTCATCTTTGGAAGCCACTCTTGGTCTCTGAAACCAGAGATTCTAGGTCCTGAATGAATATTTATCCCTAGAACACTCAGGAGCATTCCCTAGCAGAGTCGCCATTTGTTGTGCCCTTAGCACACACGCCCCGTTCGGAACGGGGACCCTCTTTTCTTTCGCCTTGTCGAGTCATTTTGTCATTGCCTTGTTTTGCGTGCCTCCCTTTTTTGATGTCTCGGATGGTCAATGTTGCTTTACAGTCCCACCATAAATTGACCATGCCTCCCCCTTTTGGTTTTGCTGCATTCTGGTGCCTCGTGGAGTCCCTCTGGCAGTTTGGCCCTGCCAACGGCCCTGGGCCCTGCTGGGCCTAGGCATCCGAGATTCTCTTTCCGGGTTTCCCCGTTGGAACTGCCGTTCTCGACGGCGTCTTCTCTGCGTCCTTTCGAGCCTCGGGGTCTGAATCCCCGTTCACCGTATGCAAAAAACTTGTTGAAATTTTTTGAGCGGCACCCCGCCCTTCGGGCCCCAGACCCTGGAGGTCCGCTTCTGGGGTTCCATCTATGTTTCGCCATCTGTGACGGCGAACTTCCTACAGTGACCTGCCCCCCGGGTCTTGCCAACCTTTTCGCTGACCAAACATTATGGGAGCCCTTGTCTGCCATGGGGTTTTCCGGGCCCAACCATCCAGAATTCTGAGTCCGAAATTCCATGATGATTCTGCCATTCCAGACGGCCGATCTTCGGTGGAACTCTGCCCTCCAGGCCCCATTTCCCTCTTTGCCACCGCCGTTTGATCGACATGAAATATTTAAAGCAGCTGCCATCTTGCACCTCCCCAGCCGTCGGGCCTCAGCTTTCCTGCCGTCGTCACCGACATTTGAATCCACCAACTTTTTCGCTGCCATACCTACATTAAATATGCGTATTCATAGTGGTTAGGGGTATAAAATACCCACTCCGACCCATCATTTTCATCACAGGATTGCAGAGAAATTGAACAAACTACTATTTGGAGCCCACCATCTTCGACATCGTCACGATCGCCACCCTCAGCATCATTTCGTTGATTGTAGGTGATCCCACGTCTCCCCACATAGCGTGTTTGAGGTAGGCCATCCGTTTGCCCTTCCTGAGCTTTGTTTCATGATTTCGAGATATTTAAATGAATGACCAATCATTAAGAGGGCATAGGGTAGTAAAACATGAAATTGCGCACAAAACCCACGTATTGGAAAATCGAAAAAGCCTCTAGGAAGCCCTCCTCGCCAATCCGGAGTTTCTCCTTGCCACAGTTGTTCTACGCGTAGGGAAAACGTCCTCCTCGTGCTCGAGACTTGCCTTCACAATTCGTTAATAAACCTTCGAACAATCCTACCGATGACAATGTCATCTTGCGGGCCGAGTTCGTCGGACTTCCTTGTTCGGAAGTCATCCTGGATTCCGCCGTTTGAAAATGCAAAATGACCCTTGCCTCCCGGCCGATGGAACCCACCCTCCTCCTCGCCGTAGGAACCTCATAGTAAATGTATGTCCTTTGGGCCTCTCGGACCCCGGACCCCAGAGTTCCTCCTTTGGGGTTCTGCAGGTGTTTTGCTGTCTTCCATGGCAAAACTCATCTGATGTCTCGATCTGCGGGCTCCGCCCTCCTGTTTACTACTGCTAGGTGATTTAAAATTGTTACATCGTTATCACCTCCGGGCTCCGGACGTCGGGTATCCTTGATCCCTTTTCCGTCATCCCCACGACAAAGTTTCTTAGACCCTCCGGACTCCGGACCCCGCCCTCTGCCTCGCTGTTGGCTTATTTTTTCGCATCGACGTCCTCCGGACCTATCGGGCCCCGGTGTCTGGGGGTCCATTCTTGGAGGTTTGCCTTTCTCCCGCCGTCGGGAGATTTCACCCCGTCCATCCGCTCGCCAGGCCCCGAGCTCCCGTATGCCGCTGGATGGCACATGAACTGCTAACGACCTTCTGCTCACTGGGCTCCATGGCCCGGGACTCCCGTCCTCGCCCGCCGTTGCAAACGAGAAAGTCCCACCTGGTGTCCTGACCTCTAGGCTCTACCCTACTAATTACCGCCAAGTTCAAAATGAAAACCATGCCGCCGGGCCCTTGCTGCCGGACTTCCTCTCCCGGACTTCTGTCCCATGTTTGCCTTCCCAAACAGCGAAGTTTAGGCACCTTCCCAGTGCTGCTAGCCCGAGTGCTAAAAAATCAAATGACATATTTCCGGCCGCCCTTTGGCCCTCTGAGCCCCGTACCCCAGAGCTCCATCTTTAGGATTCTGTGATGATTCTGCCATCCCCAATGCTATCTCCCGACAACTTTTCAGCCTGGGAGTTCCAAACTCTCCTAAATCGATCCAAACGAACCCAAATCTGGAATCTAACTTTGACCCACGTGCTGGATTTTGGTCCTCTTCATCGTGAACTTATTGAAATATTAAAATGTGATCAAAAATAGTCTCTGGGGGCCTTCCACTGTGTTTTCCCTTGCAAACAACATTCCTGCTGGGGAAGTCCGGCCCTCCGGGCCTGGATTGTCCAAATGTCCTAAATCAAAGATCAATAACATCTTGAGATGAAAGTTCATGATATGCTTGATTGCTTATTTGAAATAGATGTTTTCTTGAAGATATTGACTAACATGAATGCTTTTGATGATCTATTGTGCTAACTTTTCCCTTGCTTGCAGAATATATGGAATCGGGTGGAGGGACTTCAGGGGAATCCGCTGAAGGGGACAAGGGGAAGAAGTCAGGAAGGACCCCTCGAGGGAAGGAAGACAAGCACCACATGAAGTACCAATTCTAGGGTGAGCTACTCCACTCAAAAGTCACCACAGATTGGAGGGAGATCACGAACACCAACATTGGCTAGGTGGATATCGATGAATTCACGCAGAGAGTCAGGGTCAACTCGACAACAAAGAATGCCAGATTGATAAGGCAGAGTGGAATAGCTAAGGTTGTGGGATTCCCTCCATCCCTCGTGGTGCCTGAGCTAGTCATGGCTTGTCGGGAAGCATACCAAACTGACACAAGGACAATTGTTGATAAGGAGGGCAACATTCTCGCTGACATGTCGCCAGAAGGGATCACCAAGTCCTTCCACATTCCCACATTCCAACAGATGGAGGTCCCCACCTTAGAAGAATGCTAGGTGGCATGTGATGATAATATGACTGGATGCAAGAAGTCAATAAATCTACATTGGCTCAAGGAAAGATGGGGCAGTGCTGCGAAGGTTCCTCAGGAGCTCTTCCATAGCGATTTTCATGAGGATTACCATGACCTAGTAACCATGTTGAGCAGGGTTATGGGTCTTCCTACGGCCGCCTACTTTCAGGAGTGGATGGCATACTTCATTGAGCAGATCCTGCGTGGAAACGAGGACGTCACAACAAAGGTTTCGCTCTACTGGGGAGGAATCATAAGCAAATACTTCCATGAGCAGTTTGTCAACGTAAAGAAGAGCTCCAAATTTTACATGACTTCCTACTTTGTCTATTTCTTGGCAGATGAAAGACAGTACAACGGGTTGTTTGTGGCACCCAATCAAGGGCAGAAGCGAGGACTCAAACCCTTTGATAAATATCTGCAGCTCCAATACCACAACTTCAAAAGAGATTACTACAAAGTGAACGACACCTTCATTGGCCACATCATCAGGTTGATCGCTGGAGACTTTGAGAGGAGAGTCTCCCACAGTGCCAGGGTGCTTTTGAAGCAGTATGCCTTCCTCTATATCCAATATCCAAAGTTCACGTACATCCATGCCCAAGGCTTTACTGAAAGGCTGAATAGATTGCCTCGATATCCCAATGATCAAATCATCCTCTTGGAGCTTTCTTGGCAACTCCAACACCTGCAGGAAATCTTTAGCAACAAGCACATAGCAAGGATCTCCTACCCCATGACCCTCGGCCAAGGCATGTATCAATTACAGACTTCCCAGTGTGCTGGTAACTCTGAGAAGGAACTGAAGGATTACCATTTCTACCTACACACTGCTTGCCCACGGATGGACCCGCATGGCCATGTCAGGAAAGCACTGGGGCCGGCATGCCCATCTTCACCACATTGAAGATTGCTAGGCCGACTGCCAAGATGACAAAGAAATGCGTGTAAGGCACTACATGCAAATGACTGTCCAGTTCCTAAGAAGAGTGCAGCCATTTCCCATACTGGACCAAGTTGAGGAGGACGAGTCCACCATCATGCAGCCGAGGTACCCAGCAGTCGCCAATCTACCAATACTGTCAATTGACTGGGATGAACAGGAGGTCGATGACCTGGACACCATAACCCAACAAATCTTAACTCTTACCAAGGAGTGGATCGATGGGCAGGTGGCTCATTTAAAGCGGTAGGGAGTAATCCTGACTTATAAAGAGCTCAAAAGCGAGCCGAGTGCCACAGAGGATGTTGCTACCACCACTTCAACTGGCGGGACTTTCAAGTCTCCTCTAGTCACGAGGTACAAGAAAAGAAAAGAAATAGAAACTGCATAGTCTCTAGATCCTAAGGCCTTTGCAAAGAAAGAAGTGGGAGGCTCACCTCCCAAAAGACTCAAACTAGCAGGGAGTGCCGCGGAACAACCTTCAACCAAAGAGATAGAAGTAGAAGGAGCGGGTCAATTGCAGCCTACCTTGGCTCTCCCTACCCCTCCTGTTGCACCACCCACCTCCTTGGCTATGGTCGCTGCATCTCCGCCAGGCGTAGACATTTTTGTCCATCTTTCCCCTTCGCCTCCGGCCGAGTCGGTAATAGTTATTAACTCATCTTTCGCTATGACTTCTCCCCCCTCTTCTGCTGCTATGTCACCAATCACATCACTCCCTTTGACAACAATAACATCACCTATTCCCACTTCCACTATGCCCGAGGCTCTTTCAAGGCACATGCAAAACCTTCCCCTGGAGCTCTCCTAGATTTTAATGGATCCAACTCTCCAAGCAGCCCTCGCCCAAGTCCTTGCAACTGCTCAACCTTCACAACCACTGACAGGGCCACCAGCTATGGAGGCCACAATGCTAATCTCAAAGGAGTTGGAGGAACGAGAGCAGGAGGCCTCAAAACCTGTTGAGGAGGAGGCCGATGAGTATCATGAGCACCCAAAGTATGAACACCGAACCATCGACATGGTGGTTTATGAGGAGGAAGAAACAGGCTCTTCCGAAAGTGGGGACGAGGAGGATGGCTCGAGTGCTAGGGAAATCATTCAAACCTTTAATGATGACCTTGAGGAGGAAATGGTGCAACAATTGGAGGACATTAGGGTAGAGGCAGAAGGGTCACCCCATGATGAAGAAGGTCAACCACCAAAAGCACAACAACAAAAGGATTTAACTGAGGCTGAAACCCATATTTTCAGAAGCTCCGAGACTGAGGGTACTAAGGAAAAGAAGGGGAAACAATAAGAGAAGAAAAACCCATTCAGTAACTACCCACCGGGCTTCCAATCAAATGCCTCATGTTCATTCATGACTCTGATGAGGAGGAGGAGGATGCTGCCAAAGAGAAAGAGAAATCCACAGAAGGAAAAAGTGCAAAAATCTTAGCATTAACTGAGAAGGGCGAGGGTGACCGTGATTCACCCAAGGGGAAGTCTGTTATGCCTGAGTGGTTAGAGAAGCAGCTTGAAAGAAAAATCCCTGTGCTAAGGGACCCAAGGGCAAGGTTAGAGGCCATCTTGGCTTGAGCCCAAATTATGACGAAGAAGGAGAAAAAGCCCAAGGTCCGATCCAGATTAACAATGGATGCTTCCGGCTCTTGAGTGACACAAATTGCAACGCCCACGGTTGGCCAGGCTGGGGTAAGTTATAACATCTCTACCATTGAATTGGGGACCACAACCAGAGAGCAGAAAGTCAAGCACCTTGAGGAGTCAGTGGCTACAGTGGTGCACCTGATAAAACAAGATAAAATCTCGAAGGATGAGCTCAAGGCACAGGTTGCAGCCTTAACGGATTACATACAACAATGGTCTTCAATAGATGACCTACCTACTACATCCACGGCCACACCTCAGCTGCTTTCCAAGGAGAAGATCAATAAGATGGAGAGAAGAAAGAACTTGGAGAAGACCACAGAGGATTGGTTCCAATAAGTCTCATACATCAGAAACATGGGAATTAGCCAGGCTGTGCAGACAGCCAACAAGTTCTTGGACCTAATGCAATCTCTAGAGAGCACAAAGAAACTCTACACCAATTTCTCTGCAACTTACGACTCCACCTTTCCAAGGATTGAAGCTATCCTTCGGTTGCCTGAAGCCACGTGGGAGGAGAAACTTGCGTTTAAGAAAGATCACTAGTTGATGGATGTGTGGTGGAGAGACTTTGACAACCAGAAGGAGAGGTTAGAACAAATCACGAGCAAGGTGGATCTGGACATGGAATGGATCAAAGAAATTTGAGCAAAATGTGCTAGATACCTTAAGATGATGATGGGCTATGATATGCCCACTATGCAAATGGATCCAAAAAAGATAAAACCCTACTTCCAGGAGAAGATGAAGGACAGGATGGCTGGAGAAATCACAACGGAGTTCCTGAGTTTTGTTGCTCGCGCCTTCAATCAATCAAAGCTATTCAGAGACCAAGGCTCGAAGTATGATGAGGATTGGAAAAGGCTGGAGTATAATGCAAAGGAATGGAGCTACCAAGTGATGCGATGTGAGATCATCGAAATAGACAAGCTCTAGGAGATCATCCTCAAGTTCATAGAACACACAGCTTCTGAGGGATAGGAGGATAACCCTGTCAAAGATGAACTTCCTGAAGAGTAGCTACAGCAAAACAACAATCTACTAAATGACAAAAGAGCTATAGTGCCATCAGCAAGAAGACAAAATAAGGAATAGACAAAATGTGATTTTTAAATTACTGGATATTGGGGGGTAGGTGAAACCCTATTTTGTAATGAATCTTGGCCACACAATGAGAATTAATCTTGGCCATTCATCAGAGTTTTGGAAAACTATAAATAGGGCTCTCCTCTCATTTGCAAAGAGAGAGTTGAGTTGTTGTAAAGACATGCTGCAGAAATTTATAAGGAAAAGGCATTGACTTGGTGTATTTTCTTGGTTTCTCCCATGTTACTTGATTCAATCTCCAATGTTAGATGTTTGACTTAGATTTTACTGTTGTTTTAGTTAGCTGTCTTCTTTCTTTGGATAGATTTTAAGAATGTTGTTCTATGATTATGAAAATTCCTGCCATGTTGATGATTTCTTTGTCCATACTTTTTATTGTTTGCTGATGGTAGATAGCTGTGCAAAGTTAGCCTGGACTTGATTTCGAAGCTGCTCCAAAACATTTATCTTTGATTCATGCATGTATGTGGTGGATGAAAGACAAAATATCTACAGACCTTAGAAGATAGCACAATTTCCATGATACTGTGAAATCCCTGGTTAAGTGGGATATTGTTTTGAGAAATTGTCCATTGCAGGAACTCCATTGTCACTATTTATAGCTAGTTGCAGACTTAGGAACTTTTCCTAGATCCCTCACCTTCTTTTTTTTTTTTTAATGACTAACCTATGTTAAGGTTCATTGCACATTGTAAAGCCAAATCCAACAACAAAATGGAGTCCAAGATTACTGTTTGAACCTACAGCCAATGCATAATAACTTTCCATCCTAAGAACTCCATTTCAAGATCCAACTTCCATGCTTTGTATCCTTGCTTTGCATTTCTTATGTAAGACCGCCTTGTGATTCCAGCAAATCACATCAAACTACTGAGGTATCTGAGCACTGTCATGACCTGACATCCGAGAGACCTTGGGATAGTGTTTTGCAATTTGATTGTGGAAGATTGTCTTTCAAGAGAGGTAGTGCACCTACGCATTGCCTGTCTTGAGAAGTGCATAAAAACACCATCAACAGGGAGTTGTAGAGAATAGGAGCAATCTAGGATGCAATAATGCGGAAAGAAAAGGTGAATAAAATAGCATAAAGTATTTTATTATGTTGCAACCATAACCAGAAAATAGAAGCCATAATTGAAAAATATCAAGCCATAAATCAAACAAGATTGGTTTGAGGAGGCAGTCGAATGCGGAAGCACACAAAGCACTTGAGAAAAACTCCATAATCTGGACAATTTATTTCTAATACCTTGTGTCAACAATATAAATGGATGAAGGCTAAATTAGAGAACAATAACTAGTAAATTTTATGATGTTTTGTCAATAGTATGGCTTTCAAGTAGACCCCATCGACAACAATGTCCAATGGAGTCTAAGAGAAACTCAAATAATGAATTCTATTTGTATCTTACATTAGAAATATAGAAATGTCTACATTAGATATATAAAATGAAACACAACAAGACAACTTGTCATTTCTAGACCTTCATATCAGGCGATGGAGAGCTATGGACTGTCACGAAACTATTGAGCATGCATATATAGTCTTGACAAGTATGATCTAGAAAAAGAAGGGCAAAGTGTTTATATTAGTGCAGTGGCCATCTGCAATCCATACACAAAATGTAAACCAACAGATGTGAAAGTTAAAGATGATTATTTTATAAGATAGAAGTTACCTGGTGTATGTTGCAGAATGGATTGTCAACATAAGAAAGCAACACCCGATGTCCACCGTACCATATTGGGTCATGGAGCATCATATTCTCCTAGCAAAGTGCCAAGCAACAAAAAATAAAATAACGACCATTGGCATCAATGGTGGAAGCAATGTCTAGGCTAGTGCTTACTTAACGCAAGCTCTAAATTGAAATAACATAGTGAGCACAAGAGAACCCTACACACAATAAATGAATCCAAGCTAAGATAAAGAACAATAACTAGTAAATTTTATGATCTTATTTGAACAGTAGGGTTTTGAAAAGTAAAAGGACACACCATTTTGAAGAGCACCCCATTGAAAGCAATGTCTCATGGAGTCAAAGACAAACTAGATTAACATTAACTATTTTATTCCATTCACAACCATAGGTTGTAACATATGAATTCCAATTGAATCTTAGTTAAGAAATAAATAGATGTGTACATAAAATATATAAAGTAAAACACAAAAAAAATGAATGTAGTATGGTGAACATCTGTATTAAAAATAGAATATGTAAATCAGTAGATTTTAAGACCTCTATAATGCACATTAGAAGATATAGAGTACACATATGATGCAAGATTTGAAATAAGTAAAATTTAAGCATACATGGGCATGCAGTGCATTCCTAAACCCATGGTAGGAAATGAAGGCTCGTGTGCACCCTGCCACTTTGATCAATGATAGAAGGAAAAATTAGGCTAGTAGTGAGTATAAATTAAATCATTGGAATCAACATTATGGCTTGAGTATCATCTGGAGGAATAAGAGGAAAGTGCAAATATTAGTGCAGTGCTCACCTCTAATTGATAGAAAACATGTAAAGCAAGAGATGTGGGAGTTGATTATTTTATAACATATAATTTGCTATGAAGTTGTAATACAAGGAATGAAGTAAACAAAACTTGGACATACCTGGTGTATGTCAAAGAATGGATAGTCAATATACGAAAGTAGCACCCAATGTCTACCCTATCATATTGGGTCATGGAGTGTCATGCGCTCTCACCAAACCCCTAAGCAAGGAAAAATAAATTGCTCGCCATTCAGATAAATTGTGAAAACAATGTCTAGGCCACTGCTTACTTAATGCAAGCTCTGAAGGCATTGGAAGCTACACATATAATGATTGTTTGCATAGAATATGGTTGGAAACATGAAAGAATAAGTGAAAATTTAGCACAGTAAACACATACGATTGGTAGACAAGAAATGAACCAGAAAATGTGAAGACTTACAGAATCCATAACAGAATCCATAAAAAATTGTATGAAATGAAGTTGAAGTAGAAGAGTAGAAGCAAATAAAATGTAGGAATACCTTGTGCAGGGAATGAAATGGAAGATTGAGAGAGTAAGGCAGGCCTTGTTTGCACCCTTCTAGATTATGTTATCAAGCATCATGGATTATGACCAAACTTGTAAGAAGAGTAGTTTTTTCTCTAGGAATTTAAACTGTATGTCAGTGCATGTATTTGGAATGTAAAATGTTGTCAAGGGAATATCATTTGGAACAAGGGAGATTAGAAGTCTAGCACAACAAACATGTATCATCACTACAAAGTATTTAGATAGGGAAGTTTAAAGAGTTGTATAATTTGTAAAGAATAATATCTAATATATGTTGAATAAAATACATGTTATAAATAGGATGGAGGTATACCTTTTGCAAAGTGTAGCACACAATATGTGGACAATTGAATATAATTGTCTTTTGCAACCTACCAATGTTATTAACTTGAGATCACTATTATCTTGTTAGAAGAATATATAGACTTGCAATATTTGTCACAAAGAAATTTGGATGTAGTTAGAAAAGAACAGATGGAAAGAATGAGATACAACCTTACCTTCCATAGAAATACAATATATTTGTAAAGAATAATATCTTCTACATGTTCAATAAAATACATGTTATAAATAGGATGCATGTATACCTTTTGTAAAGTGTAGCACACAATATGTGGACAATTGAAAATAATTGTTTTTTGCAACCCTAAGATCGCTATTATCTTGTTAGAAGAATATATAAACTTGCAGCATTTTTTAGAAAGAATTTTGAATGTAATTAGAAACAAACAAATGGAAAAAATTGGTTGCAGTCTTACCTTGTATAGAAGTCCAATATAGTTTTATTTTGAAGAATAGGGGACACTCACGAGTATAAATGTATTAACAATTATAAACCTTTGCAAGGGCACCTGGAAATGTTTCCAATCTAAATTTGTTAGAATCTGAAAGTGATAGAAAGAAATAATTCAAGTGCCATAGCTATGGAGGCAGGATGAATCCAGACAAGCGCAGGAAGGCATTAAGAGGAAGTTAAAATTTAGATAATGGATGTTTCTTGCTAGCAAGAAGGGGAAACAGAAAGCAACAGTTGAATATGGACATCTTGTACTAATGTTTGTATAAGTTAATCTTTGAAAATGTTGGGGAAGCTATGCAGGGATTGGAATGAAGGGTCTTGCAAAAGAATTGAGACAAAGAGGAAAAGTAGAAGTGGCATAGGTACCATGGAGAAAAAAAAGATTTCATGATGGTGGCAGTGTAGACAATTGTTGGAGACATTCCTCTTCTTTGATTCGAAGTGCATTGTATTTGTTGGAGTGCAACCTAGAATATCTGTTGAAAGAGAAAGGTGGGTCTATGTGTATTCCCTGTAGTGATTTAACATGAGAGAGAGCTGTGAATGTTAATCCAATATCTATTGTAGCTTTCTATAGTGTTAAGCCTTGAGATTTATGGATTTTGATAGACCAAGCCATTGTCAATGGTAGTTGTCTTCGGTTGCCACGTGTGATTGGGATAATAGGGATGAATCTTGGATTCTATTTGATCCCATGTTGGTAGAATGTAGTTATGGAAGTCATTAATAACATATTTAGGCAGTTCAAGCATTTTAACACTGATGGCATATACAATAGCCTTCACCAAACCCAAGGATCCATTCACCAAGCCAGTTGCCACCCAAAGATTTGTTGTCAACATTAACTGTTGGAAAATTGCAAGCAACAATTCAAGTTGAAGTTTTTCATCATCGGCATAATCAAGTGTATTTTGTTGGGAACATTGAACAACACTAATTACAATTGGAACATTTAATTTTTGTAGCATTTTCCTATTGTGCAAGGCAACCAAGCTATTAGTTGGGAATAAGAGGATAGCCTAATCAAAGTCTTGGTTTTCTTAGATGCAAGCATGGATTTTGTTTGATTCATAAGAATTTTCCAATCAAGTAGGGTTGCTTGGCAGTTTCTAATATTCATAAGGAGCATACGAAACTATTGTTGTGATTCATATTGTCCATGCTGGCAAAAGATGGTGTCAAGCGTAACAACAATATTGAAAGTGTGCTAAAGTGCTAGTGCTATGGACCAAAAAATATAGATAGGCTTGTCCATAATAGGGGGCAGTTGTGCCAAGTATCCAAAAAGTATAATAGACACACCATTGAATGGCTACAAATGCCTAGAAGGGAATGCTTGCCGCAATCGACTATCTATTTTTAGTAGCAACTTGGAACCCAAGAAACTCATTTCATCAATTAGTATGTACTTAATATTTTTGAAGTCTTCTTGAAATATGGTCAATTCTTGTCCTTTCAATGGATTCATATCCTTTATTGGTATGCAGAGAGAAGAATGAACTGTGGAGGCACATACATTGTAAGTAGCAACTCTTGTCTGTGCTAAAACAAGCATAGGGCTCATTTTTTGATTGGATGATTGGTTTAGTGCTCTTCGTATCTTGTTAATCTAGAATGAGTTACATGTGCTAGTAGTTCCTTGAATGATCATATGAAGTAGAGGTGATGAGGGCGGCCCAAGGTGATGTTGTTGAATGATTCTCAAAGCAAGCTCATGTCTAGGAGATAGTTGATGAGAAAGGGATGGCATTGCAAATGAGGGGAGTGTCTCTTTAGGTGTATGCAATTTAGTTGTTGCAACAAATTCTTCAGCAATAATATGAAGATTCTCTCGAACATTGTGGTTGTCCCACCTATAGTGTGGGTGAAAGTCTTGCCGACCCAAGAGCTATAGCTGGTATTAGCAAACATTGTTTGTCGCACCAAGTTGCAAGAGCAACTCCCATTCATATTGTTTTATATGCATCGAAGAATATCCACTATTAGTATCAATATCACTCCCCTCATCAATTGTAGGATGGTTAGCAAGTCTATTTACATGCGAAGCAACATAGCTAGTAGCATGGAGTAACCTCCAATTTCTTGTAATGCTTTCTCTTGTAAGCCCTATGTCAGCCTCCACATTTTGAAAAGGTTTGTAAAGCAATAATTCTAACCAACAAAATGTTTCATATGCATCACTTTGTTTAGGGGGGATGGTCTTGAAAAGCAGGTAAACAATGACAATAGTAGGTTGGAAGTGAGCCCGCCAGGCCATGCCTTTGTGGTATTTGCAATATGTATAGAGCTATGCATAATCAATAAGTGATATTGCCTCCATTTCAGGTGGTTTGTGCATGTAGGAATGAATATAAGCACTAGAAAGGTCATCACCATTGTTAACCATTTTCAATCGATGGAACGTTTTCCTACTAACATTCAAAGACAGGAAATGTCGACTTGAGATAACAAGGGGAAAATTTTGCAACATATGGCATGTTTCTTATGCACCAATGTCACGATCAACAACCAAATTCATCATGAAATTTTGGTATGCAAGCAATTCTTTATGCCCAAATGAATTTGTATTTGTAAGCCTTTCCAAGATATCATTGTAGCTTTCATATTTTCTCTCTAACTTTGATGCATATTTGGAAATGTAGTTTAGGACTATTTGTCTAGACAATACTGGCTGGTAATCAACATTTGCTCACCAAATTGCAACCATTTCAGGATTTTGGATATTAACATGGTCATCATTTCTTTCTAGTTTGTATGATTTGTTTAATTGATTGTCAATTGTCAATGTCGAAGATGGTTGTGTATTCCATGGAGCTTTGTAGCGACATTGCAATTGTTGGCCTTTTTTCCTCAAGCAAGTGTATTAAGTGCACTTGGTATTCCTTTGTACTATGTTTAAAAAATGTTCATAGTCCACCATTGGATCCATTGAAGAAATTTGTGTAGTATTAAGCAAGCATGGGTCATCCAAGGTTGACCAGTGGATCCTTGATATTACCTGCTCTGGGGCACAATGTTTCCATGTTGAAACATAGCAATCGAAGAATATTTTTTCTTGCTCAATCTCATGAGGATTGGACCAATCAAGCATGTCCATATTTGGGGCATCTAGGAGCCACAAGAACCCATGCACATGAGCTGACCCGCGATGCTGCTACTCATACCTATACCAATAGTCCTTTGTCTGGAAAAGACTCTAAATAACCTCTTCACAAAAAATAGTGAATTACAAGTTCATGTACAAGGGTTTAATGTGCGGGTTTTGCACAATGTTCTTTGTGAAGTGTGCTCGGGAGTATGTTGATTCAAATTGCATTATGGGTTCAATCAACTTATGTAGATCAGGCCATTTTGTATTTGTAGAGCTCAAAGTGAAGAACAGGGTCAGGGTACCAAGCTAGTGGATAATTCTTGTAAGCTCTTGTCAGCTCTTGGACCAATATGAGTTGGCCCCTCGTAAGGATGCACCAAAGAAAACAAGTTGGTTTGCTATTTGTGTATCTGGTGCACTTCAAAGCAATTGCCACAAAGCAAGAACCAATGTTGGGATTCTTTCCTCCAAGTTTGTTTTCATAAATACGGATTTTGATTGTTGGCTTTGATGTCTCATTATTAAATTATAAATGTAATATCTAAATTTGACATGCCCCCCAAATCTATTATCACAATATCTCATCAAGTGCAAGGCATATTCATGTAAGTGAACTTGTACTAGTCTCGATTGTAGTAGCATTGCCATGCTAGTTGGGAACAACATTGGACAAGCCATACTTAATAACCCTTTTGTATTATATTCATTGATAGGGCTAGAATCTATTTCAGGCCAAGGCAAGGTATTTTGACTAGTGTCTTTAATTTGTAGGGAATCTCTAATTTCCTACAATTCTCGACAAGGTCTAGGCATCAATGGAATAAATGATGAGAAGTCTTGAAGGTCAACCTCCTTGTCAACAACACTTTCTACAGCTTCCATTGGTTCATTTGGGCCATGAGTCGATTCTTCCATTATGTGCAAGAGATCAGAGATGTCAATACTTCTAGGAGGCAACAAATTCAAAGCATCACAATCTATTGCAACATCACCATAGTATGAGTTATTCTCAATTTTATAAATCAATGCAGCCATGACATTATGTTTGTCAACATAGGAATCATAGTTTGTCCCTTGCATGCCAATTCTTCACACAATAACTACTTCAAGATCATGTAGCCAATGCAGAAACAAAGTTGCAATGCAAGTAATGTCTTGTGGGAAGCTTATAGTATGCCCACTATATTTGTATTGGCCTCCTTTGCCATGGGTTACTTGCAAAATGAGAGCAACTCTTGCTATAAGCATTTCTTCAACTTGAGTAAGCTTTGCAAGGATGGCTGGTTGTGGCCCTGGGTCCATTTTATTTGCTAGGATATATCTATGCACACCCTTTTCAAAATCACAATGCAAGCAAACAACGCTAGAATTGGATGGAAGAACTCTCATGCCAGCATAGCTCTCATTGCAAGTAGAACAAGTTTTCAAGCCAGACAAAGTATCAATGCACTAGTGAAAGGGTTGCATTGCTATGCTGAAGGGTTCACCAAATGTGTTGGCTAAGCATCAGGCTATTGAGGATGTGGTTAGGACGGAATGCCCAGGAACTGGTTCTAGCATTGTACAACTAGGTATTGCAGGGCCAGTCTCACAAGGTTGGGTGCGGCTCACTGGCAAGCAAGAGAAAGTTGAGGGGGAGAAATAGTCTGCAAATGCTACTGGTGAGCTTTCTTGCAATGGTGGTGTCTCTTGTTTAGCTTGGGCCGCCAAGAAAACTGGGTTCATGGCACTTCGATTTTGGAAGTACTTCGCTCGCTGATCTACACAAATGAGGTCTTTGTGGTGTGCATAATAAACCTGATTTCTCTCACGCTTTTTTTTCCTTTCTATGTTCTACACTTGATGTGGCATTGAAACTTGAAGGACATTGCAATTCCTATAGCAACAACATGCAACATAATAAAATGGCTGCAAAAACCAGGTTATAGAGCAATGGCATAACTATAGTGGTCAACCAATTTGAATATGCAAGAAAGTAGCAAAAGGCACAATAAAACCAACATGTATACATAATTGTATGTATTCATATGCATTGTATTTGAAAGTGCCTACAAACTGGAAATTTATAAACAAGAATGCAAGTACTCAATCTAATTGGGCTAGTGGCTAACTAAAAAGGGATTGCATTGATTGCATTAGTAAATTTCTGCAGGTACAAGAATTACTAGCACCGCCATGCATTCAGGAGACTTCTTTTGAGGACAACATTTTTAGTGTTAAACCATGTGGCATATACTAGTAATTTGTGAAGTATAATATGATTCATAGTTTAATACTTAAATACTATTTTGAAAAAGAAGTCTCTTCAATGCTATTAGGTCAAGTATCTCCATAAATCTATGTCATGCATCAAATATGGAATGAATGTTGCTTATTATTGGAAATATACCACCTTTTATTGTAAGAGTTACTTTTAAAGCCTAGAAGGAATAATAACTAAGTAATGAGTATTGACATTATCCATTAGATGACCATATGAAAATTTTCTAATTGCAAATGCAAAAGCATTGTGGAAGGGAGGGGGAATTCAGAAAATTAAAAATCCACATGCAGACAAAAAGTTCTTACTATGTCACTTATTGACAATAACCAAGATAAACATATATGGTAATGTGTGTACAAATGTATATATGCATATCCAATGTCTATTCAATGTAGACTATCATGAATGGAAGGTACGATGCACTATTTGAACAAAATTGTAGTGCTACTGCTACTCGGTGTTCTGCATTGTCCCTTCCTTCATGACACTCTCCATTAAAAATAAGTTGTGATTTTTCGTTGAACATGCATATTCACATATAAATATATATATACATATAGTAGAACAAAGCCAAGCAACAATGCAATTAATCAATAGCTAGCCAATCCAAAATGAAACAAATTGAAGAAATACTCACTGTCCACTGGACAAGTTTTACTAAGACATCATGGCCAACAATATAAATCAGATGCATATCTAGTGATCTGTTAGCTATAAAATATTGATTATTGTAGATGAGTGAAAACAATTGGAAATTACAAATCTATACATTCACAAATACTTTTTCCAATAGTTATCCATCAACAAGAACCCAAGTATGTGTATATGTAAATGCATTTGCAAATGTACCTATAGATATGAAATATTTTCAATGGAGAGTAAAACCAATGGGAAGTGCAATCAACACTTTAAGGAGGACTGTAATGCACTTGCTTCCATGATTGTGCATTATACCTTCATTCGTTCCAATGACCATCCATAAAAGCTTGACATTTTCTATTGCACATGCATATGTACATACACATGTACATGTAGAAATATTGCAATGAACATAAAACATGCTTGGAAGCACCAAAGAAAAAGAAAATAAGATCTACTATCCATCCTATCATATTGGGAATACAATCTTATCAACGAACATTTCTATGTAGAAATAGATATACATGTGGATTGCAAAAAGAAGAAAACAAGGCATGCTCTCCACCCTACCATATTGGGCCATGAAGCCCCATGGGCTCTCACCAAACCCCCGAGAAAGAATATAGATTTTCCATCACATTCATCAATGGTCAAAGCAATCCTTCTATTCACACATACCATACATCTGATGGTTGCAATAATTTCATTTCAGATCATTCAAGAAATAATCAACAGCGAATAGAAAATTTGGAATGGAAAAGAAGAGAAGGCGGCATGCTCTCCACCCTCTCATATTGGGTCATGAAGCTCCATTGGCTTTGATGGAACCCCTGAGGTAGTGTATATATTGTCCATCAATTCTATCTATGGTGGAAGCTATCTTTGTCATGACAGAACAAACAACTCCTTTTGTGAGCCTTTAACAAACAAAAACCTAAAAGCTATACTTGACAATAATGCAAACAAATACAATGCAACGTCATTGATTGGATGCATATAGAGGGACTTGTTGTTTGGAAACATTGTTTCCTTGACATCTTTTGTTTTGTGGCCTTGCTTGGAATGTAGTAAAATAGTCAATGTTATGTGTTGTTTTGCCACCTAAAGTTAGAGAGGAACACCCAACACTGCCTTACTAAAATTTTCAAACACTTTCAGTATCTCTGCTCACGTCTTGATGCTCCATGACCCAATATGGCAGTGTGGAGAGTAGGCCTTATTGTCTTGCATTTTATTTTATAGTTTACATGTACATATTGCTATCTGAGAGTACAGATTGCTATCCTTCTCTGATATAATTTACAAGAAAATTCAAAATTTTTAAGTTGTGGTTATCCAATCTACAAAAATAGTTAGCCTTATATACTTTATCTTAGCTTGCATTGACCATTGTTGTCACTACACACAAAGCAGACAACACTAAATGTTCATGTGAAGAGGACAAGCTTCTGTGACGGTGCAAGTACAACCACCTACTGTTATTTTTTTTGTGAAGCTGGCATCACTTGTGCTTTGTAGGTTGTTGCAAGCTGTATTGCTTCACCTCTATGAAAAAACTGCTGATTATCACAAAGTATGCTAGGTTGTTGTTGACAAAAGACTATATTTTTTTTCTCAAAGAACAAATATTATTTTATCTATTGTCAACATATTATGCCTATCATTTTGCAAGGATATGTTATTGTGCTTGTTTGTCTTTAATATTTCTCTCTACCTTGCTTTGTGTTGAAAGAAATATTGTTTGATGAATGTCATCCATTCTATTGCTATGGCTATGATCCAGTAAAATACTTAATGTTATACAAGATACATCTCATTGCATCATATATTTTTGACTATTGTTCTTTGCATTGGAACAAAAAACTTAATGTTATACGCTTTTTGTTGGCTCCCATTAGGGATTGTCGATTATAGTTTTGTTGCTTATGCTATATTGTTTCATTTTGCAGAAGGTGTTGTTCCACAGGCTGTATTCTTTCAATTTTCAAGCAGCATGTGTTTAGAAAGGAGTGTTTTTATGTATAGGTTTGTTACTATTAATTTTTTATGAGTCTCTTTGATATTTGCATTTTTGTGGGTATGTTTCCAAGAGAATAGTATATACATATATATATATATATACGTATATAAGATATATATACATACATACATATATATACATACATACATATATATACATACATATACACATAAATATATACACACACATATATATATGTTTACACACACACACATATATACATTATTTCAATTTTCATCAAGACATTGTATACAAAATGCTACACTGTTTGCTATGCACACTAATCCGCATAGTAGGTGGTAGATGCGCTATAACTTTGGCCAACATATTTTGTGAACATCACATACATACACTTGGAAATTTTTAGCAAGGAATCCTTTTGTGTTATTCTATTGCTATACCTGAAATGAGAGCCACGAGTGATGAGGGTAACCTTTTGTAAGGATGCAAACTGGATTAAGCTTTGTGCAACTTTTGCGAGTGTGTTGTAGGTAATTTTTTGTTTTTTGAAAGGAAAGATGGATGCAAATGCAAAAGGAAATTCTCAACTCTAATAATATTTTTCCCATTTTTGTTTAGGAAACTTACCAAGAAGACGTGTGTTTGAAGCAAATGGGAAGAGTTGTATATCAAAGGAATCCTTTGAGAGTGTGTTTGATTTGCGGTTCGCACACTGCACCATTCCAAATTGCTTCTTTTCATTTTGTGCATGAATTTTCAAATTTCCTTATTGATCAGTTCATTGTCGTTCTTGCTTCAGAGAGATAGTTCAAGAACTTGGGTGTTAATATTTGATTTTATATGGTAAACAGATAGATGAACTTTCCAAGCGAAGTTCATCTAGCTAAGAAGATCAAGTGATTGTAATTGCGGTTATGAATCTACATCCTAGTTCTTGAACTCTTTCCCAAGCAAGAAGAGTTGATCACACTCAATCATCCAATATGATAGGATGGAGAGTAGACCTCCTTTTCTATGTCCAAACTTCAATTCATTCTCTACATAGGGTATGCCTAGATTTTATTTTCTTACTATGTTCTATTGCAACTGTCTTGCCTCATCCTTGTCATTAATTGTATAAGCCTTAACATTTTCTGATTTATTTATTGTGTAGCAATGTTGTGTCTTTATCATTCTAACACATTTTTATTTTCCTTGCAGACCATGCTACAGGAATAACACGTTGTTCCATTAACTAATGTTTTATAAACAACCTTCCTGAATAATGTTAGTGACTGTAAAATTCAGCAACAATGTTCAAATAGACAATCGTATCCTAATGCACTCTATATTGATTGTAATACACAATATTCATTTCACCACTAATGACAGTGGTTTCCAATCTATATTCTTGCTCAGGTGTTTGGTGAGGGTCCATGAGGCTCCATGACCCAATATCATAGGGTGGAGAGTAGTCCTCATTGTCTTGACTTTTACTTTGTGTTTTCTATGCACATATTGCTATCTTTTTGGTGTGGGGATAAGAAAAAAATTTATATGTTTAAGCTTATGGTCACAATGGACTAAAATAGTTCACATTAAACACTTTATGTTATATTTGATTGAGCATTGTTGATTAGTCTTTTGCTACTTATACTCATTATCACACAAATTATTAACTTTTTTTAAAGCATAATTCGTCTATGGCACTTTGTTGGTGGTTGTCAAAAGATCCTTAGTTTGTATTGTTAACAATTGATGCACTTGCAAAAGCATGGGGTTGGTCTCAAGTAATCATGAATACAACTAATACTTTTCTGTGTAGTGGAGAGCATGCAAGCAACATCTATTTTAAATTCTCGAGGAAGCAAAACAAATGTCTGTGCAGCTATTGATAACATATTTTTTGGTATCATTCTCCAGGTTTATGGGCTTGATGCTTTGACTATATTTCTAGGATTTGGGGAAGAATGCATACTGGAAATAGTTAGTAATGGTTGTATTTTTTCCAATTTCTAAGGAGATTGTGTTGAGAAAGGACTATATTTTGTATGGGTTTGTTACCATCAATTTTTGGTGGATTTTGCTTGATGGTCTCTGTGTTTTGTGGTTGCTCATTTCTAATAATTTACAACAAAAATAACATTCATCAGACAAAATGTTCCTTTTCTATCTGTGGTGCATCTACATTAATTAATAAACAAGATAGCCTACCCAAATTTTTATATTATTAGCAAACAAATAGAAAAATAAAATGGTGTCAACAACACCTTGTCAAAATTAGAATAGCCAAGAAAATGCCAAGAATTAATAAAATAACATTGTTCATAACAAACAATACAACCTTTTACATACAATGTCTTGAGGGGAATAAAAATTGTGTATATATGTATATGTGTTTGTATATATATATATATGGGTCGCTAACAACTAACATGGAAGATGGGTGGATATCCCCTATTTGTGTGAGCTTTGGTCAGAATTTTTGTCAACCTTGCCATCTATTGAACTTAGTTGAGTCAACATATATGCGCTTTCAAAAAAAGTAGCAGTTTAAAGTCAGTAAAGCAACTACACAGTCTATGCCATTTGCAAAAAGACATTGTTGATTGTAGGTCTATAGCCCCAGATTATAACCAAAGAGAGAGGATGATATCCAACAACATGGTGCAAAGTAAAATATGCGAGCATCCTCTTGGCCAACTACTAGCCCCCTAAATCACAACTTTTTCAACGCCCTAGGGGTAGGTCCCAGAGATGTGTGGAACACGCTGGGAAGCTAGAGAATAGCTATCAATAATGCCTTGTAGAAAACAAAATAAATAGTATAGCAACACAAGCATGAACACAAAGCAAGAGACTCCAACCACACAACCATGATTTCAATAAATATGCATAAACTAATTTTTCCACCCATCACCATTCAATACACACAACGATAATCAATAAGTTTATCATTACCACTCGAGTGTGCATGGAAATATTGCAAAAAAAAGAAAGCTAGATGTAACTCCAGTAAAAACAAACACATGTAAATAGCTAAACAATGGCTTCTCCCAAATACCCAGGAAAGAAAGACATTAAAGCCACATGAATATGTCAAATATAAACAAGCTAGACTATACACCAGCAAGGATTAAAATGCAAGTAAAGGATGTTTGCAGTTTGCTCCATGCACATGGGAAAGAACCAATGTAGGTGGCAGGAATAGAGAATAAACAAGGAACAAACTTACAAGATTCAAGCCTAACAATTGTTGTGAAGCCTTAAGAGAGCTAGAGTCAACTGCCATTACTCAAGTCGGGTATGTGCAGGATCATCATGGAAAAAATAGGCCCTTAAGTGGCAAAAAAATTAGAAAAATTAGAGTTAGGCAATTTAACGTAAAAATTTGAATAAGTTATCTATATTATTTCAAAAATATGTAAGAATAGAATCTATAGAAAATTGAATGTAGTTTCTAAACTACTAGGTCTATTTTAAAAAAAAATAAATCTATTTGGTGAAAATTTGAAATTTTGTCGTAGTACTTAAATTTCAAAAAATAAGTAGGTGTCTATCAATCCACCCTAACCACAATAAAATGATAATATTTTTTATAAAGATTTTAGAAATAAGTAGAGGATCATGTCCAGATGTGATGCATATTTTTTTAAATTTTTTTCGTAGTAAATAATTAATTATGATTTATTTATTACAAATTTTAAGAAATATAAAAGCTCGTATGTCTGACCACCTTAACTTGGCCAAAACTTCTTGAAATTCAATTTTTTAATTTTTTAATCTTATAGTATACAGAGCATAGAATGTGATGCATGTTTTGGATTCCAAAAATGTGATACCGTTTGAAAGCTATACATGTTTTTCAACTAGCCTACCAATCAAGACTTTAGCTGTAGTTCAAATAGAAAATGAACAATAATTATTTATTAAATTCAAAGCAAAGCATAATTTATATTGGTAGAAAGCTGAGAATCTCCTTTAAAAACCCTTTTCATTTCATCAATTTTGGGTAAAAAAAGTCATCAGCCACATACCCTACAAATACCCATCATATCGCCACTTTTTGGCCCATCATGATCTTGCACATACCCAGCCTTTGTTTGTAAAAGACAAAGCTCCAACACTAGCAGCTAGCCACAAGTTCTATTGTGACAAGAATACATGTTCAATCAAACATTCAATTAAAGCATCAAAATCTAACATCGTCCATTATCAATTTTTTAATAGAAAACCTTTCTACATTCTTATTTTTCTTCTTTGCACATCTATAATATAATTAAAACAAATAAGATGAGAAATGCACATTTATAGATGTCTCCATAAATAATTTTGAAAACAATCTATATTCCTCAAACTTAGTCAACCTAGAACATGCGTTGTCGATGGATTCGATGAACACTTGCATCAATCTTCCATATATCAAAAGAAATAAAACTTATTTATTCTAGTTTTTTATAATCACCACACTATACTCCATATTTTTTTGTTATTCTTGTAGGCCATAGCCCAACCATAATGCTGTAATTGATAAAATAATGTGTTAAGGCGGGTGCATGAAGTTGGGTACCAATTTTCTAGCCACTTTTGAATTTTTTTTTACAAAACGCGCTCACGTTATTTCAAGTTAAAAAAAAAGAAAAAAGTGAAATTATTTTCCTTGGAATACCAACCCAAAGGTTGAGGGCATTCCCAATGTTTAAAAGATGTGTTTTTTACCGTAATTTTCATATAATCGGGTCTGTCACCATCAAGATTGCATCAGTTAAATATCACAAATTGAAAATAGGGTAATGTTAGGTCTTCTAGCTATCCAACGATGTAATTTTGTTTCACTTTTGACAAGGCTTCCTTCATCCATAATTTATTTGTTTGTATGTCTGCTTTGCCAAAAAGCGCCGCTTTGCGTTTTGTTATAAATCAATCATCTCATAAAAACTTCAAATAAATTACATGTCTAGGAAAATAGACTCCATTCTACAATTTTTTGAAAATCAATTATTATTTTCAAAAAATTTAGGGGAGCACTACTAAAATTTTGCTTTTCAGGAAGTGCCCACTTAGAAAATTAGTAAAAAATCAAATATTCATTAAAAAATTATTAGAAAAATTGTGCATCAACTAGATGCTGTTAGCTAACTTCTTACTATAGCAATTTAAAAAAAACTACAAAAAAGTTCACCGTGCTCAGGTCGTACAAGAGTTGCTATGTTACGTTTTTCTAACAAAAATAGCACCAATTTTTGTACGTCCCTCTTTTGAACCCCTTAATCCCAACCATTTTCAAAATAAATTAGTATTTTAGAAAGTAGACTCAGAGCACTTCAATCCTTGTTTTTGTTCCATCTCAAAATTTTGAGTGTAACTATCCTCAATTTCACGTCCAAGGTCAACATTTGCTAATTTCAGAAAAAAATGGCCACTTAAGCCCCCTTCTTGGGAACCATCTTGGTGCACTTACACATTATAAAAAACCTTTTAGAATAATGACAATGACTACAAAACTAGTAACAAGGGTCAAATCAACAATCAGATCCCAATGCACTTAATTTTCCATAGTGTCTTCTTCTTAAAACCAGGGTCTATCAATCTTTCCCAACACTCCATCCATGGTACACTACATTTCAAATACACATATGCATATATACACATACATATATATATCTAGACATATATACATGTATATATACATATAGATATACATATGTCCATCCATAGCACCCTACATTTCAAATACACATATACACATATACACATACATATATAGATCTAGATATATATACATGTATATATACTTATATATATATACACATACATACAAAAATCCACATACATACACACATATATACATATAGATACACATACACACACGGGGGTGATCCCACAATAGTGGTTTACAATTTTTGGCCAAATTGGACACTGAAATAATTTTTTTTAACTAAATCTTCACTTTCGGGCACCTATAGCGGCTAAATCGTGAGGAATTTGAAGATGATGTAAACTAGAGTTTCATGAATTTTTTTTTGTAGATGCTAAATATATTTTTTTCAAAAATTTTGGAATCAGATTGCACTTCTTTTTCCATCTCCCTTGAAAACTAGTTTTTTTTCAAAAAATAACATTTTTAAAATGTGACGCTCATCGTATAATGCATAACTTTCTTTTCACGAAGGATAAAATTATAATTCTTTCAAATATAGATTTGTAACTCTAATATCTATTGATTCCACTTAGTTAGATAGTTTTTTATTTAATATTTTTTCTTTAATCAAGTTTCAAAGTCAAACCAATTACAATTCAGATATAGTGCAACCGTATAACGCGTAACTTTTTTTGTATGTACCGAAATGCAGTTTTATTTTTTTTGTTGGATCAAGGACTTCAATATATAGTGCACTCATATTTTTTAATTTTTTTTGATAATCTGCTATTTTTCCACACGTGCAAAACAAAGAGCTTGATTTTCGGTGAAAAACCTACATTCACAAGAAATAAAAAATAAATATAATAATAAAATTAAATCTATTTAAAAGTATACTTTTTGGGAAGCTTATAATAAGGAATACATATTTATAAATAAAATAAAATTAAATGAATTCATTTTATCCCCCAAAAGGTAAATTAAAAGTGGTTTTTTTTTTATCAAAAGTTAGATAGGTATAAAAGAGACTCTGTTATAGGCATAGTTTAAAACTAGCATGGTTCTAGATCCAAGGGGGTTTGATCTAAGGTAGTTTGATCAAAAGATCTTCAATTGGAATTCTTTAAATGTAAATTTTTAAGGATTAAATCATTATATTTTCTAAAAATATGTGATTTCAGCAAAAATCAGAATCTCCTAGAAATTGTAAACTAGCTTTGTGGGATCACCCACACACATATATACATACATATATATACACATGTATATACACATATATAGATATCTATAGAAATACACATATACATACATATACACATCTGTATATATATAGATATAGTCACACATATATACATGCATACATATATAGATATATGGATTTAGATATATATACATGCATATATACCTATGTATATATAGATATACATACATATATATAGATATATACATACAAAAATCCACATACATACACATATATACATATACATATATATATACATATATATACATATATACATATATATACATATATACATATATATATATACATATATACATATATACACACACACATATATATTTACATACATATATATACACATATATATATAAACATGTATATACACATATATAGATATCTATAGAGATATACATATACATATATACTTACATATACACATCTGTACACATATATAGATATAGTTACACATATTGTATGCTTTGCATGTATTGGGGGACATCGTAATAACAGTTGTCCTATTAACGCCCAAGGGAATAAAACAAATATTTGGCTAATTTTCCATAAGGAAATGTTCGGTGTATTATGCTTCCATACTTGGTATGAAGGCCAAGAGGGATGATAGAAAGCTTTTGTGGGGCTGCAAGCTAGATCAAGTTTTGTACAGCTTCTGTGAAGGTGGGTGGGGTATTTTTACTTCTTTTGTAGAAGCAGATGCTTTAAAATGCAAAACAAAAGTGTCCTCTATGATAATATTCTATCCCTTTCCTTTTTCTAGGGAATTCATTGAGAAGATGGGCTATAAGTCCAGACTAAATTTTCATTAGCCTCCCAAAAAAATTTTCTCTCCCAATGGCTATGGGAAGTCAGCAACCATAGTTGTTGCATGTCGATTGTTTCAAATACCGTGTATGATTTATGGTTCGCATTTCTTGTGAGTGATTTTGCATGGAATTCATACTTTGATTTTGTGTGGGCCTATGTTTATGGGTTCCATTATCTACGTATATTTGGAGGCTTCGAGAAACAAGGAAACATGGAGAAAGTTGCAAGAAAGGGGCTTGTTTGATGTATACATATATATAAACATATATATATATATATACATATAATATATATATAAACACATACATACATATATACACCATGAGAATGCAAACCCTAAATAAATCAATATTGGTTTCAACAATGGCCTAGATGGAGAAACTCACCAAAAAACACAACAGATTAACTATTTTCCAGCCATTCACACAAGACGAAAGCCTTAAATGAAACAATATCGCCAACACTCACGCACATGTGGAACTCCACAAAACACAAGAAATTTTGATTTCTAGATTCACCAAAAACACAACCTGAATTAAGTTTTGTACACCTTCTACAAAGGTGGGTGCAGGTTATTTTATGTTTTTAGCAAGGCAGGGTGTTTGGAAATCCAAAATAAATTTCCCGCCTATGATAATATTTTTTCCTATTTTTGTGCAGGAAAGTTGGCAAGAAGATGTCTGTTTGAAACAAGTAGGGAAAGCTGCATGTGGAAGAAACCCTCAACAATATTGTTTGGTGATACAGGAGCATCTAGTGGTGTAAGGGCAATCTTGCATCACCCAAAAATAGTTAAATTTCAAGTTTATCATTTTTCAGATGTTTTTACATTTTTGGATACCCTTTTCGTCATAATGAAATTCCCAATTTACAGTTTTTATTTTCTATTCTCGGGTTGAAAGATATTGCAGTTTTAGTTTCCCAGATTTGCACCTAAAAATCTTCCAAGTTGGATTTGAGACACTTAGAGCTTCCGGAATGGCCCCAAAACTTTCCAAAATTGGAGTAGCTAATTTCATGCACACTCTTGACTTTGAGACTTTTCCAACGGTTCAAACGGTTCACAAATCGGAGACCCGGATCAAATGTTATGGCCCCAGGAAGTTGGCGCACTTTCTAGAAGATACCATTGCAAATGCTCTTTTGAAATTTGAACTTCATGTTGTAAATTTTCAGTGCCAAACTGCCTAAACTTAATTTGAATGTTGTTTTGGCTCCAAACTAATGCGGAGCTCTATTTATGGGCGGGTTTTCTAATTTTGGGTAACTTTTTGGGGACAAGCTCGCATATTGCAAAAGGGTTATTTCTGTAGCTTTCTGTAGTTTGCATGTGTTGTAGAACTTAGGGATTTGAGATCCTTTGCATGTAAGAAGCTCCATTTTCTGAATAATAAAATTATTCTCTTGTTTGTGGGTTATTTTCTGTGTCTCGAGTTGTGCCCTCATCATTTGGTTTGTGTTTGGTCATTATATTGCTTGATTTGCCATAAGGTACTCTTGATTGTTCCAAATACCTTGTCTGATTTATGGTTCGTGTTTTGTGTTCATGGTTTTTCATGGATTCCATACTATAATTTTTTTTGTGGGTCTGTGTTTATGGTTTTTGTTAAAATTACACCACATAAATATCACAAACCACACCTTTTGGAGCCATCGATACATGGAAAAAGACAAGATAACATCACCACTGATAATTGTACCTGTACAGGCATTTATTTTATTTTCCAAGAACTTTAAAATGCATGTTACTTGCCCCATCACCACTACACGAGAACAATATAACAATCAATGCTAATGACATTTTGTTGGCATCCCCTACACTTATGTAATTTCACTAGACTCCTCTATCATTGTGACAAATGCCTGCCACATTTCACATAGCTATGGAGTCCCAAGTCTGACAACTTAAACTGGGAGGGTTGAAGAAAAATCTGTATGTATATATATATAAATCATTTTTACATACACATATACATATATATAAACACAAACACATGCACATACACATATATATACATGTGTATATATATATGTATATGTATATATGCATGTATATATATATACATACAGACATATATGTGTGTGTGTGTGTGTGTGTGTGGCTTTCTGCATGTGGCTGGATGCAGAAAGTAATGTTGTTTGATTTATGGATTTCCTTTTCTGTTTTGGTTGGAACACAATAAAATAATTGGTTGATTCTTATTGTTTAGCTCAAACTATATTGTGTCTTTGTGCATCTAGCTATGTATTGAAACCATTGTTGTTTTATATATGTGCTTGATATTATATATATATATATATATATATATATATACATGCTTTTTGAATGTGGCTGGCTATTTAAAGTAATGTTGTTTGATTTATGGCTCATGTATTCTCGTTATGGTTGGAACATAATGGAATAATTAGTGTTGTTGATTCTAGGTTTGGTAACATTAGGTATTATTTATTGTGTTTGATATTATATATATATATATAAATCATTTTTACACACACACATGCACATACATATATATACATGCATACATACATACATACATATGTATATATATATATGTGTGTGTGTGTGTGTATGTATGTATATGTATATATGCATGTGTATATATATATATATACATACATACAAACAATCAACACAATGAAATGATATTTCTTTCAAGAGTAACCTAGATGAGATGCACCTCTACCCGCTTCCTTCAATAATACCCCTTCTCGCTTGCTTCCTCTTTCCTTCGTTCTTTCTCGACAACCTGTCAAACAAGACCATATAATTATCACAACCCTCACCATTTGCAACCATCGACACATGCAACAAAACAAAAGATAACCTTCAACCACCTTCACAAAAATTGCACAGGCATTCGACGCACTTGCACTTTCGCAGAAACTTGCCCTCCACACTCACTGCTACCTTCAACAATAACAAAAAACCTCACAATCACACCAAAGAATACATTATCGATAACTAGACAAACATTTGTTTTGTTTCTCAAGGACTTTAAAACAAATGATACTTGCACCATCACCACTACACGAAAACCATACACCAATATATATTATATATATATATATATAAATAATTTTTTACATACACATAAACATATATACACACACACACACATGCACATACATATATATAGACATATATGTATATACATATATACATACGCATATACATATATACACACACATGTGCATACATATATATATACATACATAAGTATATATATATGTATATATGCATGTATATATACATACATACATATACGTATATACATATATACATACATTTGACGGCTATGTTTGTAATGGAATTAAATTGTAGAGGATATAGAGTTGTTGTCAATTGTTATTGTATAGCTCGCCCTATATTATGGCTTTCTGCATGTGGGTGGTTGTAGAAAGCAATGTTGTTTGATTTATCGCTTTCATTTTTTGTTTTGGTTGGAACACAATAAAATAATTAAAGTTGTTGATTCAATGTTTGGTTACAGTAGGTATCATTGATTATTGTTCTTTGTCTTAGGCTATACACAGTATATTTGAATATCAATATATATATGTAACATTAGAATTCTTAACGTTATGGAGTTTTGGTTGATTCTTATTGTATACCTCGAGCTATATTGTGCCTTTTTGCATGTAGTTGTGTATTGAAAGCAATAGTGTAAAATAATTATATATATGCCTACATATATACATATATTTATATATTTCAATTTCTGGTGGGACTCTCTCTATGGCTGTATACATACATACACACACACACACACATATATATATACATATATATTCTTGTATGATCAATGATCGACTTTGTGCTTTGTGGATATGTCTGCAACGAGATAAAACTGTAGAGGATATGGAGTTTTGGGGATCGTTGTAATAACAGCTACCCTTTAATGCCTCAGGGAACAAAATGAATGTTGGTAAATTTTCAATGACACATTGTTTGGTGTCATTATGTTGCTATACTTGCTATGAGATCCGAGAGCGACAAGGGTTAGTTTCTGTGAGGGTGCAAGGTGGATTAAGTTTTGTGCAGCTTCTACAAAAGTGGGTGGATGCTATTTTGTGTTTTTGCAAGGGAAGGTGGTTGGAAATGAAAAAGAAATGTGTCATTTCATTTATTTCTTTCATTTTCTACTTTTGGTTGTAACAGAACAAAACAAATATATTTCAACTTTCAGTGGGTCTCTCTTTATGCTTATATACATATATACATCTATATGTCTACATATACATGATCTATATACACACACAGATACACACAGAAACACACAAACACACACACACACACACACACACACACACACACACACACACATATATATGCATATATATTGTTGAACAATCTATGCTTGATATTTTCGCTTTGGGGCTATATTTGCAATGAGATAAAATTGTAGAGGCTATGGAGTTCTTGTCGATTCTTATTGCATAGTTGAGGTTGTATAGTGGGTTACTCCTTGTGGGTGGCTAGTGAGAGCACTGTTGTTTCACTTATGCCTTTCATTTTTTGCTTATGGTTGTAATAGAATAAAAGAATTAATGCTATTAATTCTATGTTTGGTTACATTAGGTTTTATTGATTATTGCTCTCCCCTTAGGCTACAAAGGATATATTTTAATATCAATAGATATATGTAAAGTTAAAATTGTTAAGGTTATGGAGCTTTGGTCAATTCTCATATTTTTGCATCTGGGTGGCTACTGAAACCATTATTGTTTGATTAATGGCTTTCATTTTCTCTTATGGATATCAATATATAAATGCAAAAATAAAATTGTTAAGCTTATGGAATTTTGGCCAATTCTTATATTTCTTAATTTGGGTGGCTATTGAAACCATTGTTGTTTTATTTATCACTTTTTTTTTAGCTTATGGATACAATAGAATAGAATAATTATATATATGTGTGTGTGTGTGTGTCTACATATATTCATATATTTATATATATTTCAATTTTCCATTGGTCTCTCTCCATTTGGCCCACCATTGCAACCAATATTGATTCATTTAGGGTTCACGTTCTATTGGTAGTGTTTTGCATAAGGCATTGTTCATTGTTGTTATTTGCATTAGGCTAATGTTATTTGATTTATGCCTTTCGTTATCTCGCTATGATTGGAACAAAATAAAATAATTAATACTGTCCATGCTATGTTTAGTTACATCAGGTATTATTGATTATTGTTTCCTACCTTAGGCTATACTTGTGTCAACTTTGCTAGGAAATTTTGTTAGCCTCAACATTTTTCCCTCTTTTTCCGGTGTCGGGGCAGACTTGGCAGATGGGAAATAGTTTGGCCGGGATTTTTGTCAACCCTGTTGGTGTATGTATATGTGTATATATACATATATATACACATTTGTATATATATATAGATATAGACATATATATATACATATACATACATACATATATATATACATATACATATATATACACATTTGTATATATATATAGATGTACACATTTGTATGTACATATACACATATACATACAGATATATATATACACATATACATATATAGCAGTAGATAGCTTATAAGTTTGCTCAAAATATATGTACATATATATACATATATATACACATTTGTATACATATATAGATATACATATACATATATATATATACACACACACACACATATACATATATAGTGGTTGATAGCTTATAAGTTTGCTCAGAATATATATATATGCCTATATACATATATATACACATTTGTATACATATATACATATATATACAGATATATATATATATACACATTTATAGATATAGTAGCAGACAACTTATAAGTTTGCTCAAAAAATTGCTCAGCTTCCTAATTTTTTGGCCTTCCAATTCCCGTGAAAAAGGTGGCAGAGGTAGCTATTGGTTGCTTTGGGAATAGGGCGGCATTTTCTAGGCCGCGTGGATAGGAAGGCTGTGGAAATTGAACGCTGGTTCACATCAACTTTAATTGATGTATGCTTTGCATGTACTAGCCATGGTCCTAACAAGACCAATGATAAGTGGAAGCCATAAATGTAACACTTTAGCCTAATGCAAACAACAATAGTGAATAGTCCCTATTGCTTTGGGAATAGGGTGGAATTTTCTGGGCCACGTGGATAGAGAAGGCTATGGAAATTAAACACTGGTTTGCATCAACATTAATTGATGTATGCTTTGCATGTACTGGCCATGGTCCTAGCAAGACCAATGATAAATGGAAGCCATAAATGTAACACTTTAGCCTAACGTAAACAACAACAATGAATAGTCCCTTATGCAAAACATGGAGTACATAACATTAACTATTTTACTACATTCCAACTATCACGACAAAAAAAAGGCATGAAGGAAACAATATTGTTATCCACACTCATCCAGATGGCCAAACCCACAAAACACTAAAAAATGACAGTGCCAAATGCATAGATAAACATACCCACAAAAGTTGAACCATAAATCAAACAATATCACTACGAAAAAAGTATTGCTATCTACACCTACTCATATATATAGTTGTAAATATGTCTATTTTCATATGCATATACATAAATACACATGCATGCAATTGACATTTCCCTATCCTATACAACTTCCTCATACATATGTGTGTAAATATTTAGTCGCCTCTTGGATATCTATGCATATATGCATACACAATTCAAAATTTACAACTATCTGTGACTTATTCTAAATAGAAACAAAAACACGACTTCCAACACTGCCTCAAATACAAAACCCACAAAACAAAAAAAGCTCCCAGTAACATACTGACTCAAAACCTTCACCACGAAAAATGCCAACCCTAAATGAATCAATGTTGGTTTCAACTATAACCCAAATGGGGTAATTTACCAAAAACACAACACATTAACTATTTTCCAACCATTCACAGAATACCCTTATTGTCTTGAGTTTTATTTTATAGTTTACATGTACACATTGCTATCCTTCTCGGATAGCATTTACAAAAAAAAAATCAAATCTTTTAAGGAAAACCCACAAAACACAAGAGATCTCAATTTCAACATTCACCAAAAACACAACAGACTAACTATTTTCCAACCATTCACATAGAATTGAAGCCATAAATGGAACAATATAAACAACAGTCACCAATATACCAAAACCCACAAAACTATATAGTCTTTCCAACAACAATCGACACAACGAAACAATATTTCTTTCAAGAATACCCCAGATGACATTCACCTCTACCTGCTTCATTCAATAACACCCCTTCCCGCTTGCTTCCTCTTTCCTCTGTTCATTCTCAACAACCTGCCAAACAAGACAACAAAATCATCACAACCCTCACCATTTGCAACCATCGACGCATGCAACAAAACAAAAGATAAACTTCAACCACCTTCACAAAAATTGCACGGTCATTTGATGCACTTCCACCTTCATAGAAACTTGCCCTCTGCACTCACTACTACCTTCAACAATAACAAAAACCCTCACCCTAACACCAAAGAATAAGTTATAGATAACTGGATAGGCATTCATTTTGTTTTTCAAGGACTTTAAAACAAATGGTACTTGCACCATCACCACTACACAAAAACCATACAACACTCAATGCTAATGACATTCTGTTGGCCTCCTCTACACTTCGGTTATTTTGCTGGACTCCTCTATCCTCATGCCAAATGCCTGCCATCTTTTACATGGCAACGAAGACCCAAGTGTGGCACCTTAAACTGGTAGGGCTGACAAAAAAGCTGACCACACTATAACCCATCCATCAAGTTTTCCCTAGCACCAGAGAAGCCAGAAAATGGCGAGGCTGACAAAAATTCCAAACAAAGTTGACACAAATAGCCTATTAGCTAATAAATTAAAACAAATAAAATATTTTTTTCTACCTTTGCACCCTTGTTCCAGTTCTCTTATATCTAACACTGTATTGTGGCAGCATGTAGTAACATTTTCCTCTTTCCTTGTAGATGGTACTTCCTCTTCTATATCTATGCAATGGAACAGTCCAAGTAATTAATATAAAAAATAATATTATTATAGTATTATGGACATATTTTACGGATTCAAATTATACGTCAAAATTAAATTTATTGAGGCATTGCTACCATAATATTTAGTCGTACATAGTCAATGGTTATTTGCCGAAAATATCAAATTCAATACTTAAAATAGATCACAATGCAAAGAATGGTATTGTTATCTCCATACCTTCGTTTCACTACGTTGTGAGATTCCATATCTAAAACTAGATTGCATTGGTTTGTAGAAACACTTTCCCCATGGATTATGTATTTTATTGAAAATATAAAATTCTATTTCATCATAGTTTTTAAATATATGTTATATAGAAACACATCTGTGTATTTAATTATTATTTTTTAATCAATTCAAAACTTTTCAATTTTAATATGATATCAGATTTGACATGATATGATTTGTATTTAGAGTAACATATTTTGTAATTAAATATTATTTTCTTGACATTAGGATTATTCTTTACAAAGTGGCATTGAGTGGAGAAGCTTAATTAGGTCAATGATAACATATTTAGATTCTAGGCATGAAGTGGAATAGAATCTCTCCATTTATAGTGGTGTAAAAAGCATTTATGAAAATACAAAAAATGTATGAAAACATCGTAGACTATGTGTAAGAAGTGGGTGGCCATTTTTGGACATAAGGAGTTGTTATTTTGTTTTCTAGTAAACTTTTTTTATTCCTTTTGTGAAGTTAGATGACCAAACTTGTGTGATTTTTTTTTGAAGATTCTAGAAAGATATTTATAACTCCTTAACACATGTCATAAGGTATCATTTGCATGTAGAACAATTAGATCATGGTTTTAGTCCATGGTATTGGGAACCATTTGTGGTTTCTTATAATATCTTTGGCTATATATTCAATCTTGTAGTAGGAAGAAATCAAGCTGTTTTTTGTAGGGTGAAGAAATAACGAAGTTTTTCAAAATGTTAGAGAGACGTTGAATTGATGTAGCTCTATTAAAAGATTAATACAAGCTTTGGATATCTTTGGGTGTGGAGTATTTCTTACAAGGTTTTCTTCACATATATCTTGTGTAATGTTTTGTATCTCTTGTTTGGTTTTTTTATTTTATTATTTATTTGTGATTTATCACTATTATGTACTTGGATTATTTGAGTTCATAACATACTTTCAAATGCAAGATATATCATATTTCTATATTTTGGTATCAAAGCCATAGTTCTATTTACTAGCAAGAGGTACATGTTCCTTTGAGTGCATGATTGAGTTTTTTTCTATATTGGGAGTTTGTTGAGTTTGCTTGGAGTTTCAGGTTCAAGGTGATAAATGATCATGGCTAGTTCATCTTGGTACAAGATTGAAAAGTTCAATAGTATAGGGTATGAACTTTGGAAGCTAAAAATGGATGATCTAGATTAGAAGAAAGATATCAATGGATTGATATGAAAAGTGGGAATAAACCAAAAAATATGTTAGATGAAGAATAGATAAAAGTAGGTAAAAAAGCATGCAGTACCACCCTAATGTCCCGAGCATATTCCAACCTATTTGGGGATCTAGGTAATTATTTGATCAAATCGTCCTCAAGACTTCAATTAACTCCATGAGACTTGGTAGAAGATTGAATCATTTTTCAAACTTTTATGAATATAATAGAATTCTAATGGTTTAATCTTATCTATAATTTTTTCTTTATTACACTAAGAAACTCATGATATACTACAAACCCTAATTTATATTATTCTATATTAAATACCAGAAAAAGCAATTCTAAACAAACAATAATTTTACTTACCCATTTGTATGCTCTAAAGTCCTAATTTTGCTTTTGAAAGTTTGCATTAAGTCACCCCAATGCTTGAAATACCTTTGCAAAAATTCTCAACAATTTTTAGCTATAATGAATTGCTTAACCTTATGCAATTCTTCATATAATGGTGGTAGGAAATGATCATTCATTGTACTTAAGGAAAACTTGAGTGAAATGAATGTATGAAGATATCCATTTTCCAAATTTGAATAATAGTTGTCAATCACAATTTGGCATGACAAATTTACCTCTACATAAACTGTAAGAAAAATTAAATTTTTTTTGTTGGTTGAAGTTGTGATGCATTAGAGCCTTGTGACACAATTAGGAGTTACCAAATGTCAAATAATTGAAGACTAGAGTAGGCCCATTGACATGCAGAAGAAAAGTGCATCATCACATTTTTTAGTAGCCTTGAGTAGATAAAATTTCTGATGAATTATGAAATTGCGACCAAATGCGAAGCAACCATGTGTATAAATTTATATTTTTTTTGAGAAATAGAACTTATGCTATAAAGAGGCTATGTGACCAAATGAGATGAAGACACATGACGTGTTATTGAGTTGTTGCACTTTAACAAGAGCACAATAAACATGAAAGTGTGGTGTCAAAGGGACTTGTGACTAAATGAGGAGCCAATAGATGGCACCATATAGTAGCATCACAAATTTTATTTATGATGGAGGATATAAAACTGTGATGCACTAATCAGACATGATGCAATAAGAAGATGGCATGTAGTCCATTAGCAAGGACCACCCAAGTGGGTGCTTAATAGGTAACTTAAGTGTCTTAAAATGCATGTAGGGTAAATGCCGATAAGTAGTTGCTAGGAAATGGAGTCGATAAAAGAATAAATATAAAGGCTCAATATAGTCACTTAAGTTATTTCGATAGGTTGCAACAAGTCAACAATGAAATAGAAGAAAAGCAACAGAACCATGGGAATAGCTAGGGTTTGAAGACTTAGGGCACAAAACCCTACTAAATATTTAAAGAAAAATTCAAGGTAATTGAGCAAGCTTCATCATTGGTTCTATTTGGAGATGCATGCTTAATAAAATCATGTTGAGAATTTAGAGAATTATGGGAAACAAATCAAACCAAAAAATAACAAAACCAAAGATCAAAAACTGTTATAAGGAAATTCATGCCTTCAAAAACTGTCCATGTATTGGTAATTCTTGTACCTCACCACTTACATTCTCAAGAAAGTATGAATATTTTCTATGAAGTTCTATTATAATGAATGGTCCTAGCCATAAGGGGTCAAATTCTCCATGTTTCCCCTTATATTGCAATCTTGCATTCCACATTAACACGATGTTTCCAACTTGGAAATTTCAGCTACTAGACTTCTTTTCATGCAAGTATTTAACTTGGAGCTATTTGTCATACTTATTGCATGGAATTATCTTCTTATTTCATCTAGTTCTGTCAATTGATTTATTCTAGATTACATGGATTTTGAAATGTCTTCACTATATTCTTGCACAAATTTATAAACTAGAAGAAAGTTATTCATGAGCATTCTAGCATATAGACCATATACTAATTCATATGGAGACTTACAAATTGATTTCTTAATCATCATTCTATCAAGCTAATTTGATATTTGAATATCAAGCATTTTATTCTTCCCAAGCATTCTCTTTATAATCTTCATTAAGTTTTTATTTCTTGATTCAATTTTTCCATTACTTTGAGGATGGTAGGGAGAAGAATATGCCACTTTCATTCAATAATTGTTACAAAATTTAAAACCTTCCTTAGACCTAAAACACATAACATTGTTAATTATTAATCTATTTAGGACCCCAAACCTTGTTATTATGCGTTCCATGAGGAAATATGTGACCACCTTACTTGTTGCCTTCCTTTTGGGGATTTCCTATTTGTTGAAGCAATTTGTGGCTACAAGGATCCACTTAAATCCTCAACTTGTTTGTTCTAAAATTTCACCAATGAAATCAACTCCCAACTATTGGAGAGGGGCATCTATTGTTATGGACCTCAAAGGTAATTCTCCAGAATGCTTCAATTTTACAAAGAAATTCTAACATGCACCACAAGGAAGAGCATCAAGTTCATGGATTGTCCATGTTTCCACCCTGGCTATGGCTAAGGATGATGCATTAATTTTTCCCTCTAAGTATAAGATTACTTCAATAAACGTCAACTCAATGAATAGAGCACAAGAAATTGATGAATTTCAGGGGTCGATATCTACTATTTTGAGTTGAATGGACAAGGACCAAGTAACAAAGGAGTTGAAATCACAAGTGACAAAGTTGATTGCCTTCATCTAACATTTGGTAACTGTAGGATAGGATATTCCTACAGAGATCTCTACTCCTACTTGATTTTGTCCAAAAAAGAGGTAAATAAGGTGGAGCATATGAAGAACTAGATTAAGACCATCGTAGACTTGATTGATCATGTCACTGTTATGGGGGATAAAGCAGTTGATGTAGGAGTGGAGATGCATAATAATTATTTGATTTTGAAGGAGGCAATTTATAAAGAGATCAAGGATTGTATTGCTTTTCTAAAGTATCATAACCTCACCTATCCTAAGGTATAGGTCATTAGTACCTTATCTACAAAATTTTTGGAAAGAAAAAATTTTGGCCAAGAATGAAATAAAGGAACTTGAATTTTGGGCATACATAATTGATTTCCGCAAGGAAATCCTCTCTATTTTTTTGTTAGAGCTAAGGATATTTCTGATAGAATTAATGATCTGTTATTTGAATGTGATCCATTTTTGGAGCTTATGGCTGGAGCTACAATTTCTATAGAGAAATTAGATAATGCACTCATCAAACAAGCTTGGTAGGTAAGGATTCAAAGGGGATCTTCAAATAGCTTAGATGGATAATTTTTTGGATATGGCTGCTAAGGAATTTTCCTAATCAAAATAACTAATACAATAGAGAAGAACATGTGTGAATTTGCATAAGGAGCTACTAGAAGAGTACAAAGTTATCCACTTCAAAATTAAGAAGGCTCGGTTTCAACCACATCAGTAGCTTATGGGAGCATTATCTATTTTCTTGAATATGTTGTAAAAGAGAAAGAAGATAGAAATAATATAATAGATGATAAATATCTACAAATTCTAGCTAGAAGACAAAATTAGTTACCTCAAATTGCATGTACCTAGTTGTAGGGAATTTTGTAGAATATTTTAAATATTAAATATGTTAGGATATTTTACATTCCCCTAGGTTCACATGTGATTTTATTTTATATTGGGGGTAATTGTAAATGTAGTTAATGCACCCCAAGCCCTAAGAGAATATTGAATTTTGACCATTGGTGTTGAGATGATCTCCACCATTGATTTTGTCGAGCTCTTCTATAAAAGGTAGGTCTCCCCCTCTCATTTGAAGGGTGGTAGAAAATTGTTGTAAAAAACCATTTTGGAGTAATATAAGTGAAGGCATTGACGTGTTGGTTATTGTCCTTATTTTTGAGTGTATTCATAATTCCATCTTCCAAGTTTTATTTCAACATTATTAGTTTATATTCATCTTTGAGAATGGTAGATTGTTAAGGTATTTTAATGGATTATGTATTCATAGCTTTTGTAATTTGTTAATTATCAATTGTATTGTCAGGTTAGTTTGAGCTAACTTCAATTGAAAATGAAGGTGAAAGTAGCTTAAAACTTTTAAACCTATGTGATTGTAGATTTAATTAAGTGTTCTTTTTTAACAGTAATTTGTGTATGATTAATTTGTTTAGATCAATTTTACCAATTGTAGAAAGAGATAGAAGATTGTAGAAGAATGAGACAATAATATAGAAGTGACACAACATATACACGGAGAAACCCTTTCGGGGAAAAAAAACCACCACTAGAATCAATAGTGCTTGTATTATTTAACCTTAGAAAAAGATTACAATAATACTATATCAATCCTTGATTGATATGCTTCCTTTCCTTCAACAATACTTCTTCACAACCTGCAATAAACTCTCGTACACTTTCTGTAGCACAAGCTATCCATGCATTCCATGTAACCAAGCATGAATCCATAAATCCCATGCCATGCTTCAAACCCTCACATATGCACAAGCTCAACCTGCTAACCTACAATAAACTCTGATGCAATTGCTGCAATAAATAAAAAATAATTATGTATATTAACTCACAAGAGTTGTACAATAAAATAGCATAAATCTCCTCACAAAAATCTACACCTAGATTGTGCAAGTAGAGTTCCATCATGTAACATAAAGTCAAAACCAAAGTCTCCTCAATTTAGGTGTCCCAAACTGAACACTTAATTGATCATTGCTCAAGAAAATATGTTGCAAGAATCACCTCAAAGTTGGAAACCAAGAATGGGTCCACTTAACTAAGCCTTGTAAATATCTTCTCATGCAAAAGGTGTTAACTCAAATATGCCAACTTGGGTGCCAAAGGTGGATCCAAGTCAATCTTAGTTAACTCAAACATACCTCTCCATCAATTCATACAAACATTATGCATGATTGATCATCCCCACTTAACTGAATGTATCCACCTATTATATGTCATGCAATTGAAGTCATTAGTCATGAAACTCAAGTATGAAGTCAACTAGAATTCAACTCAAACTAACTACATGAAATTGAAGATAATTGAACCATAACTGAACTAAACTTAAATAAACTAAACTAAACTAATACTAAACTAAACTAAACTAAACTAAACTCTGCTAATGTAAATATCAATCCCTAACTTGTAAGATCTAAACATGTGTTACTGAAGTGTTATCAATCCTCCAAATAGTTAACTTAAGCAAGGTGGGTTCCACATTCCATGTGGGCACCCCATGTGCTCCTATCTTGTAGGAGCTCTTCTTGGATTCCCCCACATGTTCCTATCTTTTAGTAAAAATTATAAATGTCAATTTACATGTTCATTTCATTCAAATTTAATCTATTTCTAATCCTAGTGTTAGGGAACACTTTCCAAGGACTTAGGAGATACATGAAATATGTTTAGGATTGCAATTAAATGGCATCCTATTCCCAACATTCTCCACTTGACATTATACATTATGATTGTTCTAAACAAGGAATGATTATTATAAATCAAGTACATGACTCAGGGCCAATGACCTTCCTGCACCAAGAGAACTTATCTGCAACATTGATCAAAGTGTCAACTTTCTCAATCAATACCTTTCCCAAGTCTCTGTAACCAAACTATCATAGGTTGAAATTCATGATATCAACATAACAACCCAAATCTACAAAAACTTCCCTATATATCCACTATCCTACAAAATAAGACTTCAAGGTAATAACATGCATAGACATGCAATAAAAAACCTCTAAAGTAACTCACTGTAGGAAAGTGTAACCAGTCCAAGAGAGGTGCCCCTCTCATACATAACACATATACCTTCTAGAACTCCCACTGCACAGGTAATGTTAAATCTAAAAATAAGATCAAAACATTAACAAGTCCTCCTATAGCACTTCACATAGAGGATGTGGCTAACTCCTCTATCATGGTGTCAAAGAATCATACAATGAGATAAATTGTAAATAAAACCATGTTCTTATACCACACAAACATGTAAAACTGTGTAAAGTAAGATCTCCTTCAACACTCCCAAAATGAAAGGATATCAACATTTAACCATTCAACTTATAATGAAACATTGTCAGAAATTATATGTAAACCTCTGACAGAAAGTAGATCAAACTTAGGAAAACATTCCCACAACAAAAGGGAATATTCCCAAAGCCACTAACTCTCTTGTACCTCTCCTACTAAATCCTTAGAGCTAACTCAAGTTCAAGATTGCTAGGAAAATAATGGAAATACATAAAATCATGCAACTACTTCTGAACAATCCCTTAGAACTCAATTTTCAAGACTAATTCATAAGAGAAGACAAGATACATATAAATAATGCATCTAATAATTAAGTGGCCAACAACTCTTAGTTCATTTACCTGTCAAGTAGAACAAGAGTGGGATACAAGATTGTCCTATGCATGCAACACCAAGCAATATAGGCTTTCAATAAAGACAACCAGCTCATCAGGTCTATGATGGACTCACATCCATTTCTAGGTATAGGCTCCTCAGTCTTTACTGTTGAATTTTTTTATAACAAGTAACCATTCCAACGCATATCTCTTAACATAAGAAATATCCAGCCTAACCCAAGTCTCTTTAGTATCCATGAACACCCACCAATCAATCCATGCCAACTTCAAATACAACTTGCATAATCATGAAGCTTTAAGCAAATGATTAATACTCAAAACCAAAAAGAACTACATCCTCTCCAAAGGAAGAACAATAAAACCTTTACCAAAGACTCTAAGGGTCCTCCATGAAACAAAATGTTAAAACCTCTTCAAATTACATGAAGATAACCATATCCTACCAAAGCTCCCACTAAACTATGATACTAAGCTATATATGGCAACAAGATAAACATCAAACCATCATTGTCAAAAGTGTTAAAAGATGTAGGACAACTGAGGGAGGGTGAATTATTTGTCACACAAATTCAAACTTAAAAGTTTAACACTTATCAATTCCGCAACCACACTATTCTGTTATTAAGTATGAATCTAAAACACAATGAACACCGAATATTTTTGTGGAAAACCCAATAAGGGAAAAACCATGATGAGCATTAACTCACAATATAAAGTAGTTCCAAAAATGAATATAAGGCTCACTGCCAAGGACTCACTATCGAGATACAAAATTGTTGGTGTAATTAATTATTTAATTACACTTGCATAAGTTTACTTAAGTAATATTTTAATTCCTATGTTAATTATTATCATCCTTATCGTGTTGAGCTATCTTGTTGCTCAAGATAAGATTAGAGTTATGCATACATTGCTTTTATAAAGCAAATCATCTCATGTAATTATGAATTCTTTAATAATAATATTTTGCACATCTTCTTGCAAAGCTCTTTCTTTTTCTAATTTTCTCTTATGTGGATGGTTTTTTGGTTTGCATGTCTGATCTTGGTTTCTAACATGGTAGTAGAGCCTTGATTTGCAACCCCTTCATAGAGTTTTGGAGAGATTTGATTGTCGAGCACGTTTAGGGTTCCTCGATGGATCTGACCTTGAGCATTTTTTTTGTGCATTCTGGAGCAAAAATAACACCACCATCGTGTTCACAGCACCCAAAAACCCTAAGATCTCCTATTCTTTTGCTCAAATCTGAGGAGTTACAACAAAAGGAAAACAAAATTTAGAGGCACATAGATTCGTGTAGATCTGAGAACCTCATTTTGCATACATGTAGGTACAAGGAATCATTCTATTTTTTTCAAAAGAAAAAATACACAGATCAAAAAAATTATATTCAAGTTTTTTCATTTTTTTTACTTGCAAAAAAAAAAAAAACTTCATTAGATTTTTTTGGAAAAGATTTCAAAAAAAATTTGATTGTAAAATCAAAATAAAAAGGGCTTTACAAGCTTGTGCAAGGTATGCTTGCATAGGCATATGCAGTGCAAGGTACGCTTGCACAGACATACACAATGCAAGGTACGCCACCTAGGCGAGCCCCTGAAATCAGACAACAAAAAGGCCATCGACCTTCTTTAAACATCGATCAACCTTCCATAATCTACAAGCTTATTCAGAACCATCATCCTCTGTATTTTTTGGTGGCCATCCTCTATATTTTTTGGCAACTGGTATCTATATTTTCCGATGAATGGGATTTTTTCCAATGATCTATTTTTTTCAACGACGAAGGAATATTCCCATGCATTTTTGTTGCAATGGCCTCAAGGCCATCAAATTTAACCTTTTGAAGTGTTGACGTCAACATGACGTTAGAAATAGTACGAACTTCTTTTCCCCCTCTTAGTCCTAATTTTCCTTCAAGGAGTAGTTTTTTTCTTTTTGGCATAACTTGGGCATACAATATCGAAATTAGGAAAATGAGATATTGCCGAAAAGTTGGTTCCAAGGGATATCCTATGATGTAGTTTATTTTTTAGTATTTTTTTGTTTAGCTATATTTACTGTTGTTTGAAGTTAGATTTTCATTTATGGCCTCCAAGATCATAACTTTTTGCCACAATCTCCAATTTTTGCCATCTTTGCGGCATTGGAAAGGTATTGAGGAGCTTTATGTTGTTATCCATGCACTTTTTTCTATATCTATCCCAGGTTGATCATTATTCCAAATTTGGCTCCATGGGTGTTTTGGAGATTACTCAGATGTTTTCGTATTTGGAAGGGTGAAACGTGAATCTTTGCACTTCATTTCTGTATCACATCATTCAATAATCTACTGTTACTTCACAAATTCCAGGGTTGTTCTAGTTTGTGAGTTTTCCAGTGTTTCGTGGCATCGGGTTTGCCATTGCATTATTATGATTCCATCTAAGTCCTTTAGTGACTCATTTGGTTTCTTGTAGACAAAAGTATCTTTCCTTGCTTGTCATATTTTGGTTCCAGTGTTCTTCCAGTGCTTCTTTGCAGTAGTCATCTCATTGTAGGGGAGTTTTGTCCCACTAGGTTTTCCTTCTCTACCTCATTATTGCATTTGTACATGGGTACCTGATTAGGCCTTGTTGTTGGGACCCATTCAAGCTTTCTTGCATTCATCTTAGTTTTAGGTGCATGCTTTTTTAGTCTCCCTAAGTTGTACCTATGGAGGAGTGTTATTGTAATTAATATTTAATTACACTTGTATAAGTTTACTTAGGTAATATTTTAATTCCTACATTTAATTATTGTCATCCTTATCTTGTTGAGCTACCTTGTTGCTCAAGATAAGATCAGTGTTATGCATACTTTGCTTTTATAAAGCAAATAATCTCATGTAATTATTGTGTGTATGAAAATCAGATGTGTAAATGAATTAAAAATAACTGTTCAAACACACCAATAGAACATTATAATAAAACAGAATATAAAAGGAGTAAAGAAGTGCAAACTCTATTCTTCTTCCATTGTCGTCCTATTGTCCTCTATCTTTAGTGTTTTTATTGATTCCAGCTTTGTGTTCTCAGATTGTAGGCTAGGCTCAACAAACTGTCTTCCTAAAGAACGAGATTTTGCTATGATGTAGATGCAAGATTAAGCTATGATGATGATTTGAAATAATAAAATTGAAATAAAGATGATGCTTATGATATTAAAATGCTAAATGAACTAAATGCATGAACTCTAATTAATTGTCTATTACCAATGCTTGGATTCACACAGGTATTTATAGAGTTTTTCGAATGATTTTGATTGGCTGTCTCGATTGACAATTGTGATAATTCCTGGCAGATCGAACGGTTGAAGAAAGATGAAACTGAAGAGAAAATAGAAGAACCCTGAAAATAAGATTTTTCTATTTTATTATGAAAGAGGAAAAAGAAGAGAAGATAAGAAATCATCTTTCTTTAAAAGAATAAAAGAAAGATTTAAAGCTGATAAATAATTAATTAAAAAAATCAATTATTTATTTGTGGAGGACATTCAACTTTTCTTAATTAAATAAAATATTTAATTAAGCTTTTAAAAGCAGAAGAAAGCTTGTGATAAGAAAAGAGCTTTAATCATGTTTTATTGAAAAAAGCAGAATATCTCATAATTAAATAAAATATTTAATTATGATATGAGAAGATTGCACAATTAGGTAAAATACCTAATTTTGATTTAGAAAGAAAGCATAAGATATTTTTAATTAAATAAGATTTATTTAATTAAATCACTTTTATGAAATTAATCAAATGAAACATTTAATTAATTAGAAGAAGAAAAGAAGAAAAGGATATTTAAATTTAATTAAATCAAATGATTTAATTTAAATTCAAACAGTGATAATTAATTTAAATAAATAGAATGTATTTATTTAAATAATTAAGTGGACATATGAAAATAATTAAATAAAATAAATTTATTTAATTATGGAAGAGAAATAAGATGAATGAACAATATAATTAAATTAATTAAATTTAATCATATGTAGAGGACTTTAGAAAAATTAATTAGATAATAAATATTTAATTAATTGCTAGGATTATAGACATGACCATTTTTATGCGTATACAATTATAAATTCTTGAATAATAATTTTTACATCTTTTTGCAAAGCTCTTGTTTTTTTTGTTTTTCTCTTATGTGGAAGGCTTTTTTGGTTTGCATGTCTGATCTTGGTTTCTAACATGGTATCAGAGCCTTTATTTGTAGCCTGTTCTCAGATTTTTGGAGAGATTCAGTGTAGAGTTCGTTCGGGGTTCCTCGAGGGATTTGACCTTGAGCAGTTTTTATTGGTACATTCTAGAGAAAAATGGATGTCGCCATCGTGTTCACAATGCTCCAAAACCTTAAGATCGCTTGTTGTTTTGCTCAAATCCGGGTAATTGCAACAAAAGGAAAAAAAAATTTGAGGCACACAAATCCCTACAAATTTGAGTGCCTCATTTTCCATGCATAGGTACAAGGTCATCATTCTAGTTTTTCAATTTTTTTCCCACCGATCAAAAAATTATCATCAATCTTTTTTTTCTTTAAAGACTTTGCAAAAATAAAGAGCAAAGTTGAAATAATAAAAAAGGAAAGGCTTTTCTGCAGGGTATGAAAGTACCCTGCGTCAATTCTTTACAGGCCATACCCTGCAAACTGACCCACACAGACCTTTCTTTGACTGCCAACCGACAACACTCTCCACCCTGGTGGCTATTTCACACCACCGGCGCATGCAACACGGCTAGCAATAGCTCCTAGTCGTCCACCAGTGGCCTTCAAAAGGCAGCAGGACCTTGAAAAAAAATTAGCACATGCAATTCCTCCACCGACAAGATCTCCCTCAAGTCTGGCGAGAATATTTTATATTCTTGAAGAATATTCTAGGGTGGCATGAATTTTTAGCAAGGAGGGTGATTTTTTTGTGCATGGAATATTCTGAGAATAGGGTATGTGTAGGATCATCGTTGAAAAAATAGGCCCTTAAGTGGCAAAAAATTCAGAAAAATCAGAGTTAGGCAACTTGACATAAAAAATTTGAATAAGTTATCTATATTATTTCAAAAATGTCTAAGAATAGAATTTGTAGTAAATTGAATGCATTTTCTAAACTACTAGGTTTATTTTGAAAGAAAAAAAAATATTTGGTGAAAATTTGAAATTTCAATGTAGTAATACTTAAATTTCAAGGAAAAAATAAGAAGTAGGTGTCTGTCTAACCACCCTAACCACAAAAAAATGATAATAATTTTTTATAATATTTTAAATATAAGTAAAGGACTCATGTCCTAATGTGATACATATTTTTTTGTAATTTTTTTCGAAGTAAATAATTAATTATGATTTTTTTATTACAATTTTTAGAAAATATAAAAACTCATATGTCTGACACTTTAACTTGGTCAAAACTTCATGAAATTCAATTTTTATTTTTTTAATCCTTTAGTATGCAAAGCATAGAATGTGACACATGTTTTGGATTCAAAAAATGTGATACCGTTTGAAAGCTATAGATGTTTTTCAATCAAGCTAATTTGAATAGAAAATGAATAATAATTACTTATTAAATTCAAAGTAAAGCATAATTTATATTGGTAGAAATCTGAGAATCTCCTTTAAACACCCTTTTTGTTTCATCAATTTTGAGTGGAAAAAAGTCGTCAGCCACATACCCATTATATTGCCATTTTTTGGCCCATCATGATCCTGCACATACCCAATATTCAGTGACGACCAATAGACCGTCAAATTTAAGCTTGTGGTCACTGGTGTCAGCATGACTTCATGATGACATCATCGTACGGCCAGCCCTCTTTGCCCCCTCCTAGCCCTAATTTTCCTTCAAGGAGCAATTTTTTTCTTTTTGGTGTAACTTGGGCATATAGTATCGAAATCAGGAAAACAAGATATCGCGGGAAATCTGGTTCCAAGTACTATCATGTGGTGTAGTTTATTCTTTAGTATTTTTTTGTTTAGCTGCATTTATTTTTGTTTGAAGTCAGATGTTCATTTATGGCCTCCGAACTCATAACTTTTTGCCATGATCTCCAATTTTTGCTATCTTTGCGGCATTGGAAAGGTATTGATGAGCTCTATGTTGTTGTCCATGCACTTTTACTATATCTATCCCAAGTTGATCATTATTCTAGAATTGTCTCAATGGGTTTTTTGAAGATTACTTAGATGTTTTGGTAGTTGGAAGGGAGAAACTTGAATATTTGCACTTCATTTCAATACCACATCATTTTATTTTTTGTTTATGCATATTAAACATTCTCTCCTTTTGCAATCATTGGGTATTGTAATAAATGAACTGAGATAAAGTTCCATCAGGGGGGTTTCTTGCATAATAATCTGATTAGAGTGTAGTTGCACTTTGATCTCCATTTTGATATTTGATGACAACTCACATAGGTTATATCTAGTTTCTTAGTTTCTTTTGGCCTCATCTTGCTTCTAGATTGACACATATCATATTCAAATTGGTTCACACTTCAGATTGACAGCCTATGGTTATTGATCCGTATTGGTTCAGATCCATCTTAGTTTGAAGGCCATGTTCTTATGGTTAATGTTCTAGAGTTTTTATGGTACTTGTTCCCATGGAAGAGTTTGTCACAGTTTCTCATCAGCATCGAGATAAATGGTTTCCATATTCTATCATCATATCATCTATTGTTGCTTCATAGATTCTAGGGCTGTTCCAATTTGTGAGTTTTCCAATGTTCTATGGCATCGGGTCTATTGTTGCATTATTATGATTTTGCTTTGGTTTCTTGTAAAAAGAGGTATCTTTCCTTGCTTGTCGGATTGTAGTTTTAGTGTTACTCTACAGTGTTCTTCCAATGCTTCTTTGCATTAGGTCATCTCATTGAGGGGGGGTTTTGTCCCACTAGGTTTTCCTCTTTCTCTTTCATTGCATTTATACATGGGTATCTAATCAGGCCTTGTTGCTAGGACCCATTCATGCTTTCTTGCATTCATCTTAGTTTTAGGTGCATGCTTTTTTAGTCTCCCTAAGTTGCACTTATGGGGGGTGTTGGTGTAATTAATTATTTAATTAGACTTGCATAAGTTTACCTAAGTAATATTTTAATTCATAGGTTAATTATTGTCATCCTTATCTTGTTGAGCTAACTTGTTGCTCAAGATAAGATTAGGGTTATGCATAATTTCTTTTATAAAGCAAGTCAGCTCATGTAATTATATATTCTTGAATAATAATAGTTTGCATATCTTTTTGCAAAGCTCTTGCTTTTTTTATTCTTCTCTTTTGTGGAAGGATTTTCTGGTTTGCATATCTGATGATTAAATTAATTAAGTGAAATGAATTATTACTCTAACACTCCCCTTAAGATGAAATTGGGAGTAACTAAAACACTAGGAAAAAATGCATAAAAGCAAAGATGGGTCCAGAAAACAAGGCCAAATCAGGTACCCATGTACAAAAGTAAAAAATATCTCACAACAGGAGAAAAGGAGAAAACCTTGTGGGAAAAACTCCTCTTCAAAAAAGAGAAATACAAGTGAAGGTCTAAGAAGCCTCCAAACAAGGAAAGGTTGTCCCAAAAGATAGGAACAAAGAGAACACCATAGAAGCATGAAAAAGTTACAAACAACTGCCGCAAGATGGCTACTACTGTGCTAAAGAAACTCCTCTGAAGATAAGATGATCAGGATCAAGAAGACAACAATTTGGACTCACTGTCCAGATACAAAATATCACTACTTACAAGGGAGGCTCACTACCTACAAAAGGATTCACAAAAAAAAATTGGGCTTTACAGCCAAAATGAACTGAGAATAGTGCACCTAACAAGTGTTGATGTAGTTTCGATGATGCTCAATAGACTGACATAACACACTTCATCATTTTCCCTCTTCTTCACTTTTGCATTCACTACTACTTCATTGATTATCCACTCATTACACCTTCAGTCTTCAAAAACTGTCCAATATATATATATACTTGATCTATTCGCCATCATCAATTAGGTTGGCCTAATTAGATGCATTTCCTTGCTTACCAAAAATACCAACCTATCGGCTTCAAGTATTCACCAAAATCTTCCCAAATGACAATTCAAACATTTAATACGCTATATGATGTTGGCATAGACCTAAGATAGATCACATATATATTCGCATAACAAAATTAACTCACCATATCATGACTAATCCAAGAAGTCGACCAGAAATAGACTTCATTGCAAAAGGCAATCAACAGAATAATGCCAATATGATGTACGGGCACTAGAACACAAGTATTCTAAACATACATGCCTTCAGCAACCATAAAGAATTTCCCAACACTATAAGTAGCAACTATCAATTGCAAAGGATTGCAGACTAGAATATTGGAGGGTGTAGCTTGAAAACCGGTTTAGATACTGGACCAAAATACCAGATCAAGCATTGACTTAGACTTGCAATCACAACATGGTGACATCAATGACAACATAAAAATTGTAGAGATGATCATTCTTCTTCATTCTTCCAACAAAAAATTCCCACTGAAACATATAACCAAGCTATCCATTACATCGTGATAACCATCTCCTAAATGAAGATCATCCATGGCCTCAACATAATCAAAGAATTTGTTGTAAAAAATGCAGCCCCCAAAAGGTCAAGAAAACTATAATCTCTAAACCAAGAAGATAAAACACACTTCTTTTACAAATATATAATAACACTATTGTAAAAGCTCCCACTACAACCAAAACACCTTCAAACTTTTAAGAGAAATTATGTGTTCCAAACTCTACCCAACCATTAGCTCCGATACCAAAATTTGAAAATGAAGGTGAAATTGTAGCTTAAAACTTGTAAACCTATGTAACTATAGATTTAATTAAGTGTTCTTTATTAACAATTATTTGTGTATGATTAATCTGTTTTGATCAATTTTACCAATTGTAGAAAGAGACAGAAGATTGTAGAAGAATGAGACAAGAAGATAGAAGTGACACAACATATATGTGAAGAAACCCTTTCGAGAAAAAAATCCACCACTAGAATCAATAGTGCTTGTATTATTTAACCTTAGAACAAGATTACAATAATATTGTATCAATCCTTGATTGATATGCTTCCTTTCCTTCAACAATCCTTCTTCACAACCTACAATAAACTCTCATACACTTTCTGTAGCACAAGCTATCCATGCATTCCATGTGACCAAGCATGAATCCACACATCCCATGCCATGTTTCAAACTCTCACATATGCACAAGCTCAACCTGCTAACTTGTAATAAAATCTGACTCAATTGCTGCAATAAATAGACAATAATTGTGTATATTAACACATAAGAGTTGTATAGTATAAGAGTATAAAGTTCCTCACAAAAATCTATGCCCAGAATGTGTAAGTAGAGTTCCATCATGTAACATTAAGTCAAAACCAAAGTCTCCTCAATTTAGGTGCCCCAAATTGAACACTTAACTGATCGTTGGTCAAGAAAATATCTTCCAAGCATCACCTCAAAGTTGGCACCCAAGAATGGTCCCACATATCTAAGTCTTGTAAATATCTTCTAATGCAAAAGGTGTTAACTCAAAGATGCCAACTTGGGTGCCGAAGGTGAGTCCAAGTCAATCTTAGTTAACTAAAACATATCTCTCCATCAATTCATGGAAACATTATGCATGATTGATCATCCCCAATTAACTAATGTATCCACCTATTATCTGTCATGCAACTGAAGTCATTATTCATGCAACTCAAGTCAACTGAAGTCAACTAGCATTCAACTCAAACTAACTACATACAAATGAAGATATCTATTAACCATAACTAAACTGAAGTTATACTGAACTAAACTAAACTGAAGTCAACTGAACTCCACTCATGTAAATATCAATCCCTAACTTGTAGGATGTAAACATGCATTACTAAAGTGTTATCAATCTTCCAAACAATTAAATTAAGCAAAGTGGGTTCCACCTTCCATGTGGATGCCCCATGTGCTCCTATCTTGTAGGAGCTCTTCTTGGACACCCCCACATGTTCCTATCATTTAGGAATAATTACAAATGTCAATTTACATGTTCATTTTATTAGAATTTAATCTCTTTCTAATCCTAGTGTTGGAGAACACTTTACAAGGACCTAGGAGATACATAAAATATGTTTAGAATTACAATTAAATGGTATCATATTCCCAACAATTTTATGTGCTTAAGTTCAGCTGTGAATTTTTATGCCTATATGTGAAAATCTAATGTTTTCCTTAGAATATTGCACTATCTTTGTGGAATTGTAGGCTGGTCCTTGGTTAACCAAAGATTAGCTTATTGGGATTTTATTTATCTGAGGCATTTGCAATTGTTGCACCTGTACATAAGTTTTTAGAATTAGGATTTCTCTCAAACCCTCTAGCTTTTACAATTTATCAATAAATACGAGTTTGTTTAGGATCAAATCATCACTCAAGCTATTATATTTGATGATAAAAGGTCATTTTCATAGCGTTGTTATGAAAATCTAGTTAGGGTTAACCAATCTTTAGACTTTGTAAACCCTTGTTAAGTCTTATAGGCTTCTAGTCTTTGTAAACCATAAATGCCCTTTGTGATAACAATAAATCACATCAACTACTGAGCTATTTTTGCAAGTCAAGGCATGACATGTAGAACCTTGGGTCATTTTCTAAAGATTTTTTATAGAAAGTTACCTTTCAATATAGATAGAAAACTTATGTTTTATATGCATTGTGTAGTAAAAGACACTCATCAATAGGGTGAAAATTAAACAAGGGGTCAACCCTAAAGATTCTTAAACAAACCATAGCTAAAAGGGCCTCGATAGAAACCAAAACTAGGGGTCAATCGAAGGCCATAGAAGAAAAGACCCATGCCTACCTTCTGAACAAAATAGAGCAAAAGCGCAACGAACAAACCTGAGTCTTCCTGTTGAACAAATCAGAGTACCAACATCAACCACCACTCCAACATTGCCATGAGAAACCATCTTGTAATGACTATCAATAGCACAAACACCCCCATCGACACCATTCACAACCACCATAGAGTGAGTAGGTAATGGCAAGCAGTGAGGAAAATTCAAGGCAAGGCAAGCAAAACCCACCCAGACTAACACCTCCAAATAGCCTCAAGAATGAGGGGCAGACACACAACCACCACAAGAGCCCAGTACTCGTTGCAGGAAGAATAGAGACAACCAACATCAACAAGCATTGGCAATAACAGAGCTACACTCATAGACATACTCGACCAAGAAAAAACCTAATGCCCAATTGGAAAGAGACCAACAACTCAGAGGAGAAAAGGCCACCAAAGTCGTAGCCAACAAGATCAAATACGGATACAAATTCAGAAAAATCCTAACCATGTCATCTAGATCTTCATCGCTTCCTCTCCCAACTTCTTCAAAATCAAACCAACGCCTCTGCATTGGTTCCCGCCTAGTGCCATTCCACCAACAATAATAAATATTGTTTATGACAAAGGGTTTTAGCAATTTTTGGATCCCACCTATTGGGATAAGGCCCATAAGCTAGTAGAGGATAGCAAAAAGAAATACCTTACTAGAAACCAACAATTTAAGGGCTTCTTAAGTGGATTTATAACCCTTCTTTAAAGGGTTCATGGAAATAACATTTTGCATGATAAATTTTGTTTTATTAATCTTTAAATTGTAAAGAGAATAATACTTTAGAAAGACTAATTCTTCCATGAAAAAGCAAAAGAAATAATTTTATAAAATATTTTAAAAATAAAAAATTATTAAATAATAATGTTATTATCAAGCTAAACATTTTGAAAGTACAAAATTTTAATTGATCATTTAACTAAACATGACTAAAAATATTTACTAACATATGCCATTTCAAATAAGTCTTAATGATTTTTGTACATTAAAGATATTTTAGTTTCATAGTGAATGACAATTCAATAGATAAATACTTATATTTCTTTAATTTAAAGACCATTTTTCTTCAATTTATATTGATAAATATTTGTATTTAATTTAATTTAAAGATTATTTTGTAACAAGATATAAAATCAATTAATGACAATTAAGATAATAAACTTTTACAAATATTTTAATTATCAAATTTACATATTAAAATTAAAAAAATAATAATATTAATAAACAAATATAGAAAATTTTAACTAAATTAAGAATATAAAAAATAATAAAATAATAATTAACTATCACTTATCCATCACAACAATTACTTATTTAAAAAAAAATATATATATAACAATAAAACATAAACCATTAATCAAACGATACTAATAACTTTTTAAAAAGCATATACCTAATAAAAATATAGTCACTAGATAAACATAAAATACCAACATGTAAAGTCAAGCATGTGAGTCACAAATCCAATCAACAGTTTCACTCTAGTCCAAATTACATTGGGACTACGAGTGTTTACACAAATTCCTAGTCAAGTTTTAGGCACATGACACTGTCATGGAAGGTGGTCAGTTTCACAATAAAATCGGAATTGTTGAAACAATTGAATGGCTTCCATTGAAACATCTCTAATTTTCAATGCATCTTCTAACCTGGACCAATTGCTTTTGGACTTTTCTTCATTAATTCTTTCTTTATCCTTGTACAAGCATAATATTGCTCTCATAGTAGGATCTTGTTTAGAAGACACTCTTAGTTTCATCAAGTCTTCTTGCCTTTCTGATGCTTTACTCCCTTCTGATACTGGGCTTTGTGAAATTGTCAATTGATCCATACATACAGCAACAAAGTCACTAAGCTGAAGGCCCCGGTTATATCCTTGCTTTGTGGCTATAATCTGCTTGTATTTGTGCCAATTCTGTGTTACACAAAGGTTTAGCTGTTAGATTTGGTATAGTAATATAAATCAAAATATAAGAAAATCTCTCATTATTTTTCTTACCTTGATTAGATGGTTCATTTCATGCTTCCATTGCCAACAAACAAATATCCATCCAATCAATTCCTCCTTCCATGTTAGTAAGCTTTGTACGTTCCCTATCCGGAACAGAACATACCATGCAAATTTGTGGTAGCTCAATAAACGCTTCCACTCTCGGGGAATTTTTTGGTTTCCTGAAGCTAATTCACTCAACTCATAAAAGATGTTAGCTTCTTCTTCGGTATAGTTTGGCATTAATAATTCTCTGATCAACCTTACACCTTCTGCAGATGACAATGAAAAGGAGTCTTCCTCAATTTGTTGCCTAAAGCAATCGAACCATTGAACTGCTTTTTCAACAATTCCTGTTTAATAGCAATGAATTCAGTAATTTACATCAATACTCCAAATAGATAATCGTGAAAACATCATTGTCTCATTTTTAAATTTTCTTATTTTCTACCTCTGCACCCTCGTTCCGGTTCTGTGCAATCTATATTTAACACAGTATTGTGGCAGCATGTAGCAACATTTTCCTCCTGCCTTGTAGATGTTTCTCCCTTTTTTTCATCTGTGCAATGGAATTATCCAAGTAATTAATATAAAACCATATTATTATTGTAGTATAAATATCTTTTACGGAATAAAACTATACATCAGTATTAAATTTATTGAGCCAGTGCTACCATTTATTTAGTAGTATGGTAATTTGTTTAAAATACCAAATTCACAACTTAAAGTCACCATGTAAAGAATGATACTATTATCGCTATACCTTCGTTTCATTCCATTGCAAGGTTCCATATCTAATACTAGATTGCATTGGTTTGTAGAAAACCTTTCCTCCTGTATTGTGAATTTTATAAAATATAAAATTTATCAAACAAATCTGTCTATAAGAATCTTTAAATCCACTCAAATCTTTTCAATTGTTTGAATGGATAGCCTGTAAGCCAGTTCTATGGTAGCTTTATTTATGTCAAAACCATGTACAGACCACATGTTTGAATTTTTTTGGTTGAAAGAATTTGTCATATTTAAATTATTACTTTTATTCAATATAGGAGCAAGATGCTATCTTTTTAGTTGAGAGTCAAGATTGAGGCATAATCTTGGTTTCATCTCTTTTTTATTATATATTTGGGGTATTCAAATCTTATTGTATAATATAATCAAGGAACATATCATCACCCTCATCAATTTTGCTCAACCAATTCAACTACAATCCTTTGACAACTTCAATTATTTTGACTTTAATGAATAAAACTTAAAATAGATAGCTAGAGGTCATTAAACATCATCTTGATAGGAATTACATTGATCACAAAGAAGAGACCAAAATTGTCTATAGGAGAGTGTATTTGCATAATAAACATGATAGTTCCATGATATACAAAGACAAGCTAGAGCTAATTTTTAATAGATTGATTTTTCCTTAGTTCCCATAAAATTCACAAAAATAATCCATTCTAAGCCACAATAGAATGATAATTCAAAACTACTATTTTTTCTAAATGATTTTCCAAGCTTTTTGGCCCATGTTTTATACATAGAGGCATGAGATCTATAGTTGCAACACATATATGTTTCGAATAAAAACAACCTAGAGCATGCCAAGTGCAATAAGATTTATAGAGAATGAAGATGTTAACCATAAAAGGTATTTGGGGCTTATTCAATAGAGCAAGGGTTCTAGTGTTGATCACAAAGATCATTACTAAATACAAATTAGTGTTTTGATTATAGAGATCATTACAAATTATAAATAAAATATTGAGTGCCATTTCTATAAAGTTGAGTGGTGCTAATAATTTATTATAATGGCATCATCAAATAAAAATCCATTTTCCTTATTAGACCACACCTCCATTTTTTATGGAACTAAAATTAGAAATCTCATAGATGCTTATCTATGAGAAAAAAAAATGACAAATATTTAGGCAAACATTGGCCTTGATAAACTTGTCTATTAGTGATAATTTATAGAATATGTGTGGAATGCAACCAAACCAAAGCAAGCTTAGGATGCAATCACTATTTTCTTTGAACAATAGAATGATATGAGAGCACATATGCTTTGAACCTAGTTATACAATTTAATAATATTAATAATAGATAAATTGATAATTGAACACATGCCAAAATTTAGGGGTATTTAAAATCATCCATTAATGTAGGTGAGACTATTGTTGATAAGGGTCTCATCTCCATAACCTTTAATATTTTTCCAAAGTCATTTGAGAATTCCAATACTACCCTCATATTGAGTAAAAAATTGATCTTGGAAATTCAATAATTCAAAGTGTCTACCATTGAAACATGGAGAAATGCTTAATATAGATGATGAAGCATACTCAAAAAAAAAAAAAAATCTTCTAAATTAAATGGAAACAATCCTTAATGGAAAAGGAATCCTATTATGAATAATGGTGGGGAGAAAAAATATTTTTTTTGCTATTATTGCACTCAATCTAGTCATTTCAAGTGTCAATGCTTCAAGAACAAATGTTAAAAACGAGTTATGATGGTTGATGTGGATGTTAAAGTTGATGATGGACATAACCTATTATTTCTAGTATATGTTTCCAAATATGTCAAAATTATGATGCCTCCATTATTGTTTTAGGAGCTACTCACCACACCATTGGTAATATTGATAACTTGAGAAACATAGAAAATCAATCAAGAGGCACTATTACACTAGGTGATGGTTCACAACTAGACATTGAAGGAATTGACATAGTTCCTCTTGATTTTCCAACTCAAGGTTTAAAACATGTATTGGTAATGGTTTTGATTATTTTGGGACTAAAATAATATCATTTTAGTCAACTAGATCATTGCAAAAAACATGAAGTTTAGTTGTAGTTAGACAATTCATAAAGTGTTTGATATAGTAAGGGAAAATTAGTATGTGATGGATATAACAAAGGATGATTATTTTACTTGTAAAAACTCTTTGGAAGACTTAGTTTCAAGTATTTATTTAACAAATTAGTTGTGACATGAAAGGCTTGCTCATATCAACCTTGAATCACTAAAGGAAGTATTCAATCAAGATATAATATTTGGTCTTTGATAAATCACTACAAAAAAGTATATTTGTGAAGCTTGTGTTATTGGGACACAATATAGAGAAAAATACTACCTATGAAAAATATTAAAGAGCCTCCAAGAGGTAGGTGTTAGTCCATTTCGATCTTTGTCGACCAATTAAGATAGAATCCATTGGAAATTCTTAATATTTCATGACATTCATTAATAAATTCACTCAAAAGGTATGGGTTTACTTTTTGAAGGACAAGTATAAAGTGCTTCTTATTTTTAAGGAGTTTTACAATAATTCAACAATGAATGTGATAAAAAAATCAAAATATAGAGATTAGATTATTGATGGATTATACCTTCAAAAAATTTGTCAATATTTGTAGTTAAAAGAAAAGCAAGAGGCAACTCTCAATTCCATATACATTACAAGAAAATAGAAAAGCTAAGCTAATGAACATAACACTTCAGGAAAAAAAAAAAATAGTTCATAAGGCTTGTAACCTTGGAGAAAAATTATGGGGAAAAGTAGATCATAAAGTATGTTATTTGATCAATCAATGTCTGACTAAAATCTTGGAAAACTTCTATCTAGATGAAGCATAGACAAGTAGAAAACCATCAATTAAGCATTTAAGAATATTTGGGAGAATCTTCTAGAGATGCATTCTAAAAGAGAAGAGACTAAAATTCGATGTTAAGAGTAAAAATGAATCATTTTTGGATATGATTACTTTAGTAGATCCTATTGACTATATGATTTAATGCAAACAAACTTTACATTTCTAGAGATGTCATTTTCAAGAAAGAGTGTCACCTTCAAATTGTTCACCATGTGGATTTATCACAAGAGGAAGATAACAATACATCATTGAATACTCACCAAAAATGTTGAGGTATTAATAGAAATCACTATTGAACAAGTTTAAGAAAGAGATGATATTGATCAACCAAATTCAAAATCATTACCCACTTCAATATACAATAATACTCTAATAATTCTAGAAAGAATAAGGAGAACACCCATCAAATTGCATTGTCCTAAGATCAATTATATATTGATTAAAATTTTACTAAGTGCTCATGAATCAAGTACTTTTGAAGAATCTATAAAAGGAGGAAAATGACAAAATGTTATGAATCAAGAGATGGATGCAATTTATTGAAGCCAATCATTGGAGTTGGCACCTTTGCCTCCTAGTAAAGAACCCATTAAGTGTAAATGGGTGTTCAAAACCAAGTTTAAATATGATGGTTCAATTAACAAGTACAAAGCAAGACAAATAGTTAGACCCAGTACAAATATAATCAATATGTGTTTCAAATATGTTCTAGAATCTTGTGTTCAATGCTTACATGAAGCATATTAAAGTACATCTTTTAGTTGTTTTGTGTGATGAAATAAAGTTTATGAGGAAGTGTTGGGAATATAAACTATATTTCTCACATATGTGAACATTTGTTATGTTGAGATACATCTATCCATACATTTGGCTTATTTAAAAGATCTTTAAAATGAAATATATTTAAAAAGTCTCACATTTTACAACGAAAACAATTGCTATATCGAGTTCGAGAGTCCAATTCGAAGTAAATAAAAACTCACATTTTAACAAATCTAGTAATAAAACAGTTTATATCATCGTAACAAATCATATTATTGTAGCATGAACATTTACGACAGAATAAAATTATAGATCGAAATAAATTTATAGAGGGGTTTTACCAGAGTACATGTTCAATAGTATTAAAATAGATCACATGAAAACAATGATACTAACGATGTTAAAGACTGTCAGGTACTTACCTGTTGAACGTTCCAGAGCCACTACTAGACTGTGCGAGCTTCCAAAAACAATCTCCTTTTTCATATCTACGCAATGGGACAAAAGATATGATAAAACCATTTCCGTTAGAATGAAAATATATATATTAAATCAAATTTATTGAGGGATGCTCCTAGTGTTACCGTAACACGTACTGCTATTATTAGTATTTCAATGGTCTTCAACTCTAAACTTACATTTAGCTGGTATTTTATGTCCTAAGTGGCATTTTAGGAAGCTTTTTGTTTCTTCTCCTGTGGGATCTGGCAAGCTTAGTGGAATTTGAATAATTTTGCAGATAAACTTTTCTGCAATATCTTCATCATCCACGTCTTCAAATCTTCTTTTAATTGCTGTTGCAATCATTTTTTTATCAATCCCTAGTATGACATTGATTCTACATTCGGATAAGACCAAATTTACTGCCGATAACACCTGTGTAAGCAAGACAAACTTCGTGTGACCCTCGAAAGAATGTCAAGAAAATCATTATATTTGCCCAAATTTTGAACTCACATACCTGCAATATGACCTCCTCTTCGCATCTATCTAAGTCGTCTACAAAGGTCACTATTCGAATTCGATCTCCAGAGGCTGGCATGAATTTTGGAATTCTTGTATTTTCAATGAGATCGGCATACAAACCAAACCAGTTCCAACACCATACACCTAAAATGAAAGAGAAAAACCAATGTGGCTCGTTTCCAAGCTCTCTTTTCAAGAAATTGATGTCAGCAATAACATCTTCCTGAAAACCGAGGTGACTTGTATGGTCTGGTGAAGTGATATACCCCAGCATTTGTGTGCTCACGGGTTTGACAACAGAAATAACAGATTTTAACACAACCCATGAAATTGCTATTACAGTAAAAGGTATGGATCCGTATTTTAACCCTTGGAACTTTGCTTGCTTTAGTAGCATCCAGATTATCCAAGCAACCCATCCGGCAAGAGATATGCTGAGCAGACAAGGTAAAAATATTTGTATCCAAATGGTGACTCTGTGTTTGATCCAAGTATATCTCCAGCATGTACTCATCCACTGAGCTCTTGTCATTGCATTCTCAATTTCTTTGGTGATTGTGACTCCTAGCCCTGCCCAAGCTTCATGTCGACCTCTATAATGCCATGCATTATATCGAATTGTTAAAATTCGAGGGACTCCTCTTAATGCATGTTCTTGTTGTTGTGATACTGGCTTTGACTGTAACTGAACAAGAACCAAGCGAACAATGTCAGTCAATTGATATCGTATGAATGAACTTGTTTTATAAATTGATTGTGATTCGACACTTACCATCTGGTTATTATCCATGCATGCTAGCGACTTATAGATAGCATGATATTGAGGTTGGTATTGCGTGAGCACAGTGACAAGCGGGTTCTGTTTCAAAAAGCCAATTATTTATTAAAATATATTCAGTAGTTCGAAACTTAAATTTTATCAATCAAATAATTATTTATTATGGTTTTTAATATTATTAAAATAAAATTGTTAATAATTATTGGACTATTGAAATATAATATTTAAATAGAATGATAAATAATTTGTACTACTGAATTTAACATATACCTTCGATTTATCTTTTGACAGAGCCAGTAAATTGTGAAACCCCTTTCTAATCTGTCGATATATATTTCTGCCTCTTGTACTAAGAGAGATCTTCTTAGCTCCACCAAATTGCTCCGATGGAAGAAGATTTGGAAACGTTAGCTGGGCTGCTGTGATGAGTAAAATCTTTTCAATCTAGAAAAAACCATGCAAGTTATTATTATTTTTCCAAATTTATATCAAATTTGTTTTTAATTTTGAGTTTTGAATACGATTCAAGAATCACGGTGCATTCAAATCATTTATTATAAAAACAGGTTTCACATAAAAGTATAATATGTACCTGAATCATGAGACTTGATTTTCCCATACCCCATTCACCAGAAATGCCTACTGTAATTGGCGATTCAACAAATCGATTGAAAAGCAAAGCAGCTACACCTTCGGCAAAAACATGTCTTCCTGTACCAATTCGAGCATAACATCTTGTTATGTCAGCAGATGCATTTAAAGAAATATATCTGTCGCTTTAGAGAATTTGTATTTACCAAGGTTATCCTCCATACTTGGTTGATCTCGTCCTTGCTCTTTCATTCTCTCCATGTGATTTATTACTTAACACAAAAATATAACCATGAGTTAAATGCTTTACAGAACGCAGTGAGCATTTCAAATTAAAAGACGTCAGGCCTTGATCATACATACCATTCTGAACGGACGACTTCTCTAATGGCTTCAAACTCTGTCTCCAATCGGGATCAAGAATGTCTGCCATGTCAGCGCCTCTATTTAGAAGCTCCCATGCCATTTCAGCATTTCCGATAATTGCGGCATTTCTTAGCAAATTTTCTCGATGTTCTTCCTTTTGTCTTAGAAGATAGCTTTTAACACGAGGATGCACACCTGCCATCTCGTCTGCAGTGCCAATGCCAGTTGCGGAGGCCCACAACAAAAGTGGGCACCTATCATCTTCTACATTCGGATGCTCTAACAGTGCTTTGCACGCGGGAAGTGCTGCTTTTGGATCCTTTACTAGAGCCGCATGGTGCAATGCTGTTTTCTTTTGGCCATCACGTTCGTTTAGCGGTTGGGACCCTCCTTTTAGAAGTATATGGACTGAATCTTCATGGCCTTCACCTGCTGCCATTAGGAGTGCTGTGTGACCAGAGAAATCAATTTCTTGAACGTACTTTGTTCTTTCTTCGCGTGGAATATAATTTAGTAGTTTCTCAACCATTCCGCTGTAGCCTTTGGATGCAGCAATGTGCAGTGGTGTCCTTCCTCGGTCGTCCCTTTGATAGCATAGGATTAGGCGCTCATCCAAAGAAATAGACTTCTGTAGTATATCATACACAGCTTGTGAGTCACAAGCTCCTTTTGCTGCCCAATGAAGAAAGTTCCTTCCAAATTTATCCTGTCTTGTGACGACATTGTCAACCACACGGTCATATGTTTTTTGAAGTAGCTGAAAGACTTCTGCATGAAACAACGCATAATGGAAGAACGTCTTTCCTTCGTCGTCCACTTCAACTGGGAGCTTAACTCCATCCCTGCTCTTTAACAAGCTTTCCACCAATTCGATGCAACCTCCACGAACTGCCGCTCTCAAAGCCCGCACACAGTCATCTGCGGTGATCTGGTGAATATCATCTTTGAACCTCATCATCTTTTTCACAAGCGGAGTGTACAGTCTTTCAACTGCCTCAATCAAAACCTCTGCAAACCTTTGTGAATATGGGAACGCTTTCTTGTCTTCTAGTTGAGCAAGAGATAGAGATAAGAGCTTTGTGAATATGGGAACGCTTTCAATGTTTGTGAATGTGATTGCAGCGGCTTTTTCAAAGAAGGCCGACCCGTATACTTCTATAAATAATTCGACCATCGCTATTCTCCAGTCCCTCGTGCCTTTGACTTTTGCAGACTCCAAAACTAGTCTCACTTCTTCCATCGCATTTTCCATTTTCAGTTGCATTCTGGGCTCACAAGATGCCAACCCTTTCACCATTTTACTCAAAGGAAAAGCAACATGAGAGGCAAAGTTGTTGAAGTCTGAGTCGGATGGACGCTTATGGTTTCGCCACAACCAATACAGGAGCTCCACATCTTCATAGTAGTAGGCATTGCGCCATGCAATTCTTATCCCACGTGCCGCGTTAAGAGTGATTCCATCGTAGAGTTGTTTTCTCAACGAATTACCCTCTGATGAGTAGAAAGCTGCAATATCACATTGCATGAGATGATAAAATGATATAAATGTAAAACTGGCATCTCAATTTGATGAATAAAGTAGCGTTTAAAGGATTCGAACAGATCTCTGTACCTGAGCAGTTCCGCCATTTCTTTACATGAATATCCCACTCTTTTTTCTTAACCGCTACGATCCATTCACAACTTATGTACCAGCCATTATGTTCATGGAATTCATCAAAGTTATTATAACATTGTATGAATCCGTCCAAAAGACAAGCGTCGAGATTTCCCTCTTTAAAAGAACGTCCAGTCCCCTCGACCGGCGGGCTCCATTTCTTAAAGACGTCTACATTTTTTTTGAATTCTTCAAGTGTTGCCAAACGATACCCCTGGGGCAACAAACATGGCCTTTCATTATAAATGAACTTGAATTTGAGCCTTACTTTGGGTTCCTGTGGGTGTTCCTCTTCCTCTGCCATACCGATGGGGAAAACAACACGATGGATGCTTCAACGAAAGAATGTCATGCGCCTTCTGTTATATAGAAAACCACGTAGTTAACAACGAGCAAAGGAAATCTACGATCCTAAAGGCCTTTAGATTTGTCACAGAGTCTCAATCTATAGCATATTTCTTCTCTATCAGTTTAAATTTCCACATCAATAATGAACAATTCACCGTCTAATCATCTAACTTTACCCAACCTTGGCACATATAAACTAGTTACTGTACGATAGAAGATTAACTATCTAACCACATTTAAGAATACCAAGAGTCATATTTAACCATAGTTCAACCATATCAAAATGTCAACATACCACATAAATCACGAGGTATGATGTCTCTATGTAGATAGTCACCTTGTATACTATACCACTGTCGGACATTGTGATTCAATAGTTACAACGTTAAGATGGTTGGTAAACAAATATATTTATACTTTTTTCTCTCAATGAGAAAAAGTTGAAGGCAAGTAAAAAGCTCTAAGCGTTCATTGGCAAGTTTTGATAGTTTTGGAATCAGTGTCGACTATTCATAAGGTCCTCGAAACCTTGTCAAAGTCCTACATATTTTTCATAACTTTTACAATAGGCAAATGGAATGGCTCAAGAATATGTTCATTAGTAATTTTGTGTGGTTTTGAAACCACTTTCGGATGCTGATGAGGTTTCGACAACCTTCTCATCCACCGAAAGGGAGAGAGAATAGGAGCTTGCATGTTTTGTGTCTGGAGTTTTGTAGTGGTTTCATAACGTGTCTGACTGATGTTTTTCTTTCCACCATGTTTTTTAAAAGACGAAAAAGTGAAAGGAAGATGAAAGAATGATTAAATGTGTTTGTTTGTTGGTAAGTTGAAGAGGTTGCAAAATCTGTGTTGGCCCTCAACATTGTTATCACAACCTTGTTAGTGCTTGATGAGGTTTTGGAAAATGCTCCTAACATCAACAAAGGGTGTCAATACGAAGAGAAAAATCCAACAAAGGGTTTATAAAATTTGATAGGGTTTTGAATTCAACCTAAAGTGCCAATAAGCAATCAAAGGAACAAAGAACATGGGTAGATGCTTGTAATAAAGATAATAATTTTTTAAAGCACTAGTAATAATGCAAAAAATAATTTTGAAAATGTTTATTGGTTCCAACTGAAATGGTGGTGTACATGTTCTCCCAACCTACTCACCTTAATGGTGGTAGCTCTCCTAGCTACCCACCATTATTGTTGTTGCTCACCTAACTACCAAATTTCAATGCCCAAACTACTAGAAAGCATTTTTAGGCCTTTCTTTCAATCTACGACATCCATTTTGGGTGGGATTGATCCTTGTCTATAGATTTGGTATTGCTATAGTGCCATAGGTTAGTACTTTAACTTAGTGGGTAAATATTGATGTTTTGGACTCATTTTTATTGTTTATCAGTGGTTGTTCTAAGTTTAATGAATAGGTGTCAAGAGTTTCTAGGGTTTTAATAATTAAAAGTTAGTTGCAAAAGGTCAATTAAGGTTGTAGAGTATCTAAAGGTACTATGACAGAGTGTGTTGCAAATGTAATGTCTCTAGAATCATAGGTACATGTTTAGGGTCTCTCTTGGTACAATATAGTTTCCTCTTAGTAGATTTTTTGCTTAAAATGTAAATGTTCTTTGATAATGTGACAACATTTTAAAATATTTACAATCATTGTAATAGTAATTATTATTACATGTGGATTTGTTTGATTTGATTTTGGATAAATAAGTATGCCCAATCTATAATAGTATGCCCAATCTATAATGCTCTCACTTTAATATGCTCTATTGCTCAGATAAAATGTTTAATCTTTTTCCTTTCATTGTATTTTTCCTTGTTAGCTTGAATCTATAACCAATAAATAGGCACTAGTCTTAGAAGAATAACTTACTCAATCACTCAATAAATGAACAAATCATTAAATTATCCCTTTTCAATTTAGTTTTAATTTGTGTAGTTCATGATTTGACCATATATATATGGAATGATACTCATAAGCTTCTATGAATAGTGCATCTTGCTTAATCTTGCATCCATTGCAATGGTGTTTAATTGGCTATATAGAAGTATTAAGGTAAGTAATTGCCCTCATGCTCAATGACAAATCTTTGGAGTTGTATCAATAGTCTTCATTTAGTTACCACCTTTCTAACTATACTTTTATTTGAACAAACCTCTAAAAATATGCTCTTGAGTTTAATTCTAGGTCAAAGTGTAGGAGAGAACCCACTCTCATTGAGTTGACCTTGAAACCTCCATTGTTATGTTGATGAACCCTTTTCACTCATTTGATGAAAATCCTACCATTGTGAGTGGGATTCAATTTTAGGAAGTGGAGTAATAATTTGGTACCCTACATCACCAATGGACACCAACACTTGTAGGTTCCCATGCCATAGCCAAAGACCCCCAAAAATTCTCTACTCTAGAAAAAACCATTACTTGCAATGTCATGTGTATAAAACCTAAAAAATTATGTAGGAACTTGAATGTAGTAAGGTTGATGACTCTACATTATCATCTTTGAACAAGTAGATCCATGGTTGAGAAAAGAGTGAACCATTAGATCTAGGTACGTAACAATACACAAAAATAAGTTGTGCACAAAATGATTGTTCATTGGGCATGTTACATGTTTCGATAACAAGGAGATGATATTCCACACTCAATCCACATGTGGCCTATGTTGAAAATTCATTTTAACCTACCATACTATGCCACTCAAGCGTCATGAAACATAAATTGACTTGCCAAAATATACATGGTCTAGTGAGACCCTTGTGTGTGCATGTGTGCATAGATAAACACCATGCTTTGCCACCTACATAAACAAGAGAAGCCAATCATGCAAGATAGAAAATGCCTCCATTGATGTTACCATGTTACCATGGGTCTTCTGGACATGAACACCATTGGTCCACATGAACTAATAACATTCACACAATCATTCCATAAGGAGAAGAGCTGCCCATCATACCATCTTAGCAGAGTTAGGCCATTGATGCACAAGGAATAAAAGGGGTTTGAAAATCAAACTAAGGGTAATGGAAAACCATTGACTGATAAAGACAATTTTAGCCACTACAAAGAGCCTTGTGTACTAATAAGGAATTTTAGGTAGGCATGGTGCAAGTGCATGAAGCATTTTATAAGTGAATTGGCTATGAGAAGTCGCCAAGAAAATATGTATGATGCATGCACTATAGAATATGAAATTTGTGACGAAAGATAAATGAATAAGGTAAGGCATAGTTAAATATATAACTTTGAGGCTTCCATGCAACCACATATAAAGCTCAAACTAGAGCACGACTAGATGAAGATGAATAGAAACTCAAGTCCACAAGTTGAAAATCTCAAATATGAATTAAACCCTAAAGTTGATTCATTATACAGTGATAAACAAAGAATGAAGATAGGTGAAAAGATAATTTAATAAAATTTATGTCGTAGCATTGACTCTAATTGGTGACTCGTTCCTCTTACAAACACAAGAAGCAGCCAAGGATTCTCTAGAGTGTTGATCATAGCCATAAGGCAACGGTGGAAAGACTCAAGGAAAGTCCATACAAAGTGGAAGAATGGACAAGGCATGCAAAGTGTTTACGAAATGCCTTTAAGACATGTTGTCTCATGGACAGAAGACTATCAACATAATTAATGTTTGTTGTTGATAGGAAAACTAAGTTAAAGTAGTCGTTTTAAGATTGGACAAGTACTTGTATAGAATTCATATAGAAATGTTATATATACGTATCATTACCATGAATAAATAATCCAATTTGCTTCTCTGATATAGTATCAAAGCCCTTTATAAATCTTGGCCTTTGGGTTTTGTAACGTGAGGTGCATGGGCTGTGCAGTGTCAGCTGTGTAAGCAATGAGGTGGTATAGGTTGTGTGAGGTCTGTGTTGGAGTATGCAGAAGCTTTGTTCTTGCAGCGACGCAATCGTTATTAGTGGAGCTTCAAGCTTTCAGATTGTAGTCCTGTAATGAATAAGAAGACACAGAGGAAGCGTCATTCACAAACGCATAGGGCCTGTTCATGAACGGAGGTATGCAGCAGGAGGAGTGAAGACGCGAGCAGACGAAAGAAAGAGGAGGTGTTGATGTTTTAAAAGGAGGCATCCAACTCTTTTTCTGTGTCTGATTTGCATTCAGACGAGCAAGTGAACATTTTCTTTGTTGAATGTCTATTGATTATGCTATTTTTTCAACTTAACATGGAAGGAGGTAATCATAGTTGATATGAGTTTTCCACAGTCCATGAAAATAAAACAGAAAGCTTTTAGATTAAACTGTGTATGAGTTTCAATTGATAATTCAGATCACACTCTGTGATCCATCATCAGGGAGAGGAGAAAGTCCTTTTCCCTCTTTTCAGATCACACTCTGTAATCATGTAAATTTTTTTATGTTATAAAAGTCACGTGAAAGTCCTTTTCCCTCCTTTTTCTTGACCTGGGGGAATCAAGATGATCGGGAGCATTGCTCTTTCCAAGACGTAAGTCTTCATATTTGATCTGAAATGAAAAATGTTCCTTAGAATACCTCCAAGCCAATGTTTTATGAAGCCCATCTGAAAATTTTAAATTTAATGTGGTTAGCCTCCCATTACTCTTTGTACATGATATTTTACTTTTCTTGTAGGGAATCTCATTGTGTGAAGTATTCATATAAATTTTTAAATAAAGGAAAGATATTGTCATTTATTACATATTATAACATTTTTTTTTTTAATTATGAAATTTATTTTTTTTACAATGTTTTTGTTTTTTGTTTGTTGGTGGGAGTTTAATTTTTCAAGTCTTTGTGTTTTTATGTTTAGGAAGTTTGTTATATTTCAACTAAGATTTCATTTGAAAACTCTAATATTGTGGTTAGTGTAAAATTAAATGATTCAAAATTAATTTGACAATTTAATGGTTTATGGGGATTAACAATAGAAAGCAAACCTAAAGATGAAAGTAAACATGAAAAATGAGATAAAATGCATATGAGTGCATGGGAAACTATTATGACATATTAGTCCAAGGATTTGGGTTCATATTTAAGCAAAGAAAATATGAGAAACTTTGCAACTATTAAATGAAAGAACTAGCAAACTAAAAATGGATATCAACAAGCAAACACCACATTTAAAAATGGAGGGAGTAGATTGAATGAATGATCTAATTGCAAACTTAAAGAATCTAAGAAAACAACTTGTAATGATGAAGGTGGAATATGAATAATCATAAATTGTAGGCTTTTTTTTTAATTTTAATTTTTTAATTTTTTAATTTAATTTAATTTTTATATTGAAAGTTCTATAAATGAGTATCATAATAGCATACAAACATTAGAACTAACTAGAAAATTTGATAATATCAAACAAGAAGTGTATGAGATTTTTTTAACAAAAGAGGATAGGATTAAAACAATTATAGGTGAGTCCAACAAAAGTTCACAAGCATTTATAACTAGAGGCAAATATAGGGCTTGCAATCAAGGAAAATCATACCGAAATCAAAGATAAAATCAAGGGAATCTAAACACACACAAAAAGGGAAAAAACTTCAACAAAGACACGTTTTTAGAAAGGGAAAAAATAAATAAAAGGGAAAAAAACCATTACATATTACAATTGTGGAGAAGGGTGTAGAAGATTAATGCCCTAGGAAATCACATGTAGGAGGGGAAAATATTTCTTATCAAAGAAAACAATATAGTTTTACTCAAGAAGAAAGTGATCATAATATATTAATATGCTCTTTTCCTATTCAAGGAAATGCAAATCATGCATGATACATTGAGTTAGAGGCTAGCCAACATATGAATTATAGTAGCAATTTCTTTGGTTCTTTAGCGGGAGTTGAAGGTGCATGAATATTTTTTGGTGATGATAATTCACATGAAATTGAAGGAATGGGTTCAATTTCAATGAAAGGAGATGATGGTAAGAAATTGAAAATAAAAAATGTGAATATTGTACCTCAGTTAGCAAAGAATATTCTCCTATTAAGTTAAATAACACAACATGGTTATAATGTTGAGTTCTATTTAGATAAATTTATAATAAAGAAAATTAATGATTGATTCAAAATTGTAGCTATTAGAGTTGAGAGTGATGGAATTTCTATTTTTTTAGCATTTGTAGATAAGAAAACCTAGTTACTATAGGTTCATCTACAAGTTAGTTGTAGAATTAAAGGTTTGGTCATATAAATTATCCAAGTTTGGCTATGCTTTCAAAGATGAATATGGCTTATGAACTTCCTTGGATAAATGTAAACATAAGTGAGTGAATAGAATGCATTTTTGGAAAACAACAAAGAGAATTTTTTGAAAGGTCTACTTGGAGGGAAAATAAATATCTTGAGATTGTCCATAATAATTTATGTAGGACTATGAATCCACCATCAAGGGGACCTGAGATAGGTACATAGATTAACATTTATTTATTTGTTTTGGCAAGGTTTGGGTTTACTTCCTTAAAAAAAGGGTGATGTCTTTGAAAAGTTCAAATCAAAGTGGGAATAGGATCAAGTAAATAAGAATAGATAACAATGTAAAATATGTCAATAAAATTTTTAGTTTCTTTTTTAATATTATGGAATGGTGAGATGAATTTCTAATAGATATACTCCTTAGTAAAATAGTATTGCTCAAAGTAATAAGAGAGCATTGGTGGAAATGGCATAGTGTATCCTACATTTATTTGGGCTAATGCTATTAGTATTGCATCTCATGTATTGAGTAAATTTCCTACAATTTTTTTATATAAAATCATGCTCCCAAGGAAGCATGGAGTGCTAAGAAACCAATTGTTAATTTTTTCACATTTTTTTAGTTTTTAAATGTGAAGCATTTTCTCACATACCTGATGAGATAATAGAAAATAAATTTGATAAGAAAAGTATTAAGTGCATCTTTGTTGGATATGACAATAAAAAAGTAACAAAATTTATGATCCTAGTGAGGAAATATGTTCACAAGTAGGGATGCCATGTTTAATTAAGGGATTGAGGATATGAGAAAAGTCTCTCCTATTCCATAAGTTTATGTAAATAATGATGAATCTTGTAGTACCTTTGAAACTAGTGAAATTTCAAAGGAAAATTCTAATAAAGTATAAGAATCTAGTTATCCTTTAGAAGACTATAATTCTTCAAGAAATTTATCGATGGAACCAAAAATTTAATTATGCATTAATGACCACCACAATGAAGACTAAATATTCTCAAACCTATGATGAGGTTGAGGGAAAACATGTATGAGAACAAGATATGCAAAATGAATGACTCTTTGATAAATAATAAAACTTGAGAATTGGTGGAATTACCTACTTGGGCAAGGATGAGCTTAGATTTGTGTACATAAAACTAAGTTCATGTTTGATCAAAGGATTGGAAAAAAAAAAAAAATAGTGGCCAAAGGGTACTCACAAAAGGAAGGAATTAACTACCTAGAGAAGAAATCTATATGACTCAGCCACAAGGGTTTGGTCATTTATGGAATGGACATTTATTTTGTATGTTAAGTCTCTATATGGATTAAAGCAAGATCAAAGGGCTTGATATGCTAACATTGATGAATATTTCAATAATCAAGGCTTCCATAAGAGTTCTTATGATCAAAACTTGTATGTGAAGGAATTTGATGAAGGAAGCATTGTTATTATTATACTTGTGTTGCTCTTATCATCACAAGAAATAACATGAATAAAATTGGTGGCATAAAGTTGAGTTAGAAAGATATATTTGAAATCATAGATCTTGATTTGTACACCACTTTCTTGGCACCTAGGTGTGGTAAATGATGATATAATTTAACTCACTCAAATAAAGCATGCTACAAAATTATTGACCAAATTTATGATGGAATATTGTAAGAGTGTTTCTAATCCACTTGGCTAAGGATATTGAATGTGAGGATATACATCCCACCTTAAATATAAGAAACTTGTTGTTATCCTTGTGTAATTGACTCACACTCAACCATATATTTCTTTTGTAATACCTACATGGTTGCAAGGGTTTTTCATTTCTCCTAAGCTTCAACAATGGATGAAAAAAGAGAACATATATAAGGGACTTTAACTATGGGTTTTTATTCTTTTTGTCTTGGAGACCTAACACTTGTAGGATATTATAATTTTAATTGGATAGGCTATGCAAATGACAAAAAACCTATCATAGGTCATGTTTTATCTCTTGGTTCTAGAACAATTTCATGTAATAGTAAGAAATATTCTACTATTGCTTTATCAACTACATAGACATAATATATAGTAGCAATTGAGGTAGCTAAAGAAGTAACTTAATTATGGCCTATCCTTTTAGTACTCAAAACAACATCAAACTAAACCTTATTTGCTTCATTATGACAATCAAAGCATCATTTTGTTTTTAAAGAATCTAGTGTTTTATGCTAGAATAAACCATATAGAGGTCTTTCCCATTGCATGAGTTATCTCATCCAACAACTAGTGATTTATCTTCGATATTGTAAGATAGAGATCCACATAGTTGATCTGTCCACCAACAAATTTAAGATTAAGAGAAGTCACATGAATATCTAATGATCCTCATTTGTGGGGATTGTTGTGGATATATACCATTGTATAAGTGAATAAATGTTTTATGTTTTGAGTTATCTTATGTAATCCCTAACATTAAGAGGGATGTCAACATAGTTAATGTTAATGGTTGTGAAGTTGGACAAATAATTAGAAAAATAAAGAGATGATTGAATACGATACATCTAAAAATTCTATGTATGTGTTAGAAAAGGAGCTTTAGAATAGGGTATGAACATCCTTTGGAATGTGAAGTCCAATAGTCACTCCTGGAGACTATTCAAATTCCTTCACTTCTCCCACCAATTCTTTTGTCTCTTGATTTTACTTTATCCAATATGGATAATGATATAATGATGAAATGTATGCTGTTGTAAATGTACTATAAAAAATAAAGTTAATAAAAACAGAGTTTCTAATATGGATAATGATATAATGATGAAATGTATGTTGTTGTAAATGTACTGTAAAAAATAAAGTTAATTAAAACAAAGTTTCCTACTTTCCTATGGACGTAGCCTTTATGGTGAACCACATCAATTTAATGTTGTGTATATTTGTTAATTGTTTATCTTGCATCTAATAATTCTATTTTGCAATTTATTTATCCACACTTGTTATTCAACATATGATTGGGGGATTTTGTTTGCTATGTTTTATGGCAGCTACATGTTTAGTAGTTATAGATCATGTGCCCTACTAAACATGTATGTCAAATGTGGAACCATATAGAGGACATGAAGAACTACATAGGAACTTTAGGACAACAATCAATACAAAAGCTACCATAAAAGATGAATGTAAGTTGATAACTAGTTAAAGATTACTGCATATGTATGATTTTGTGTTTTTCCTAACACTGGTCCTACATAATTTCACATCCAGTTAGAATAACAAGAAGTAGCAAAATCCAATCAAACTACCATAAAGCAACAGAATATTATCACAATATAATATACAAAAATAAATAAGTTAAGTTGAGAGGCTGTAAAACAGTAGCTGGGAAGCATAGAAGCAAAAATTTAAATGTAGCATTCTCTTGTAAGCTTTTAGGCTATTTTTCTTCCATTAAAACATCTTTGTATGCACTGTTGCATGATTTCACATAAGTTTTAGAGGGATTCTGGAAATAAAGCTGTAGGAGCTTTTCCTGCCAAGATACATATCAAAGCATTTCCTATTAAACATCAATGGAAACAAACCCTTAAAAACTTATGCTATTACAACTTTTATTCTCCCATTTTTTGGAGAAAGAAATATGCCTACGTTTCGCAGTTAGGGCTTATGAACAAAATGAGATTTTGTTTACATACATAGCACAAAACACACAAAAGAAAACTCATATACTCTGCTTGTGTTTCACAATAAATTAAAAATCGTAAACATATATGCAAAAACTTAAATTCTGAAGGATTTAAAAATAACAAAACCGAATAAAGCGAAATAGAACAAATTCAGACGGATTACCAGAAACCATTGAAAAGTAATATACAATTCAAATGTTATAGTATTCTCAGATCCGATCTTGCGACATTCATAAATCGTGAAAAACTAAACAAATGAATTCATAAACTCAAACTTATTCATACGTAGAATCTTATTTCAGTTGCAAAAATGCTCTCTCATATGGTAGAGCGCGGGAGAGTATTGTTAATTTTGAAAAAGAGCAGATTTAAAAACAGAACAAAATTTAAGATGAGCAATTATGGACACACAGAATAAACACACACACACACAATTTACAACAGCAATTTTAAGTGGTTCACTGTAATGGCTACATTCATGGGAAAAGCAGAGATTTCTCAATTATATTAACTCTGTTTTCTCTCATCAAACATCTACAGCAGCAGTTTACATTGTTTTATACAAGTCTACAGGAAACGAAGAGACAAAGGAAGAGAGCGGGAAAAGTTGGGAGTTGAACGGTCAGGAGCCGTTGGACTTCACTCCCAACTTTTCCTGTCCTCTTCCTTTGTCTCTTTGTTTTCTGGAGACTTGTATAAAACAATGTAAACTGCTGTTGAAGATGTATGATGAGAGAAAACAGAGTTAATATAATTGAGAAATCTCTGATTTTCCCGTGGATGTAGTCATTATGGTGAACTGCGTAAAATTGCTGTTGTGTAATTTTTGTGTGTGTTTATTCTGTGTGTCCATAATTGCTCATCTTAAATTTTGTTCTGTTTTTAAATCTGCTCTTTTTAAACTTAACAATTGGTATCAAAGCGTTGTGGTGTTCAATTTTTTGGGCATGAAAGATTTGAATTTGAATGGGAGTAATGTTGTCAGACGAAGTAAAGATTGAAAGGTTCAATGGCCACAACTATCAACTGTGGAAAATGCAAATGGAAGATTTTTTATATCAGAAAAATTTGTGACGATATTACATGGTAAATCAAAGAAACCATCAAATAAACAGACAAAGATTGGAACGTTCTTGACAGAAAAGCGTTGGGAGCCATTCGTTGTAAAGAAGTTTCTGCCCAATGGCGGCAGCGCACCGCCCAGTGTTCAGGGCTCGCTGGCGGCGGTGGGCGGGCTGTTTGGCAATGGCTTTGACGCCATTAATGATATAAGGCTAGGAAAGGGTTTGACTTCGGAGGAGGACATCAGATCTAATCCTTCCTATTTGGAGTACTATTATTCTCATGTTAATCTTAATCCGAGATGGCCCCCTCCTCTTATTTCCCGCGAGGATGGGCGGCTTATGCAACGACTGCAAGCCACTGGGGCTGGGAGGCATGGCGGAATCGGCGACAGGAGAAAAGTGAGGCATTTTGCTGACGGGAACAGCAAGTCTTTGTTCTCCACACAGCCTGTGCTGCCGACACACATGGAGGAGAATGAATCTTTGTCTCCTAGAGGAGGCTTGCTGCGGCAAAGCTCTGCAGAATGGCTTGAGGGAGGTGATGATGGTTCCAGAATCGGTGTGTGTTCACATGGAGAAAAGGTTAGCGACGGGCGCCGTTATGTTCAACAGCTATGTTGGTGAACAGTTTTCCTTGTCAAGGATGTGTTTTCCAGGCTGCAGATAGGAAATACAGAGCAGAAAGACAAGGCGCTGAGTTCTTTGATAAAGCTTCTTGAACAGGAGAATGGGAAGGAGACAATGGTGCCTCCTCGAAATTCTTTGAGCGTGGAAGGGAAGGTTAGTGATCTGTTGATGTAAGGCCTACTGATTACAAGCTAAAGGATTTTGATAACAGAATGGTGAATCATTTTCTACAGTTTTGGCCCCAATCGCAGTAGATTCATGGGCAAAATCGTCAATATTAGTGGTAATTTAAAAGGCCAACCATTAACTATTGGGGGAGAAAAGACTTTAAAAAGCATTTATGTTGCAGGACATGTAAAAAAACACTGTTTTTGTTGAGTTTTTCATGGATCAGTAATGATTTAAACCTAGCACCTTTTATTTGGAGTGTTCTACCGAGTTACTGGCTCTTATAGGACCAGTCCATTTTTTATCCGAGTTTGACTTATTACTGTAGATTTTGAAACACATACAATAAAGAAAAATCTTTTATTTATTCAATCAGATTACATCATGATTCAACTGAATATAAAAGTCATATTCTGGCCTGAGTAAACAGCACAAGAAGGCAGTATAAAATTTATAGAGGTTGCAGTCTCTAAATGAAAACAGTTTGCAGCCTTGCATGGAGGGGATGACATGCACTTACAAACAGTTATTTAAAACTAGTTTAAATGCAGACTATTTCTTCAATTAGTTGTCTAAAAATAGAACTGCATCATGCAATCAATTATCAACACAGTCTTTTGAGTCATTTTAATAGAATGTTCGGGGCTCCTAGTCTGATCTGACTCTGATATCATTTTGAACTTTTCATGGACCAACTAGAACTCGAACCTAGGACCTTCCATTTGCTGCTGGAATGCTCTATCAACTAAGCTACTGACCCCTCCAGGTTTGACTTTTTACCAACAGCTTCCATAAAACAGTCATACTATGATTATGGTTAGTGGACATCTTCATTCGAAATTTAGTCCAAAATGAACAAATAGAACTGTACTTTTTATCCTACATCTGCACAGATAACTGATATCTTCACCAAAACTCTTGTAAAGGAATGTTTTGCAGATTTGAGACTCTAATTAAAGATCGCCCTATTGATCATCAGGAGAAAGAAGATATTGCTGACCCACATATTACAGACAGCATTTAGCTTTTTTTAGCTTTGATTTTATTACCATACTTCCTGGTTTTTAAGCCTAGTTCAATCCTCTTTATGCTTCCTCGTTTTCCCCCTATTTTATTCTTCTTTGTAAAGCAGGTGATTGTTTTTCTGTAACTGAAGTAGTCTGTAGCGTTGTGTAAAACGCTTATATATTTGGAAGTAAAAGTCTTATGATACGAGAGAAATAAAGAGCTACATTACTGTTAATTACTTTAGATCTCAACTTTATTAAATATTTCTGATATTCCAATTTAATGGAAGGGTCGTTCAATTTTCATTTCCTTCGAAACATCTATTGGCATAATAAATAGGCAAGTAATGTCTCCTTACTATGGGACTTCGAATCACCACTCATTATTTTTTATTGCGCATACCCCCACTTTACAATTGACCACATTACTTCTAATACCCATTAGCTTGTAGCTATTTCACTCTATCTCCTTAGTACAGATATTCATAAATCGTAGACTAGACAGCGCTAAGTTTAAATGTGTTGGACAGAACTATTCAAAGATAGAATCTGGGTTCAGCCCTTAGGGTATCATATTAAAAAATGTCTTAAATCTCACTCATAGCTTACGACTGAAATAAACGGTGGGTAAATAAAAAGAATTTTAACGTTCTTTTTGGAAAAAGATGCGTCGTAATATCACAATTGAAGTTTTTAAAGAGTGAATTAAGGAATCTTAGTAAAAAGTCAATTTTGGTAAATAATTACAGCAGACTATTAATTATTAAATTAATTAGGCTTAGCCTTCAACTTTTTGAGGTGCTTTTTATTGGTCAGATAACGGCATGTTTCCTTGCTTTGTCTTTGCTATATTTCCTTCCAAGACTGTTGACCAATCTCCTGAACAAACTAATAACAATGATACTCTCCAAGACTAGGAGTCTCGTCCTTGATGGTTAGGATCTTCCTAATATGCAGAGCAAATCAAACGACCTTGAATGACTCTTTCCTAATAGCTTCATTATTCATGTTCATAATTTTTTTATATTTTTCTTTCTGAATATATAATTTAAGATTCTACTTTATATAAATTATGATGCGTTGGTTTGCTATATATATGTATATAATATAATTAATACAAATGATATTATTTCACAAAAATAAAAGCTGAAGCTATTTAACATTCCATGTAAAACTTCAATAGACATTCAATCCAATACAAAATTTACTTTGGATAAACACAAAATAAAGTGATAATAAAAGCAATACAGGATTGTTCTTGACATTTTTAGACTACAATCTCCCAAATTGAATTTCTCTTCAACATTATCATTCAAATGTGTATGAAAATATTTTTTACGAATGACAAAATAGCAGTTTGCGGAATTTGTGAACACCCTGAAATTCAACTGAACACGGCTAACGTAAAATATCATAATATTTTTAAGAAATAAAAATTTAAATAGTTTTCAAGAATTGTGGAATAGAAATAAATACTGAATTACAAGGACGCAAGAACTAACCTTTAGTTTAACAAAATGTATAGAGCACGTCAAGCATATATTTCAGCCTCCACAACTATGAAACTGTATTGCTAACCAGACAATGAGAAGACCGCATCAAGCTCAAAATTCATGATCTGAATGAAGAAATTAAATAGAAAGAACAGCACAGGGCTTTAATATCATTAAGCTGATCCCTTAACAATATTTGATACGGTGCATGCGCATACTAAATGAAGTCTGCTATATAAAGCTTACAACCAAAAATGTAATCATTAAACTTAGTCTACTGCTTAAAAATTGAAGAGTTTACCGTAGGCTTTCATTTTTTTAACAAATTATTTTGCAACTTGTGAAATGCATGTGAGAGGTGGATCCGTTTCGTACAGGAAAGCATATGGAAACCTAGAATCGTACAGGAAAACATGTATAAGAGGGCTCCACCTATTTGTACAAGGAAAGAACGTAGAAGAGAGAAGAGTGAGTCGGTGACGATATGAAGGGACATGTGGCAGAGGGCTCTATCTATTTGTACATGGAAAGAATGTGAAAGAGAAAAACCGAGAGTGATGAAAATAAGTGACATGTGAAATAGGGCTCCACTAAGGAAAGAATGTGGAAGAGAAGAGGCAGTTGGTGATGATAAGAAGTGGCATGTGGAGTAGGGCTCCACTAAGGAAAGAATCAGGAAGAGAAGAGGGAGTTCATGGTGATAAAGAAGTGATATGTGGAATAGGGCCCCACTAAGGAAAAAATGTGGAAGAGAAGAGGAAGTTGGTGATGATAAGAAGTGATATTTATGGAAGAAAGGTAGAAGAATGTGAAAGGTGGAGGCACTTTTGTTGTAACATTAACTTTTCATGCAAGAAGAGTCATGTAAAGAATGAAGTGGAGAGTGGACCATCACAATGTAGTGTACATCATAGACCCACATAAACAATCATAATAATTGTGGATATGATTCTAAATTTTCATTTTTCTTTTTATTTATTGTTTATAGGAAAATAAGTCACTTTTTTGGGAGGGAAAAATGGATAAATAATTATATTAAGTATCTAAAATATATTGTAAAAGGATTTTCAAATAGTAATAGTTTTCACTAAAGTTCAAAGGATAAAAATTCAAGGAGGTTCTCCATAGACCCATCACCTTTAGAAAACAAAGAAATACATAAAAAAATCAACAAAACAAGAATATTAATGAAAAAGAATCAAAATGATCAAACCAAATCATTGTGTAGGAGTTGAACAAACTACAAAGATTGAGTAAAAAATAAGGACTCCCAATATTTAACATTCCAAATGCAATTATTAACATTAGAGGCCCATCTAGCCAAATAGTTTGCAACAACATTCCATCCTATAGGAATATGAAAGAAATAGATTGAATCAAAGTTTCATGAAAGGAAAAGAATTTGTGGAAGAAATGATACCAACCTCCAAGAAAATTGATGATAACTTCCATTATTTAGAAGTGAGTAAAATCTTTAAATCTAATCTCACATAAATGATATTCTTCCAACCTAGTTCATAGGATTTCTTTAGATATGCAAGGATGTCTGAAGCCTCCATTTAATTATTAATTCCAAACTCCATAGAAGAAAAAATAAGTGAACTAAGGAAACATTATCTCATGCAAATCCTTCAGTCACCACAACACCTAGATTCCTACAAGAATAACCATTAGTATTCATTAAAAAAAAACCAATGGAGGAGGGGCTCATTTACCTAATATATTCAACTTAGGAGAAGGTTTGATCCTCAAGCAAGAAAGAGAAAATATAATCAAATAATCCAAATCTAATCAACATTAGTTGTCTATTAAATTTTTACTTTTTTGATATCTTAACTTTTATTTATTTCATTTTTTGATTTATTTTCTTCACATCTAGTCAAAGTTATGAAAATATTAAAATGGACCAAAATAAATTTTGACCAAACCAAAATACCCTCAAAAAGCTAGTGCTCTCCAAAGATGTCATACTTCAGTTTGGAGAGCTCCTAGAATGATGAAATTGTATCTAGAAAGTACCATTGGACTCCACTTGAATTACTAAACTCACTGCCACTATCAGATTTCATTTCTAGTAAAATTGAAATTCCCCAAGAATCTCAAAACTTCCCAATAATTTTGGAATGGACCAAAAGGGACATCACAATTGCTTAGACCGTCTCCAATAAAATTAGTAGCCAAGGATTGACTATTCAACTTAGATATTCTAAGATCAAGACTGGCAATTCATTTGGGCCTAAAAGCTTAATCACAATTTACAATGCTCCATTTTTTGAAAGTTTAGATTCATTTCCTAAAGAAAATTCATAGAAAGATAATTGAACTCCTTTAGAAATATTTTAGGACCAAAAGTTCTAGAAATCTATAAATAAATAGGAAGAGCCTATAGTACTAATTTTAAGAGGGCAAGATACCAAAAGAAAGAAAACCATAAAAAAATTAAAGTGAGAAACCTACATTCTAAGCCTATCAAGGGTTCTCTTCCACTAAATTTGAGTAGGAAGAACCACTGACAAAGGAATATAAAGATAATCTAAGGAAAGATGACCAAACTTGAAAAACAAGATAAGAGTAATTATCTAATAAATAGATAAAAGAGTGTTAAACAAATAAATATTCAACTTATCCTTATTAATTTTTTGACAAGTAGCTACTCAAAATATATCCCAAGTTATTTTTTAATTCATAACCTCTTAGATTTTAGCAACACCCATTAAGGAAATATCATCCAACAATTCAAGATGAGAATGAGAGTTAAGAATCTGAGCCATTTTTCATTATTGAATATTCCCCTTAACTCTTTTGTATGTAACCTTCCCAAACCCTTTGTCATAAGGATAAAGAGATAAAGGGAGAGGGGGTCCCCTTATTGTAACCCTTTTGAAGCCACAAAGTGAGAAGATGGTATTTTATTAATAATAAAAAAGAAGGAACAAGATGCCATATAATTAATGATCCACTCAATCAACATTGAACAAAACTCTAAAACTAGAGATGATGTTCTTAGGGATAGGCCATCTGACCCTATCATAAGCCCTCAACATGTCTAGATTGATAAATATGGAATCTAGAAAATTCACTGTTAGAAATTTATTGATGGAAAATTCACTGCCAACAATTCACCTTGGGAAAATTCACTGTCATGACAATTCACCGCGCAAAAAATTAATTGCATGAATTTTTGGCAGTTAATTTTTCATAGTGGTGAATTGTTGCTGGTGGTGAATTTTCCCACGATGAATTGTTGATGGTGAATTTTCCTTCGGTGAATTGCTGGCGATGATTTTTCCCAGAGCTGATAAATATAGATTTATACTTAAATGGAACATAAATTGATTTGTTTATGAAAAAATATCAATACTATCAAGAAATTGACATCCCTTCAGAAAGTTCCCTCACTTAGATGTTATAAAAGAGTCCAAACTCCATTTTAGTTGATCAATAATAATTTTAGTACTAATCTTGTAAGAGATATTAGAAAGAACATTGAGGAACAAATCTAGCCCCACTTTTCTTAGGATCAAAGTAAAACAAGTTCTATAATTAATTTCTTTAGGAATCTACTTATTATTTTGAGATTATTCCATAACATAGAGAAGATTATCCTTAAATATGTCCCATAATTCTTAATAAAACTAAAAAAAAATCCATTAGGAATAGAAGACTTACCTTAATTTCACAAACTAATTTTTCAAATTCATCAAGAGTGATACGCTCCATAAGAAGAAAATTAATTTACTTAGTATCCAAATAAGAAATGAAAGATAAGATAACCCTTTCCTCCTCATCTATAGTAATACTATTCTACTTAAACAAAGAAGGAAAATGATGAACTATTTCATTGTTAATATCTTAATATTTAAAGAAAGATGAATCCCTTGTGATGAGGTGATAGATGAGATAAGATTACTACTATGATTGTAATCATAGTATAGGTTTTCAATACACCAAAACCATATGAATTTAAGACATATTTAACCACCTAAGCTACAATCCCAATGAGATGTTCAAATGCTTCAAAAACTAAGAGACTATTAAACTAAGCATGAAATAAGCACAAAAGCTTAAAATAAACCTAATATAGTACTCCAAACCTTATCCCATTGGGGGAGTGGTGTCATATTGGTGTGGAATAATGACCATTTCTTAATCCATTGGATGAAATGAGTGATTAATTAAACTCCATTGTTGAAAAACTAAGCTAAAATTGATAAAACGATGCTATGGGTGGATGAAAAGGATAATAAGATTGATAATAGTGCAAGTGTGAATAGAGATAGTATTCAAATGGACAACATAACTTTTCTTTTATGAAGTGGATCCATTTCTCTCCAAATGGTGAAGTATTTATAAGAAGACAAATGAAGAATCAATCATCAAGATGAAAAGGATCAATCAATGGTCAAGATGGAATCAAAGGTGAAACATGGATCAAGAATTCTCATAAATGGATAAGAATCAAAAATCACATGGATCAAAGAAAGCATTGAGGGATCACAATGATTCAAAAAAACAAACTTTGTAAAAAAATTGAAAGTTTGTTACAAAGTTTGTATGGGAAAGAATATTCCATTTTGGAGCAAAATAGAAGAATATTTCAATGAAATATTCCTTATGCAAGTGGATGGGTGAGGAAAATTAGTAATATTATAATTAAAATTAATTTTTAATTGTGTAAGTTAAGGGGAAAAGACTCATTAAATAATTAGTTTATTTAATGAAAAGGAAATCATGCAAATGATATTTAATTAAATAATTAAATGAGAGGAGATAAAGGGGGGTTTTAAATTAAATAATTTGCATTATTCAACTAAACTAGATGAAATGTTAGTGTGGGAGTGTAAGAATTAACTTGATTAGATTAATATATGAGAATGGTGTATTTAATTAAATAACTAGGCTTATTTAACCAAACAGGCAAAAAGAGGATGAATTTCAAGATGAAATTATAATAGTATATCAGATTCAAGTGTGTAATACCATTTAGGACAATTTTAAGTGTCTACATTTTTCCTCTCTTTGAAGCGAGGTACCTGTTACATTGGTTCAAAGATTGAAACCTTTCAGATTAATGTTGCTGCTCAGATCAAAAATTTGAAAATTCTTGATTTTTTTGGATGCCCCACTATTGCCTAGGTGGAAGGAATTAAGTTGGTACCCTACCCCCTCAAGAGATTGGGTGAAAATTTTGAATTTTTGGTTCACCTCTTGATAAAGATTTAACATTGATTTGGGTGCTAGAAAAGGCGTTGAGATGTAAAAACAAGCTCAAAAATATAAAAATTCAATTCAAAATAGGCTTCATGGCACAAAAATGGATAAAAAAGCTAAAAGATCTAGTTTTTTCTCCAAATTAGGGCAAAAAAACCTAATTTTTAGGCATAAATAGATGTTAAAGGGTCACATTAAATTCATTTGCACTCTTGACTTCTAGCAAACTATTGCTCCTGAGCTCTCACACCTTGGCGAGAGGGCACAACATGATCTTTCCACACACCTTTCTGACTAAGTTCGAGAGTACCAACACCAAGAAACAGTAGGATCCTAGGTATGTGCTTCAAAAAATTTCTTGATTTACACATTTTTGTGCATTTATTGGGGTTCAAAACTAGGTCTTATAGGGCATCATTATTTTGTGACACATCAGGAATAGTCATTGTTGTTATTGATTTTATAGTGACACACTTTGTTTTGAGCAATATGTTGGTCAATTTGTGTTTGGCAATGCACTAAGACCAAGGCAACATAGGTTGCGAACAACATGCTAAGGATTTTTGGTATGGCGATGCTAATGAATTTTAGCGACACACTAACTATTTAGTGACACGCTGATAATTTTTGGTATAGAAAAATGTGCAAATACTTACACACTATTGAAAAATAGTGACACACATAGTAAAATAGTGACACACCACCAAAAATAATATAGCAACACCTTGAAAAGAGTGACACTATTGCAGTCTCAGGATTTAGACTCTTAGAATCTAACTAGTTCCCAGATTTTAGGAAAATTGACGTTATTTGCAGGATGCATGTAGGAGGATATTTATCCTCTTATGTCCCAAGAGCATTGGTCTGACCTTCTATCAATAGCACATGATTTTTATGTGGAGCAACAAGAGTATCTTGAAGCCCTATGGTTAGGGTTTATTACTTATATGCCTGAGAACTATAGGCTATGACAATCAAGAGGATCATGAGGTTTAGTTGTGACAAATACTAGACCTACAATTGGTCCAAGAGACTAGGAGATGATAGTAGCTAGAGGTCATGATGGTAGCGAAATAGGGATAAGTGGTCTCAACTTAGATGTACAAAGAGGTTGTCTTAGAGGCAATGTACTATAAGACACTGTATCACCGAGATGTTCCTCGAGAGATATGACAACCAGATTACTTGCAAAGGAGTGGGGTAGTTCCAAGAGCTTCAAATGGTCCCACATCCATCAAACAGCCAAGAGATCCTAGCCATAGACAAGATCAATCACATCATGGTGATTGAGGTAGTAGGGGATAGCCTCCTTGTATGGTCACTTTTTTTAGAAATGTATAGCTTGATTGATACATGTATACACATTCATCGACTCATTATTGATAGCCTCTTGTATATGCACTTTGGATGATAGTTATACACATTGATTCTCATATTTGTATCATGAAATTCATTTTTGAGATATATATGAGATGGTCCGATTCAATCTATTATGATGTGATGCATTTATTTTATGTGTTATGATTATGTATGGATGTAATGGATGCATTTCTTTATTTATTCTATGCAATATGAGATGGTCTATGATGCGATGTTTACATGATATGCAATGTATGATATGGATGTAGGGTGGATGTATTACGATTTTGGTTGAATGTCATGATACTATGTTAGCACAAAAGGAAGATAGAAGAATAAGGAAAGGATTTGACCATTAATTTTGAGATTGATTCAAAAGTCCAAAAAGTGCATGTCATCAAGAATTTATTAGATTATGGTGATGAGATTGATGATTTTCTCATTTATGGGATTCAGAATCTCCATCATTTCTTATTTTTGATATAACACATAGACATGATGCATCAAGTTATTGATAACCAGGATAGCATTGCATCTAGTGTGATGGAATTAGACTCAACAAACATATAGGATAGTTCTTGTTCACACCTTGACATACGGAAACCTCATTAGAATGTAGCTGAGTAGTTTAGAATATTTTAGACCAAACCATGGGAAATAGTCAACAATCTACTCCAAATGACCTCCCTACACACAACTAAGCAAGTACGTGCCAAGATTATTTTATGAGAATACCCCACAAGCACAACAAACAAAAGATAATGATTTATGCTCCATTCCTTTCTCTCTATACCATTTAGACATCATCGAGGGGTAATCAAAATGGGTCAACAAGATAAATCACAAGAAAAGATAAAAAACAAACAGTCAATGTTATCTATATATTTTTCCAACATAACATAGCTAAGGTGATCTCTGATGTTAATGCCCATTGTAGGAAGGATGCATCCTCAAACATGTTTATCAGATGTCTTGACTTGATACGTGTTTGATAGGCCATTGAAACAAAATGTGACTGACTCATTTACCTATGATCTAGACTTTAGATTTTGACATTTAGGTTCTCACTTTATGACTTGCAACACTTATTTTCTACTTGTTTTACCAAATTTTGAGGATAACTGATTTATTATGGATGAAGGTTTATTGTGGGTGAAAGTGAAATGAGATGAAGGGTTTTGGAATTTTCTAGAATATTTCAATGTTCTTGACATTTTTGAAATTTTATGTGAATGTTTTGGTTTCCAATTGTTTGAGGTTGTTTAGGGTTTTCCAAGTTTTCCAATATTTTTGAGTTTTCAAAATTTCAAATGTTTTGGTGTTTTCTAAGATTTAGACCAAGAACAAAACCTAAAGGACTATCCTAGGGGCCTTGGGGGCTAGTCAATAATTAGCGTTGCCTATGTTATACACATTAAGACCTCATAGTTCAAATGACACATACCTATTTATTGATGAGAGATATGAACACTTGGTGGATTGTCATTTTATTATGATGGACTCCTAAAGGACTGACCTAGGGTGTCTCAGGAGCACACTGATGATGGCCTTGCCTATGTTCAAGCTCAAAGGCTTGTAGTTCAACATGGCACTATTTTTGAGTTTGACTTTTTGACTTTTTGACCTACTTTTGGGATTTTGATGTGTTTTGTATGTTTTGGATTTTGAATTTACAAATTTTTGATAGTTTTTGGATTTTTAGCTATATAAGATTTTGATATTTTTGGTTTTTTTAGATTTTGCAAGTGTTTTTGGATTTTGATTAGATTTTATGAGTGTTTTTAGGATTTTTTGAGAGATTTTGAATAACCTTAGGATATACAATAACCCAATCTGATGCATAAAAAATTGCCCCTAGTGTGATGTGATAGACTACTTCAATATAGGTAGGAAAAACTAACCTTTGGAATGCACCAGGTAGTACTAAGGGGAATATGATACTTTACAATATCAAGCTATGATATGAATGTGGATGGGTGATAGAATAAATAGGATTAGTGATGTCATCAATGGATGCAATGCAAAGAATGATAAACTAAAGGGCCAAAGATAGATGGAGGTGCTTATTTATGCAAGGCACTTGTTTGCCAAGTTTTCACCAAGGTACTTTCCCAAAGTGTGACAGAAGTGGTTTTCACAAGAGGACAAATTTTTTTCTTTATTGTTTTCAATCCTTTTTCTTATTTTTTTGGATTTTTGTTTTTATTTTTTTATTTTTTTGTATTTTTGGATTTACACCCTTCAAGCCTAGGAATAATTTTTTTTGAGATATATACTATTGATTAGCTCCTGTAAGGGTTTTCCTTTAGGTGTTAATAATTGGTATGCTCTTGATCCATAGCTCACTATGACAACAAATGGGCCCAACCAATTAGACTCAAACTTTCCTTTACTATCCTGATTTGGAGCATTCTTCTGATTTTGTTTGAGGACAAGATCTCCTAGCTGAAAATACTAACTCTTGATCTTCTTGTTGTAGCTTCATTTTAGTCAATTTTGGTATGCTTGTAAATGATTTAGGGAATCAAGACAATACTCATCCAAGAATTCTAATTCATTCAGCCAAGATACCCTATTATCTTCATCAATGATTAGATTATGTAATGACACTTGTAGCGAGGGAATCTCAACCTCAATAGGTAGGATGGCTTCTAATCCATAGACTAAGGAGAAAGGGGTTGCACCTATAGGTGTGCAGATACTGGTTCTATAATCCAAAAGGGTGAGATTTAACTATAGATGCTAGTCACGACCAACTTCACTGACCATCTTCTTAAGAATTTTTAGAATGCTATTGTTTGTAGCCTCAACAAGTGATTGTTTCCATAGAAGTAATAAGGGGTAGAGAACCAATGTTGGATGTTAAATAATTGGCATAACTCTCTTACATCTTTATTCTTGAAGGGTGTTCCCTTGTCTAAGATAAGGGCTTGTGAAACACCATAGAGGAAAATAAGGTAATTCAAGATAAAATTGGAGATTTGTTTCCCCATTATATAAGTCATGGGAATAGCTTCCACCCACTAATTAAAGTACTCAGTGGCCGTGATGATGAATTTTTGTCCATTAGATGAGGTGGGAGTAACTTTTCCTATTACCTGTCAAGCCCTCACTATGAGAAAGGCCAAGGAACAACCATTGGTTGCAACTCCTGAGTTGGGGCATGGATAAGGTCTTCATGTTGTTAACACTAGATACATTTATGTACATACAAAGAGATTCTCTTTCCATGGCTAGCTAGTAATACTGATCCTTAATAGTTTCTTGGATAAGATCATATCATTAGAATGGGAACCACAAATTTTGTTGTGTACTTTTAGGGTGATCAAGGCTTCCTATTGGTTGAAACATCATAGTAATATCCCCTGGATGTTTCTATGGTATAGGGTATCACCTATGATGAAAAATTGGGATGCCTTCTTAATGAATATTTTCTTAAGGTTAGAGGTGATATCAAATGGGAAGGTACCTCTGCTAAGATAGGTGAATATATCATGATACCATGGGGAACCAGGACCAATGATTTCACACAAATTCAGATTCAAGAATTTTGAAAGCTGTTACTGTAGACACCTAAAAATGGCCTAGGCCTGCAAGCTTCATTTTTACCACTTTCGTCCTAGCATAATTATGACATTTAATTATGTCTTCAGTCCACATTTGACTATTGATTAAATAATTCATAATTATTTAATTAATTCATGTCCTTTTATTCTTCATGATTATTAAATAAATAAATATTATTTATTTATTCAATACGTCTTTAATTATCAGATTTTCTTTTTAGTTCATCTTTTATCTAATTTTTTAGATCTCATAAAGCAAGCAGTCTTTATCTTCTTAATTTTGAAAATCTTTATTTTTGAGATTAATTATATCATCTTTTCTCCACCGCCAATCTAATTTTCTCAGATGACATCTTGACCACTCACTTAAGGATTTTACCCTAACCCTAATTAGGGATTATCAAGTTAAATCTCGTCCTCTGATTTTAGGTTTTTGTCAAAAGTCAATCTCATCCGTCCATTCAAAATTGTGTTTTCTATAAAATGACAATTTTGTTCACAATTTAGGGACCACTTCATTATTATAGGAATTATAGTCATTTATCATTGGCATAGGCATCATTCATAGTCATTTATCATTTATCATTGGCATAGGCATAGGCATAATTTTACTTAAATCCTTCAAAACTTGTATAGGACAATGGCATAGTCAAATTACTCACACACTCGATATGAGGGAATCAATTATATGCTACAAATTAGAAGGTGTTATGGAGGTGAATCAAGGAAGCTTCAATGAGAAATCTGGTATAATCGTTCTTGTTTAGTTTTCATTGTGCTTCATATCTCTTTGGGTTTATTTCACTTGCTTTCAATTGATTATCTAATATCTAACCTGAATTTTAACCTTAGTTACATTGGTGAAACCGACGTGAACCCTTTGATCTAGCTTGCCTTTTGCAGGTTTTATTGACTTTTTGTTGCAGATCTGTGAGTTTTTGGACAAAACCCCAGGTTTTACCAATTTCTTCATATATTCTACACAGCTGCGAATTTTTTTACAATTTTTTTACAAAATATTGTACATTATCTCAAGAGGCTACAATAAAAAAATGGAGGGTTTATCATCATTTTTGTGGAATTTATTTCAATTTTAATTATTTTCATAAAATTCATTTTCTGGACCCAAATCGATGAATTTTTCAGAACCTTTTACATTTTTGGAAAGCTCTTTAAATTATAATGTGGGTACATGTTTTACAAATTTAATTTTATGGTCAAATACAATGCAAAAAAATATGATCTTCATTTTTTGTATGATTTTTACAAATCCGCATTTCTGGGTCCAAAACAGGGAATTTTTTTGACTTCTTTACATTTTTGGAAATCTCTCAGAAAATTAGTAGGGATCACTTCTTTGAGTTTTTATTTTTTAGATCAATAAAATCATCAAATAATAAAATCTAATTCAGCTATGTCAAAAACATGTATTTGAAATTGCAATTTTCTGATGAGCTTGTTTTTTTCTTTGGCTGCATTATAATATTATTTTTTGATCTTGTAGGTGATTATAAGGAGCTATAGTAGCAGAAATATTATTCATATATAACATATTGTAAAGGAAAAACTTCCGAGTTTGCATAAAAATACGTTTGTCGAAGACTAAAAATCAAAGAAACTCCTAACTTGTGGTTTGCAGGATCAAATGTCGAAGAATGAAAACTAAACATTGTGTTCATTTTTTTTAGATTAGTACACACTTCCTTTGGTGCATTAAAGTGAATGTGTGCTTGATTCTGTCTGACGGTGCTTGAAGGTGGTAGGTGATTATGCTCTCACCTTGTGAAAACTAGGTGATCAGAAAACCAGACCCACCTTATTTTTGTGTCACCCTCATGATTTATTAATTGAAGTATCCTCTCCCCTTGCGCTTTCAGGAAATCTTGGGTGTAAGAGAAATGGTTACTAACTCTAGAACTTGGGCCTGTTCTGGTGGGAAAAAGTACTCACCCCAAAATGACTTAGACTGGTAGCACCCTTACACCGAGGGACTTCCAACCAATATATAAAAGTGGATTCTTGGGGAAAACCCAAGAATCACGCATGTGGTTCTGACAAGATGGATCTGAAAGGGGACTCTCACTGCATGGATCATGCTCCATGAATGGAATGCCCGAATTAAAAACCTCTTGTTTTAGTGTCCAACCGTTCTATTGGTCGTTGCTTGATATAGTGCAGGGTACAGTCTTATGCCTGAAGACACTCACTACTGATCCCCTTGAGTAGAGATAGCAATTCTTGGGAAGTCATTACCCAAAAAATCTAAATTTTGTGTGCTTGAATGATGTTAATGAGCCGTGGAGGGGAGCCAATGCCACCAAAATTCTAAACTATCCGCTCTCGAGAAGGAAAGGTGTTTATCACCAATTTGGGATATATTGGTGGGCTATATAATCAAGTATACAAACCCTTGGCCTATTGGCCTTTTAGGATTGTACTTGTCTCATATGTGCTTGCTTATAGTCAAAATATTGTGCTTGCAAGTTTTTTCTGGATACTGAAACAAACCAAACAACATTCAAACATCTAGAAACAACCAAGTCAAACCTCAAGAATTCAGTCAAAACTGGTCTAAATAGTCTATCTGCAACGCATCTACTTTTCTATGCAATGCATATGACATGTCGAGTCACATTTTCCATTTATAATGCTACATTTAATCTTTCATGCCGCATGGGCCATTTGAAAAGCTGCATCTGACATATCGATTCCAAAAATTTTAGCCTACGGTCAAATATCTTTTTCAAACATCTTTGTTAGAAACCAGAATTGAAATATTTTCCATCATAGTCCTCATTTTGACATATAGACTTGGCATTGGTCATTTTCCTTGGTCAACATTTTCATATTTAGTCTTCATTGTCACCTTGGCATTTGGTATACTTTCTTGACAAGTTTATCACCTTGCATTAGTCATTTCCCTTAGACAAATGTCATTATCATCTCACAACATCATGACATCCACCACCTTGTCTTCCCTTCACCAACATATTGATAGGCTTGCTAGTAAAGTTGAATATGAATTACTCTGTAGAGGTCAATACCAAGAAGCCTTAGACTTTAGGAGACAACTCCTCCAAGCCAAAAATCAATGTCCTTTGTACCAACAACCCAACAATCCTATTCCTCCATCCATCTACCCTCACTACCAAAATTCACTTAACACAAGTCCTGCCATTAATTCACAACACACGTCTAGTTGTCACCCTTATCCTAACCTTGACAAGGGAAGTCAACTATTCGCTAGTCCATTCCATGTCTCTACGTCATATGCTAGTCCTTCACCTATTAATCCCATCCAAGTCTGCATCTCTTATCAACCATCTACCAACTCATGTCAAGTCCCCACATCATACCATATCGATCCGGCCCAAGTCTCCATGTCCCATGTCAATCAACCTTACACCAATCCAGTTGAAGTTGCCATGTCATATCCTTGTCCTTCAACAATTAATCCAGTCCAAGACTCCATGTCCTATCCTTGTCCCTCACATACCAATCCCAAGTACCCATGTCATATCCTAGTCTTTCATATACTAGTCCAGTCCAAGTTCCCATGTCCTATCCTAGTCCTTTGTTCATTAATCCTTTTCAAGCCACCCCCTCACAAGCCACATCTAGTCATGAAAATTCTATCCTTACTCAAAGTCAAATCCCATTTAATAAACTTGAGGATACATTTCAAAATGAAAGCCCAAAGCATGAACTTATAATGTCACCCTCATGTCAAGAACAAGGTAGTCCATCCCATGACCCTATCTTTCAGTCCACCCATGAAGTCCTTCAAGACAATCATGACATCCAAAACACACCTCTCCTTGACAGCGACTCTATTTCTGACTCTATCATCCACGACAAACCAATCTTTGACCAAGACCCCATCATTGACCAAGAAGTCCAAATCCATGACAACCTCATCTTCGACCAAGACCCTACCATTGACCAAGAAGTCCAAAAAGATCCACTCCTTGAACTTTACGCCATTCATGATCAAACACTTTTTGACCTTATAAAGGCCTCGACTATTGACACTTCCCACGATGAGACACTTGCCTCCATGGGACACATAGATGATATTCCTCCAAAACAAGAATCTCCCACTAGGGACATGCTTCCATATGATCAAGTTATAGCTAAAATCATTGGACTCTATGACACTAAACATAATGATGGCTTCGACATTGCCTTGGAAGCACCAACAAAATCATCTAAACCTGACATGTCACATGATCCGACCAAAGATATCAATAAGGAATATGTCCAACATGACAATGAAGCTAAGACACTTTATCAACTAGGGTCATCCATCTTTGTCAGAGTAGGCTTTCTTGCAGAAAAAAATATTACAAGTGACAGTATCCACATACCTAATGATGGGTTATCATCTTGCTTTCAAAAAACCAAATACCCCATTGCAAATAGAATCTGTCAAAGCATGCAATATCAAGGCAAAGGACTAGGCATACACGAGCAAGGCATTCTAGAACCAATACAGCTTCAGAAAAATTACAGACATCAAGGTCTTGGCTATTGCTTAGTTAGTAAATCGAACAATGTCAGTGGTACCTCCTCGATACTGGGGGAAACTTTGTCAGATACAAATGTCAAAATGGAGTCCATGAGAAATCCTTGTCATAAGATTGTTGCCATCACCCCCTCCACCCACACCATGAACCGTCATTCCATCATAAATAAACCTTCCCTTTGGAACCAACAAAAACAAAAGTCTTACAAGTCAAAAGATGAAAATCAAATGTCAAAGGCCATTGAATCAAACAAAAGGACAAGTGGACAAATGAAATTAAAATAGATCCCAAAGAAAGATGGATCAAACAAAGACACCAAGTCAAATACAAAAGTCAATCACAATGTGGAGCCACAAGTCAAGAGGACTCCCACATACAACACATGTCCACTTCCTTCAAAATGGTCATCAATCAAGGCATATAAAAGTGTTGGTTCCAAACACCATCCCTCCAAAATCTGTCATCCACCATCCCAAGTTTGGAAATTAAAAAGTCATTCATCCAAACGTCCAAACAATCTTTCCATGTCTACCATCATTCGTCATGACCCTACATCTCGTCTAAAGTCCAATGATCCCACATCAAAAATCCATCACATCTTGGCAGCAACTCTTTACCGCAAGGACTCTCATGGCACTCTATCGCGATGAGTGTATTCTGATAAGGCCAACTCTAGTATCAGAAAGGACCACAATGACATTGATCAGTTGTATACAAGTGCTACGATTCTGACAAGACAACTACTTCAAACAAGACATTATTGGTATATCATGGCACTAGTCTCTACATCGGCACCATCAGTGGATTCAGAACAGTTGGTGGTCATCTAAAGCATCCAGGCTATCTGCAAAATTAGAAATACAAAAAAAAATTTGAAAAATGTAAAAAAATCATCACCCTGATGAAAACCTGGCAAACAGGCATCTTGGTGACACTAAAAAAATAAAAAAGACAAGAAAATAATAAAGAGAAAAATTTCATCCAACAGTGAAAACTTGGCAAATAGGTGCCTTGGATAAGTACCATGATGAAAACTTGGCAAACAGGCGTCATGTGTAAAATAAATTGTCTATGTGGACTCTTACACTTGGGGGCAAGTTATCTCATCTCCTAGGCCTTCCTCTTGGCATTGGCATCTGACCATTTAACCCATATTATTCCCACCTATCTTGGTCTTGGCATAAAACTGGCACATATAAATCACGTTTTGGGAAAAAAATTGGCATGCCTATCCTTTAGTCATACATTATTCATGAAATGTCATGTCATTGACCGTCATAGTCTTATTGTCCTTGTACAACATAGTCCTTGAAAACCATATGACATTCCCTTAGTTTCATGTCTCCCATCTTTTACCAAGGCCACCCCCTATCCTTTCATGCCTGTCACCTATCTTGGCTTTCTCTTGTCAAACGGTCTAAGGATAATCATCATCCCATCTAGTCCTAATCAAGTCATTCCAAATGCAATGAGTCTAATCCATACAAGCACATTATCCAAAATTTTAGTTGACTGCATTCCTGGCCCGGCTGTAGACCTCCATACTTTCGTCACATTATCGTTATCGTCCTCACATTGTTTCAGGATGCGTCCATCCCACATCAAACAATGTGGTCATCACCTATCAATTGGTATTCAGCTTGACTAGGGGCACAATCATGTTTGTCCTTGGATTCTCCTGTGTAGGCATCAGTCATATGCATTTGTCACGATCCTCTTAAACGTCAAAATCCAAAAAAAATCATAAAACAACAAAAAGATAAAAACATCATAAAAATTCCTAAAAAAAAGTCCTAAAAAATTTGAAAAAGTCCTTAAAAAGTTATAAAAAATTTGAAAAAGTCCTGAAAAAGTTCTAAAAAATTTGAAAAAGTCCTAAAAATATATAAAATGTCTTGAAGAAAGACCTAAAAATCATAAAACGTCTTGAAGAAAAACACAAAAACATCCAAATCAATGTCAAAATCCTAAAAATGGATTCAAATTCAGTCATGTCAGTCATTGTCGAACTACGTTGTCTCCGTGCATTTTCTACGTAGGCAAGGCCATCAGTCGATGAGTCCCCGAGACATTAGGTTAGTCCTTGTAGGTTGGTCCAAATAAAATCATGGCATTTGTCACAATCGTAACATCGGTCAAATAATTCAGACATAGTCAAACTCAGACACAAGACAGTCATTCAAAACGTCAATGTCAAAGTTGGTCAAAATTAGACAACATAGTCCAATCAATCATATAGTCAACATTAGTCAACTTGCCAAAACATATTAGTCAAAACAATGTCAGTCTCGTCACTCTTTGGTCCTCTTCAAGATGTGTCCTCGGATTTGGACCTCGTCAAAATGTCCTTTGCCTTTTTCAGGATGTGTCTTTCCTGACAATAGGCCCCATCAAACTGTCAACACCATCAAATTGGCAAAACTCTTAAACTGTCAAAACTGTCAAACTAACAAGAAATCAATCTTTGGCAAACAAAATTAAATGGCTGTTAATTTTTTTGGTCTATCTTGTCTTATATTTTGATTATTTTGTTTGTTTTTGTCTTATCTTTTTACTGTCTTTTCTTTGTGGTCATGTTACTAGCTACCTCGAGGATGTCCCATGAAGGATTTAGAGGTGCGATGATATCTCCTAGCCTATTTTATTTTCTTTGACTGATGTCTGTTGATTGTTTCGACAAAAAGACTAGGGCAACATGACCCTTAGTATGAGTTAGGACATTCCTTGTTTGTGACTGTTTGTTTTTCAAGTGAATGACCTTGCACACCTTGGTCTATGTCATATCCTGGTGTTTGTTGTTCATTTGTGTCATTTTTACTACCCAATGATGATTAAGAGCAATAAATATTAAAGTCCTACTGCAAGTTTTGAAGGATTCTTTCATCTAGTCTGCATCTTCATCATCCATATTTTTGCACTAACAATTTTTTTTTTTTTTGTCTCTTCATATTCTAGTCTTTTCATCCATTTTGAGAGAACACCCATGTTCTTGGAACCTGTCTTTCCTCTCGAGGGGGCATATAGTAACCCTCCTCATTATTCTTCCTCATCTTATTTTGCACTGGGGCATGGCTTTGACTTGTTTTCTTTGTCACAAGGTGATAAGCGACATTATGACAAAGAGGGGCAAAATGTAGACACCTAAAAATGACCTAGGCCTACAAACTTCATTTTTACCACTTTCGTCCTAGCATAATTATGACATTTAATTATGTCTTCGGTCCACATTCGACTATTGATTAAATAATTCATAATTATTTAATTAATTCATGTCCTTTTATTCTTCGTGATTATTAAATGAATAAATATTATTTATTTATTCAATATGTCTTTAATTGTCTAAAGTCTTCCTTTAATTAAATAAATTTGTTAATTTATTTAGTTACCTTTCTTCATTTATTTCTTCCTGATTATTAAATAAATAAATCTTAATGTCACTAATCCTCACAATTAAATAAATTCATTAATTTATTTAATTCTTAATCATATCTTCTAAATTGAATAATTAATCTTTAATTATTTAAATTGACAAAATTAGTATTCCTCTCATTTTAAATAAATGAAATTATTTAAAATGTCATCACAATCTTAACTGACAGTCCATTTTGGTAAATAATCTAAAAAAGATTATTTATTTGTCTCACAAAATCCATATTTTGAGTTACTTTAATTCAAAATGGTAGCTTTCTTCCAAAAATCAAATAAAAAAAGCAGATTCTTGCTTTTATCAGATTTGCTTTTCAGTTCATCTTTTATCTGATTTTTCAGATCTCATAAAGTAGGCAGTCTTTATCTTCTTAATTTTGAAAATCTTTATTTTTGAGATTAATTATCTCATCTTTTCTCCACCACCGATCTGATTTTCTCAGATGACATCTTGACCACTCACTTAAGGATTTTACCCTAACCCTGATTAGGGATTATCAAATTAAATCTCGTCCTCTGATTTTAGGTTTTTGTCAAAAGTCAATCTCATCCGTCCATTCAAAATTGTGTTTTCTATAAAATGACAATTTTGTTCACAATTTAGGGACCACTTCATTATTATAGGCATTATAGTCATTTATCATTCATAGTCATTTATCATTGGCATAGGCATCATTCATAGTCATTTATCATTTATCATTGGCATAGGCATAGGCATAATTTTACTTAAATCCTTCAAAACTTGCATAGGACAATGGCATAGTCAAATTACTCACACACTCGATCTGAGGGCATCAATTATACACTGCAAATTAGAAGGTGTTATGGAGGTGAATCAAGGAAGCTTCAACGAGAAATCTAGTATAATCGTTTTTGTTTAGTTTTCATTGTGCTTCATATCTCTTTGGGTTTATTTCATATGCTTTCAATTGATTATCTAATATCTAACTTGAATTTTACCATTAGTTACAGTTACAAGAAGCTATTCTACCAAGAACTCACATTGAAGGACGTTGTGTGGCATGTCTAACAAAGACCTAATTTTTGCCATGACATCTACTACCTAATTATTTACACAAGGTATCTATTCAAAGGTTACATCAATGAAAAAGTCCTTAAGACTTAATACCATCTTCTTATAAGTAGTGAGTTTATCATCTTTTCTTTGATAGTCTTCATTGAGTTGGTTAACAATTATCTATGAGTCCGCATAGACTTTTAATTCTTGTATCTACCACTGGACTACTATCCTTAACCCTATTATTAGAGCTTCATACTCAACAGTATTGTTAGTCTATGAAAATGGTAGCCGACATGACTTTGGAATATAGCCACCTTGAAGAGTGATATATAGAATACTCTCTCCTGTTCCATGTTGGGCTATGATCCATCAAAATATAATTTCCATTGATCTATTTATTGAGGAGAAATACCAATTCATTAGGAAACTTAGATATCAAAGGATTCTCCACATAAATGGGTGTTTGTGCTAGTTGGAATGTAATTACTTGTCCTCTAATAGCCTTCCAATCCACATACTCTATGTCAAATTTTATTAATCTATCATTACCCATTTGGCCATTCACCCAGTAAGAGTTGCTTTGGATAACATATATTTTAATGGGTCGATCTTAGCAATAAGATTGATTTTATGTGAAATCATGTAATACCTGAATTTTTGTAAATAAAAAACCACTACTAGGCATTCCTTCTCAATGGATGAGTAATTCATTTCATATCTGACCAATGTCTCATTGATATAATAGATGGCTCTTTCATTTCCCATTTCATCATGTTGGGCCAAAAGAGCACCTAATACTTTTGAAGGTTGAGATGTATAAGATAAATGGCTTGTTTGGTATAAGTGGCATGAGAATTGGAGGTGATAATAGGTATTACTTGATATGCTGGAGGGATTTATCACATTTCTCATCCCACTTATATGTTATTCCTTTATGGAGAAGTTGTGAGCAAGGGTGGATCTTGTCTAATATCTGCACAATGAATCTTCTAATGGATTATAACCTTCCTTGTATCCCTATCATCTATTTCAATGTTTGTGGTGGCTCCATGTCTAAGATTTCCTTAACTTTTTTTGGATCTATCTCTATCCTTATTTGTGAGACTATGCAACCAAGAAGTTTTCTTGATGTTACCCAAAAGACACACATTTTTAGATTTATATGTACCTTATACTCTTTGATTCTATTGAAGATTGGTCCCAATACCTCTATGTGCTCCTTCCTTGTCTTTGATTTGGAAAAAATATCATCCACATAGTCTTTAACTATTTTATGGATCATATCATGAAAGATTAGGGTCATCACCCTTCAATAGCTCACTCCAGCATTCTTTAGCCCAAATGACATCATGTTCCAATAGTATGTTCCGCATGGACAAGTGAATACAATTTTATGTTGATCCTCCTTAGCAATCATGATTTTGTTATATCTTGAAAATCCATCCATGAGTGATAACATTTCATGTCTTCCTATTAAATCAATAATTATTTTTATGTTAGGAAGAAGGAAATTACCCTTTGGAAATTCTTTGTTCAAATACCTAAAGTATGTACATATTCTGATGCCTCTAATAGATTTGGAGACTATTACTAGGTTCGAAACCCACTCAAGATAGTCAATTGGTTAGATGAATCTAATGTTAAGGAGCTTCTATAATTCTAACTTGACTAGTAATGCAATTTGAGGGTACATTTTCCTCAATTTCTATTCACTATTTTTGCTTTAGGATAGACTGCTAAGTGATGTACAACTAGTTCAGGATGGAGTCCAATCATGACTATGTAGGACCATGCAATTTTTTCTCTTCTTTCTTTCATGAATGCTACTAAGTTTATCTATTCTTCATCCAACAAGGATTTAGCATAGACAATTATCTTAGGTTCCTCTTTTGTTCCTATATTCATTAGAGTAGCCTTCTTTTCCAATACTACTAATTTTTCTAGATGCATAGCACTAAGGGGGAGATTGAATCCCCCATATTTGGGAACCTCAGAGAGGTTTTCACCTTTGGATATGTCCTTTCCTTTTACTATTTTGAGATATGAAAGTGTCACAATGTGGTTTTCACTTAATGATCTACATGTTATTCTCATGTCATCAATTTTTTGACTGAGGGATTCAATCATCTCCCCATAGTATGCTTATGTGTCTAGTTGTATATCAAATCCTACTTTATGATCCCCACATGGAAAGTTCTCGTAGAGTCCCATGAATTCTGAGATTACTTCATCATTTTTGAACATATCTAGAATTGGTGGTCCAATTAGTCCTAGTTGATGAGTTGGGGGTGTACTTGGCTTAATTCCATGGTTTGGCCATTTGGGGTGAAAGATTTTGTGGTTATCATAAAAATGGAGGTATCCTCAAATAAGACAACAACATTGAGGGGAAAGTCATCTAGGGTAGTATCACGTGATGTTGTTAACAAAGAGGAAGCCTCAACCCATTTATTAGAAGTACCCCTGTCAATAAGGGTGACCTTGCTAGTAGTACATCCTAAGCCAAGATTCTTTGGATGTCTCTTAGGAACGATGGGTTCTAGCAAAATATTGTCATTTTGTCCTAGCTTTTCATTCTTGTTGTACCCCCATCCCATCATTAGTTGTAATTCTTTATTTTCCTCTTCCATGGGAAGAACATGGATGGGTAGGTTGCCCTAATAGAGAAATTTAGACACATCTTCCTCAATGACATCCTCTTTTTTCAAGTCCCCCCACTTAGTGAAGGTGGTAGATGCAACTTTTATGTTTCAATCACTTTGTAGATAGGTTGAGGTTTCCCATGAGATGTAGAGGAAAGAGGTGACTCTCCCAACACAAAATTTTCCTTCTTTAGATTATAATCTCCATAGCTATTATCCTTGATAACTGCCTTGATATTAGGTCTATTCTACAAAATGGGTGTTTTAGATTTTGAGGTAGATGCAAGGGAGGATGCATCAACAAATGAGGAAGAGGATGTAGGGCCTTCATCATTCTTAGGTATTTTTGGGATCTTATAGAATTTAGCCTCAATATTCTTGCAATAGTAGAAGGGCTCAAGATCTCCATGGATGGTAACTTCTTTATCCTCAAATGGAAACTTGATACACTGGTGGTACATGGAGGCTACTACTTGCATGGCATGGATCCATGGTCGACCAAGTGGGATGTTGTATGGAAGGTCAAGATTTAGCACTTGGCATGTGGTTTCAACAATGATGGGTCCCACTTGGATAGGTAGCTTGATGATGCCTTGAGACACCCATTCTTGATCATCGTATGCTCTTATGGTTGTACTAACCCAAGTTTTCAACCAATTGAAAGGTGCAAATGTTTAGAACAACACCTCCATCTACTAAGACTCTTTTAACTTTATTCTTATTGTTGGGGTAAATAAAATCTTTTACCTTTCTCATTCATTACTATGGGAATTATTTACACATGTTAAGTTTACTTAGGTCCTAGGAAGGAATCTTTCTAGAAGGTGTTAGTTGTCATTAGTTGTTATCTTATCTTTTTACTTGTAACACATGTGAACCTAGGTAAGTGTGATTAGTTGTCTCATGTCATATGATAAAGACAATTGTCATAATCCTATGGCATCTTATATCTCACCTTGGCTATATAACCAAGGGGTTTCTACTACATTGTACATCACAATATCATTGAATCATATTGATAAGAAAACAATTTATTCTTGTCTCAAGATCTCAGCAACCATAGCCAATTCTAACATGGTATTTGAGTGGGTTGGGTGCCATTGGATAGTCTTTTTCTAAAGAGAGATGATAAATCTTGAATAGTTGAGTATGCACTTCTCCTGCATCGTATGATGATCTAGAGAATTATAAAAACTTGATAGAAATACTAGATTTTTTTTCTCTTTATTGTAGGTTCATATTGGAGTTTGTTGGTAAAAATCTGAGCTCACCATTGAGTTCAAGAGGTTCAAGATAGTCAATTTTTCCTTTTTTTGTCTAAATTGGACACATGAGGCCAAATATATGAGGGTTTGAAGTTGAAGAGTGGTTGCCAGATGGAGAAGGTAGCTACAATTTTGGAGCATTTTGGGCCAAATATGGCCTTGCCATCATGTCCAGAAGGGCCAAAAACCTTAATATTGACTCTCTGTTCATCCAAATTGGAGCAATTGTTCAGTGAGACAATTTTTTTCCCAAAGCACTGTACAACCCCCCAGATCACCAAAAATGTCGATGGTACGATTTCAACAAAAATAATATTTTATTTCTATTAAATATTTTTTTGAAAATTTTTGTAAAAGAAATATATTGTGGTCAATATTTTTATTAAAAAAATATATTGTAAAAATCTTGTTGAAAAAACAAAATATCTATAGACTTTAAGTCTACATACCACCTTATGCAGAGCACATGCTGCCATGGACAAAAGCTACCATGTGGCAACATCCTACTTGCTCCCATGACTCCACTATTCCTACTAGTCTACAATAAATATTTGACGGGTTTATAAAAGTAGATAGTGGGTTTATAAAAATAGGAGGTGAATAAATTTTTTAGTAGCCATTTCAAATTGAAACTGATGACTCAAGAGAAAATATTCTTCAATGATTCCATCAGCAAGCACTCAGACTCACACTAACCCATGATGAGAAAATGAATGTAAAAAATAAGCTCTTTGTTTCAACATATTCTTTGTAGGAGGGAATATTCCTTTTCTGATGGGCCCGAGGATGTCAAATTTAATCGCTCATCAGATGACATCATCATTACATCAGTGGTTGGTTTGAAAAATTTCCACCCCCTCTCCATTTGCATTTTCACTTTTGGACTCAAACTTCAAACACATATATCTCAGTCATTGTAACTCCTTTTTTAGAGATTTTTTTTTAATTTGGGCTAATTTTTCATGCTCTAGATGGTGGTACAATCGGATTTTGGTTTTGGTATTTTAGTTTTCCACCAATTGCAGATTATCACAAGTGTTGCTACTTTTTCCTCATTTTGGGAACTTTGGGAGCTCATATCTTGCTCCTACGGTAACATTATTTGGTGCAATTATTTTTGGAAGTGCATAATTTTTGTGTACTTTTTAGTGGTATGATTAGATTGATCTGATTTTCTACCAAAAAATTGTACTTGATTTTGTGGCCAAATTTGGCATTTACATGTACCAAGATTAAAGATGGCTTCACTATTTTTGGCAAGTGGCAAAAATGCACTAAGTTCATAAAGTGCCAAGATCATATATTGTTGGGAGGTTCTTTGATTGAGTGAATTTGGGGGTGATTCTTCTTGTGGTTGTGGTTGCATTCCTCTTGATTTGTGTTCTTGTTTCATCATGGAGCCATCTAGAATTCCACTTCTAACACCTGGGTATGTGCAAGATCATGATGGGCCAAAAAGTGGCAATATGATGGGTATGTGGCTGATGACTTTTTTTTACCCAAAATTGATGAAACAAAAAGGGTTTTTAAAGGAGATTCTCAGCTTTCCACCAATCTAAATTATGATTTACTTTGAATTTAATAAATAATTATTATTCATTTTCTATTTGAATTAAAATTAAAGTCCTAATTGATAGGCTGATTGAAAAACATCTATAACTTTCAAAAAATATCACATTTTTTGAATCCAAAACATGCATCACATTCTATGCTTCACATACTATAGGATTAAAAAAAGAAAAATTGAATTTCATGAAGTTTTGACAAAGTTAAGATGGTGAGACATACGAGTTTTTAATATTTTTTAAAATTTGTAATAAAAAATTCATAATTAATTATTTACTTGGAAAAAAATTACAAAACAACATGCATCACATCTAGACACGAGTCTTCTACTTATATCTAAAATATTATAAAAAAATATTATCATTTTATTGTGGTTAGGGTGGTCAGACAGACACCTACTTATTTTTTCCTTGAAATTTAAGTACTACTGCCTTGAAATTTCAAATTTTCACTAAATAGATTTTAAAAAATAAAAGTAAACCTAGTAGTTTAGAAACTACATTCAATTTGCTACATATTCTATTCTTACATATTTTTAAAATAATATAGATAACTTATTGAAATATTTACGTCAAGTTGTCTAACTCTGATTTTTCTGAATTTTTTGTCACTTAAGGGCCTATTTTTTCCATGATGATCCTGCACATACCCACCTAACAACTATCATAAATGGAAATTTGAAATGAATAAATTTCTAAGAGTAAAAATATTGTATAGGATAGTTCATGGGATCGATGGTGAACCGAAAGATGATGAAGCTAAAAAGAATAAGTGGTTGAATAGTTGTGAAGAATCCATTAGCTATTTGTGCTTGTATGTCTCTCCTGAGTTGTTGTTTCACATTGAGCACTTAGGTACACCTATGGCTATGTGGACTACATTGTCAAAATTATTTAGGAAAACATATGAAATTCAAGGATATTTGTTGGAGAATAAATTAATCAATCTCAATCCATGTAATTTTCAAAACATATATGACTTCATCTCCAAATTCAAGTCACTAGGAACACAATTGAAGGATTGTAAAATTGAAAAATCTGATAAACAATTGATCTTAAGTGTTCTTTCAAAGATATGATCTAAATATTTAGTGTTTCGGTATACTTTATACGCTACAAAGAATGCCTTTGGGAGTGAGTTTAAGATGCCTTCCTTTGAATATTTTGGTATGCAACTAGGGATAAAGATAAGATTACTCAAATGGGTATTTTTAAGTCTTCAAAATCACATGCCTTGGTTGCAAAGGATGAGAAGTCTTCAAGTGGAAAGGAAAAGGAAAAGAACAAGCCTAAGAAGAACACACAATCCACATCAAATTCCATAGAAGAACATAAAGATTCATCTACAAAAGGGGTAACATCTAAGAAGGAGAGGAATACTTGTGCATATTACAAGAAGGATGGACATGAAGAACATTATTGTTATAAGAAGGATATTAATAAGTTGAAAAATCTTCTAAAAAAGAATCATATTGAGTTTCCTTCTAGAATGTTTGAATCACCTCCTCCTCCTTCTTCAAAATAGTCTAAGGGAAAAGTTCATATTGATTTTGCATCTACATTAGGAAATAAAGGACAAGCTCTCTATACTTTTTTAGGTCCAGGATCAAGGAGATGGCTTCTAGATTCAACAACATCTCATCATATGGTATCTCATAGTCTATATTCTCTTCTTTTTAGCCTTGTACTTTGTCTCTTGTCTTGATGTGAGACAATACATACATGAGTGTAACAAGAAAGGGTATATTAGTTTTAGTGACAACACTTTCCATGATGTCTTGTGTGTTCCTTATTTGAAAAACAATCTTCTTTCCATATATTAGATTACACATGGTAGAGATGGGAGGATTGTGGAGTTCACACCTAATTCAATCATCATTTGAGACTTGGAGAGTTGAGAGATTATTGCTACCATGTGGTTCATAATTCATCTCAGTTGTATAACTTTGCATATTTTGCTTTTGATGGTGACATGTTACTTTAGTTGTTGATCATATGAACCTTGATTCATAGGAGACATTTGTATTTTTGAACTTGGGAATTCTCACATCAGATCTAGTACTTGATCCATGCATTCTATCTCCTTCGTCTACTATTGTACCTTAGTATACTTGTGATTCAACAGCTTTGGCTCCTTGTGATTCAGTGCAACAAGACATACATTGTCTTTCAAATTTGGCTACATGTGACATTTGGCTTCTTGACAAGTATTTCAAATTTGTTTGTGGAGTCTCATATTGTAGATTTTGGAGACATCATTAATGAAATCCATCTTCTCTTTGATGAATATGCTCCTTCTTTGGTTGTTGTGAGGGAACACTTTGATCCTCTTGTTCATTCTCTACATGATCATTCTTTGCAGTTTCGCATGATTATGGATAATTTTGAACAAAATTTGGAGGAGGATTCTTTGTCTTTAGGAGGGATAGATTTCTCTTTGGATCATTTTCTACATTCATCTCTACTAGGTTTTGGATTGTCCTCTTCAATAGTGTGGCCTAGAATGCCTGCTCGAAGTGTGTCAATTTTTAGCATTGACATGGAGACACTTAAGCATGCTTTAGAGACATCATACATCATCCATATTCCTAACATCTTGCATACATCCATGGTTTATTTCTTGCTAAGGGGAAACTCCAAGCAGCAATTTGTAAAGTCAAATGGTAATAAAATGACATCCATAAAGAGAAAAATCACCAACTAGCCTTCAAAGATTACAAGGGTTTCCCTATAATTTCCATAGAACCTCAAACAAATCAAAACCATACCATTTTAGTTTAGAGGATTTAAGATGGTTATGTAGACCGTACTTGAAAACATTGGATAAAGAATTGATAACACCTTCATGCCAATCATTGAATCTGAACCTTTCTTACACACTCGAATACCCTAAAGCTCTCTTCAAATGTAATGCTTAAAATGAATGGAAAATAATAGAATCAAAAGAAGATAAATCAAGCTCCAAAGGGTAGCATTAAATACCTTTGTACCTCAAATTTCAAAGCCATAAATGAATTGATAAGACCCTTCAAAAATTTGGAGATACGAACCCTTAGTAGATTTGGGGAATCTAGAGACCTTAGATTGAGTAAAAGTCTAGACACTTGGGGAATCTTCCCTTAAGCAGATTTGATAACTTCTTGCACTTTGAGTAATCCACAAAGGTGTTGATTTAGAAAGATGCTAATCCTTCGAGAAAATATGACTAGGCCAGAATTTTGTGAAACTTTCACTAACTTTTGATGTGAGCCAATGTTGAAATTTCTAGCTCTAAACTCCTCAGTTAGGTTTTCCATTATCCTTTCCATAGGGCCAACAATTACCCTCTTATCTGAGTCATAGTGGTTGGTACACTCTATAACAAGTTCAGGGAATTGTACAGAAGGTGGAAACCTAATTGATTAAGCTAATCCTATATGAGTAATGATCCTGGTAAGAGGGGTTTTTGCATTGCCAAACATCCTTTGCTTGAAATCACTGTAATCCACATGACCCATGTTGGTATCTCTAATCTTGCTCCATGTCAAAATGATATTTTTATTTGGCCTTGTACCCTTAAAATCATACTTCTTTTTCTCTAATCTTGGTAGAGGCCCCTCCTTAATTGGATTAGTTGATTTTTCTTTAGAATTTTTTCCTTTGCTAGATTCACCCTGCATCTAATAAGAAACCATAATTACAAATTTTTTTAGGAAAAATGACCATTATAACCTAATTGCATCATTGGATCTATCATTAAAATACATATGCAATATAAAACCAATCTCTAACTATCACCAAGATCATTATTAAAACCAACTTACAACCCTTGAAATCAAGCTTTAAACAAATCTTGGGTTTTTCCACTCCTCACAAATTTTAGTGATGAACAAACCTTGGGAAGTTTTCCCTCCGTGGATTCTACAAAGGGATAGACCCCTGGGTAATTCTCTCATAGGTAGATTTTAGCAAATCAGCAAAAACTTAGTTACGAATCACATATCAAACACCGTTAATGCCATGAAATTCATCATTCATCAATCCAAAGATTCAACATAGACACCAGGTTCACCTCATAACTTTGAGAATTTTGAGTCATCAAATACTTAGGGAATTTTGAGACCCAATAATTTTCACGAAAGAACCAGCTCTTGGGGAATCTATGTTCACATAGACACAACTATCAAGTTTTTCCATCGAGGGAGGGTTTTAGAAAAGTTTCCTCTTATCGTTTATTCACCGAAGTCACAAACTTGGAAAATTTTCTAATTCACAATTCAATTGAAATTTGAGATCTCTTCCTCATAAGTTGAGATTTTACTTGAATGTAAACAATGTTGTCAAAATAAAAAATAAATTTGACACCAAGTTTATTGTAAATGATCTAATCACAATTGACTTCCCCAAATATGAACTAGGGTTTACAGGTGACTAGGGTTTTTATCATTTTGATCTTAAAATGAAGCATCACCATAGATCTATCCTTTTAGCCCAAATGCACCCTAAAGCATCCAAAACCCTAGCTTTATTGTAAAAAAAATTCCATAATTCGTACTTAGCAAAGAGAACTCACAAAATATTAATCTCTAAAATAATGCCCTAGTTTACATTGAATTCAAATGAAAATCTTAACAAAACATAAAATTGAGGGCATGAATAAACATTGATCAATCACAAACTGTCACCATGAATTCAATGGAAATATGGGGAAACTCTAGGCAGCAATTTACAAAATTGAATGGTAATAAAATGACATCTATAAAGGGAAAAATCACCAACCAACCTTCAAACATTATGAAGATTTCCCTATAATTTCCATAGAACCTCAAATAGATCGAAACCCTACCTTTTAAGCTCAAAGGACTAAAGATGTCTATGTATACATTACTTGAAAACCTTGGCTAATGAATTGATAACACCTTCACACTAATCCTTGAATCTACACCTTGTTTACACACTTGAATACCCTAAAACTCTCTCCAAATGTAAAGCTTAAAATGAACGGAAAATAATGGAATCAAAAGAATATAAATCAAGCTCAAAAGGGTAGCATTAAAGACCTTGTACCTCAATTATCAGAGCCATAAATTAATTTACAAGATCCTTCAAAAATTCCAAGATACGACCCCCTAGTATATTTAGGAAATTCAGAGACCCCTGGATTTAGTAAAAGTCCAAACAATCAAGGAATATGCCCTTAAGTAGATTTCTCAAACTTCTTGCACTTTAGGTAATCTACGAATGTAGAAATTTAGTGAGATACTAATCCTTCGAGAAAATCAGGCTAGGGTGAATTTCCTCAAAACTCTCCAATACCTGCACAACTCGATGGCTTAGTGAAATTTTCATGAAATCTCCAAGTTCAAGGCATCATCGAAGATTGAATGCTGCAAAATAAAAATCATGCACATAAAGCCATAAATCTCAACCAAGTAAAGTGAATCAAAAATAGGAAATCCATCCCTTAATGGGAAAAGGTGAAATATAAAGCAAGAGTAAGAAAGAAAAGAAAAAAAAAGGGGGTCCTTAACTTTGGTGGGGCGTGTGTGTGAAAATTGCACAACAAATGGTGGCTCCACTAGGAAAATGTTCCAGAACATGATGAAAAACTAGAATCAAGAACCTAGAATCTTTGGTTTTGATCCTTGCATCAAGCCAACCAATAAAATAAAGGCTCAAAACCATTGAACAAATAAGCCCTTAGTGTGCCAAAAATCCAAGTGTGTGCTAGTAAGCCCTTACTGCAAGAAACTAGGTTTAGTCAAGTTAAGCTACATGAATGATTCTAACTCCAAAAGAAACCTTGATAGAGCTTTATTGATGTAAGGGCATCATTCAACAACAACTATTCATCAAGGGTACTTCTGACCCAAACAAAATTTGGAAAAGATCAAATTAAACAAGCAACTTTGTTTCACTACTATTTTCATCAATTTCACTTATTTACTCAACGAGACTCTCATAGAACCACAGGGCTTCCAATAAGCCAAATCATCACCACAGTATTCCATATCATTATTAGACTTCTAAACATCTTTGTCATCATCAATCTACATAGAAACTTTGTACCAAACCAAACTCCCAAATATTCACATAATACTCTTCATTCCAATTTGTTTCCACAAGGAAAAATTACAACAAGCCAAGCATTCATGCTACAAGACTTTATCCTAACCTCTAATACATTGTATTTAACATGTTTTTGATCCCATTATTAAACCAAGTACACCTTCTTAGATCATTGGTCAGTTAGCCCTTCTATTATCTTACAGACAAAACTCATTTTGTACATAGGACTAACCTTGCTCCAATCAACAAAGTCAGAAAATTTACCTTCAATACCTTTTCTAAGCATTGATACTATTGAAATAACATCATTCAAGATAGTTTCTATGAAAAGTAACCATCCTATTCACTATTTTACCAGTCAAACCATCAAATTTCTAGTAGGCTACCAAACCACTAAATTGGGTGATTTCTTTTCAAAAATTTTGCATCTCCTCAAATCCAACACATGTTCTAAACCCCATTTTAGTCTATTCAAACATAACACAACTCAAAATGCTATTGTTTTGTAACAAACATCAGGAAACTTAACTGTATGCTACAAAAACCTATTAATTAGCCCTAATTTACAAATGAAGTGGTCTTACATCTTCACCAAGAAATAAAATATCTACCAATAGTCCTCTAACCAATCACAAAACTCAAGAATCATCCACTATTATGGGATAAAGAGCTCAAATAAACACTGTTCCTAAAAACCCTTAATAATAGGCTTTCGTAACACAAAAGAATGAGGGTTTATTAGATATACCAATTACAAACCTCAACCTTCATTGAATATGCTTTTAACACATTAGAATAAGCCTACATAAACTATAGAAACCTTCTTACACCATTCATGCATGCCTTTTTATCGAATACCACCTTGAAGCCATTCATTTTCCTTGGAAAATCATTTTTTTCCTATCAGAACAAAATCCATATTGTAATCACATCTTCCCCTTCAAATTTCATCATAAAAAAATATTAAAACATACTAACTAATTTTACTCCATTGATCTACATGACCTAATTCAATGGAGTAGAGGTGATTTGCCTATTTGACTCTCAAAGCCTCAATATTGAGGGTTTCTACTGAGATGAAGAGAATCACTCCAAATAGATGTAACACTTAATGGATTCTCCTTGAAAAGGTTTCAAACAAAATATGATTCCCTGTGCTGCTTGAAACAACAAGAACTAAGGCCTAAAACAACTTTGCAGACTATACAACTCAAGAAACAATAAGAAGAAACTCTAAAATTCAAAAATAGGGTACTTTTATTGATACTAAATCTTCAAGATTACAAGAATAAATCATTTGCTCACCTTCTCAAGATTTTTAAAGATGTCTCCAATCCATGAACTACCTTTTCAACTTCCCTCATCAAATAAAACTTCCTAAAACTACCTCTTGACCTTTCAACTTCCTGATTTTTGCTTCTTGTTGCATTTTGCATTGACAACTTTAGAAATTCTTGCAAATGTTTGCTTTTTCCAATATTTTGACCTCCTAGAACCTATTTGAGACTCAATTACAATTGAATAGGCCTTATCATGACCTTTTACAATGCTTTACAATTTAAAATTAAAATTTTTAAATTCTTTTGAGGACATTTAATGTCAAGGTGCTCTGATACCAATTGATGAAAGGGCATAATTCAACAACTATTCATAAAGGGTACTTCTAACCCAAACACAATTTGGATAAGTTAAAATTAAACAAGTAACTTTGATTCACTAATCTTTTCATCAATTTCACTTATTTACTCAACAAGACTCTCATAGAACCACAAGGCTACCAATAAGCCAACTCATCACCACAACATTCCATATCATTATTACACTTATAAACATCTTTGTCATCATCAATCTTGACAGAAACTAGGCAAAAATCTACATAGAAACTGTGTACAAAACCAAAATCCCAAATATGCATATAATACTCTTCATTCCAATTTGTTTCCTCAAGGAAAAATTACAACAAACCAAGCATTCATGCTACAAGCCCTTATCCCAACCTCCAAGACATTGTATTTAACATTTTTTTGATCTCATTAAACCAGGTAAACCTTCTCAGATCACTGGTCAGTCAGCCCTTCGGTTATCTTTCAAACAAAACTCATTTTGTACATAGGACTAATCTTGATCCGATCAACAAAGGGAACAAATTTACCTTCAATACCTTGTCTAAGCATTTAGACAATTGAAATAACATCATTCAAGATAGTTTCTACCACAAAAAACCATCCTACTCATTTTTTTTGCAAATTCACCTTTTTAGCAGTTAAACTATCAAATTTCTAGTAGGCCACCAAAGCACTAAATCAAGTGATTTCTTTTCAATATTTTTGCATCTCCTCAAACCCAACACACATTATAAACTCCATTTTAGTCTATTCAAACATAATACAACTCAAAATGTTGTTGTTTTGTAACAAACATCAGAAAACTTAATTGTACACTGCAAAAAACCCATCAATTAGCCCTGATTTACAAATGAAGTGGTCTTTAATCTTCACCAAGACAACTAATATTTGCAAACAGTCCTTTAAAAAATCACAAAACTCAAGAATCATCCATGCTTAGGGGCTAAAGAGCTCAAATAAATGTTGTTCCTGAAAACCCTTAATAATAGGCTTTCTTAACACATAAGAATGGGGGTTTATTAGATATACCCCTTACTAATCTCAAACTTCATTGAATATGCTTTCAACACATTGGAATAAGCTTTCATAAACTATAGAAACCATCTGACACCATTCATGCATGCCTTTTTATCGAATACCACCTTGGAGCCATTCATTTTCCTTAGAAAATCATTTTTTTCTATTAGAATAACAACATCCATATTGTAATCTTTCCTTCCTATGCACATTTCATCATAAAAAAAGCTTAGAAAATCCTAACTAAATCTACTCCACTGATCTACATGATCTAATTCAGTGGAGTAGAGGTGATTTTCCTATTTGACTCTCAAAACCTCAATATTGAGGGTTTCTACTGAGATGAAGAGAATCACTCTAAACAAATGTAACACTTAATGGATTCTCCTTGAAAAGGTTTCAAACAAAATATGTTTCCCTGTGCTACTTGAAACAATAAGAACTAAGGCCTAAAACAAATTTGTAGACTATACAACTCAAGGAACAATAAGAAGAAACTCTGAAATTCAAAAACAAGGTACTTTTATTTATACTAAATCTTCAAAATTACAAGAATAAATCATTTTCTCACCTTATCAAGCTTTTTAAAGATTTTTCCAAACCATTAATTTCCTTTTCAACTTCCCTCATTGAATGAAACTTCCTAAAACTACCTCTTGACCTTTCAACTTCTTGATTTTATTTTTTTTGTTGCATTTTGCATTGACAACTTTAGCAATTCTTGCAAATTTTTCCTTTTACCAATATTTTGACCTCCTTGAACCTATTTGAGACTTAATTACAATTGAATAGGCCTTATCATGACCTTTTACAATGCTTTATAATTGAAAATTAAAATTTTAAAATTCTTTCAAGGACATTTAATGTTAAGGTGCTCCTACACCACTCACTACTAGTCAGACATCCATAGATTGATAAGGTTATCGATGTGATTCTCCTGAACATATCTCTACTTATAGCTAGGAATTCATAGCCTTGGTAGAGATATTCTTTTTTTTTTTTATTAGACTGCAGGAATCGGGTAGCACGACCCCTTATAAACTACAGTGCACCTGGTAAACTTTTTAACGTGACTGGCAGTGCTGGCGCGACACGCCCTCCAGTACCACAGGGGTGGGGGAGACTAGACCTCATGACCAACCTCCTACAATAGGAAAGATTTAGCCAACCGAGCTAGGGCCCCAACCCCGCCTTGGTAGAGATATTCATATCCTCTTAAAAAGTTTAATTTTATTTTGATTTTTAATATTTTCTTTTCTTTCCTTTTATTTTATGATCTTTCTTTCCTTTTCACTTCTTTTCACTTCAACCTATAAGCAAGAAAGATCACACTCAATGTTGAGAATCATAGTGGCATTCAAGTAGAAATCTTAGATTTTTCACTTAACAAGACTTCACAAGGAAACTAACAACAACCTTAGGATTCTTAAGATATGTGTGTAAAATGCAAGATTTTAGCACATTTAGGAACTAACTTAATCCAATGGCTTATCCTCTTTACATGTTTAGCACATGTGACACAAGATGGAGGAAATTCACCATTGCTTCCTATTGTGCATGTTTTCCACACATGCCCCGATGAAGGTAGGGACCCCCTCTTTTCACTCATGATGTGTCATTTTTCTCCTTCCTCATTTTGCATGCCCCTATCCTTGAGCCTAAGTTGGTCACATGCCTTAGAATGGTCAAACACCCCTTGACCAAATTCATTTGCCACTTGAATTTTTGCTAAATCTTTTTCTTTCATGGAAATTCTCCTACGGGTTTCCCTTCGCCCATTACCCTGGTATCCTCCAAGTCTCATGAACCCAAAACTATGATTCGCCTCATGCTGTCACCACTGATGCCCAACTTCTGCCCACATGGCAGGGTCCACACTTAGTTTCTCTGTCCAAGCCTTGACTAAGCATCTGAACGAGTGTGGGTTCCTGCATCTCACCTAACATGGGTCTAATGTACCAAGAAATCAATGGATTCCATTACTGGTAATTTTCCTATAAACACTACTCTCTACCCTTCATTTTACCTAAAGCATTCAAATCTAGAAGAGAAACAAAGTCCTCTCCCTTGTATTTACTGCTTTTTCCTTGGTCCTGTTGACTTGGTCCCTACTTGCTTGCTTCACTTTTTCCTTCATTTTTTGACTTTTGGGAAAAGTTGTTAGAATCCAAGATCACCTGCATGCAAGATGGATATCTGTCACATGCAAAAGATATGAAGAACCAAAAAGATGTTCTCTATAAACCTCTCAGTAAAAATGCATTAAGAGAATCAATTATTACAAAGTGATCAATCCTTATGAAGGAGATCAAGAAACCCTAAAAGGGAAACCCTAAATGAAACCCTAGTGTGCACACTTAATAATTAATAATTAATTAATTATTAATGTGCCTAAGTTTAGCTTAAGTAATAAAGAGGATAAGTTTACTTAATTAATTAATCAATATGATGTAATTAATTAAGCATAATAACTTATTACTCTAACACCCCCCCTTAAGATGAACTTAGGAAGAAGCTAAAACACTAGAATAAGATGCATGAAAGCAAAGATGGGTCTCGACAACTAGGCCTGATCAGGTACCCATTTACAAATGCAATAAGGAGTAAGAGAAGGAAAAACCCAGTGGGACAAAACCCCCCTTACAATGAAATAACATGCTGCAAAGAAGCACTGGAAGAACTATGTAGAGTAACACTGGAACTTGATATAGGCAAGCAAGGAAATATTCTTCTGTATACTACTGAAACTGGATGAGAGTCACTGATTGACTCAAGGAATCATGATAAAGCAACAGAAAACCCGATGCTACGGAACACTCGAAAACTCCAAACGGGAACAACTCTAGAATCTATGAAGCAGCAAGCAATTATTGAATGATGTATTACTGAAAATGAAGTGCAAAGATGCAAGATGCACTCTCCCAACTACCAAAACATCCAAGTAATCGCCAAACAACCCATCGGGCCAAATCTGGACTAACTGATAAACCTGGGATAGATACAGAAAAAGTGCATGGATAGCAACCTAGAGCTCCTCAATACCTTTCTGACGCTTCAAACAAGGCGAAAAATGGAGATCGTGGCAAAAAGTTATGAGCTTGGAAGCATTAAAAATACATCTGACTTCAAAAAGCAATAAATTCAGGAAAATAGTAAAATACTGAAAAATAAACAACACCAAATGAAAGTGCTCGGAACCAGCTTTCCGGCGATATCTCATTTGCCCGATTTCGATACCGTATGCCCAAGTGATGGCCAAAAGAAAAAAAATTGCTTCTTTAGGGAAAACTGGGGTTAGGAGGGGGCATATGAGGGCCGTACGGACGCTGATGTCATGCTGACATCAGCGGTTCATGAGCTTAAAATTGATGGCCGGCTGGCCGTCAGGGCAAAAAATACCCCCCTGTCGGAAAAATTTACCAGTGACCGGATTATTCTCGTGCTTCCCGGAATATTCTTCCGCTGGGATGTGGAGGTGGGCGCAGGTCCCCGGTCCTCCATATGACCGGGGCTGGGGGCTCGGACTGGCCGGGGGCTGGATCTCAGCTCCTAATTCTCCATATGGCCGCGGCTGCTGGGTCTTGAGCCCTCAGGGGCTGACGGATAGGCTCGGCGGCAGACCAGCGGTGAAGGCCGGTGGCGGCGGGGAATGGGTGGCCGCCCGGTGGCCATCGGGTGGCGAATATGCTTTATAACTGGAGGCGCCGGCACAAGAATCGAGAACAACCATTTTTCAACATTTTTTTGATTTTTGAGCCTTGATCTGTGTGCTGGGGAGGCTGTACAGCCCCTCAGACAAAATTTTTTTGCCTCCCGGATCAACTTCACCAAAATGGACGATTTGACAGGCATTTCTAGGGTTTTTGGCTGCTGCGAACGCGATGGCGGTGTCCGTTTGAGCCCAAAATGAGCCAAAAAATAGGCTACCCCCAGATCTTGCAGAAAAGATGCCTGTGGAAACCCTTGCACTTGAAACTCACAGAGAGGCCATATCTTTAGATCACGAACAAGCAGCTGCAGGTCTGGAGCTCTGATACCATGTTAGAAAACCAAGATCACCTACATGCAAGATGGATACCTGTCACATGCAAAAATATGAAGAACCAAAAAATGTTCTTTGTAAACCTCTAGTAAAAATGCATTAAGAGAATCAATTATTACAAAGTGATCAATCCTTATGAAGGAGATCAAGAAACCCTAAAAGGGAAACCCTAAATGAAACCCTAGTGTGCACACTTAATAATTAATAATTAATTAATTATTAATGTGCCTAAGTTTAGCTTAAGTAATAAAGAGGAATAAGCGACTTAATTAATTAATCAATATGATGTAATTAATTAAGCATAATAACTTATTACTCTAACATGAGCCTCGGAAGTCCAAAAACAACATGCTTGCTTATAAAAGGCAAGCATGCATCAACCAAATCTTATCTTGAGCAACAAAATAGCTCGATAAGATAAAGATAAGATCCTATAACTTAGGAATTAAAGATTGCCTAAGTAAACTTATGAAGATGTAATTAAATGGTTAATTACACCAACACCCCCCCATAAGTGCAACTTAGGGAGAAGATTATAATGTGAACTACTATGGGTCCCGACAACTAGGCCATGTTAGGTACCCATTTACAGATGCAAATGAAATGCAATCTCTCATAAAGTAGAGAAAAGGGAAAAACCCAGTGGGAAGAAAACCCCTCTCCAAAAGAGAGAAAACAAGAAAAAAGGCATGACGAATGTAAACATGATGTATGGAGGACTCAATGATACCCCCCAAGGACTACATCCATCATGAATATACAATAAATGACCCCCCCATAAGAGGGAAGTAAAGAGATAAGATATCCCCCCCATGATGTATGATTTCCTGCAAGTATGGTTAATGTCTGAAGACAAAACATAATCCAATGCCTACAAATAATGTTTCTCCCCTTAGGAAGAAGATACACCAAGTACAACTGCAGGAATGATTCCCATTCTGGATAGGAAGTAGGAAGAGGAATCCATATGTATGAAGATTGTGTCTCTGAAATCTGCTCATGTGTTGCCAAGTTCTTGGACGACGAAGATGATGCCACGATCCAATCAGGTACATGCTCAATCACAACAAACTGTGACAAACTAGGAACCAATGGAAACTGATCTTGAACAAACTCCATAGACAAACATGAAGTGATAATAGTGGACCCATGACTATCATCAAATAGGATAGATAGACTCTCAAATTGGTCCTCCAAATCTAAAATGTGAGACTCCACAAACAAAGAAGCAATGTCTGTCAAATAAGAATCCCAATCAAGAAGACTTTTAGGAACCTGTTGCAATGAATCAATGGTAGAACTCAATGACTCATCAACAGAATATGAAGAATCTGGAACCTCTGAAACATCTGCAATCTCGTCCAAAGGATCACAATCATGGGTTATCAACTCTGAAGAATGAACAAGCACATGTGAGTTGGAAAGAGGAGCTTCAAGAGATGGAGAAGAATCATGGTCTCCATATACCTCTCTAATGTGATTCCAAAGAGCATGAGGACATTCGAAGTGAATAAGTGTCTCCAAAATGTCATCATTTACATTTTCAAAAATAACTCTAAAGACTCTAGCCCTAAAGCCTTTCCAAATGCAATACTCAACAGTTGTGCTAGGACGAGGAACTTTATCAAACAAATAGGACAATAGATTCCTCTCACCAAGATGAGTGAGTATTAAATTACTCCATTGCCTATAGTTCCCTTTCTCCAAAGTAATTAAAAAACCCATTTACAAACATATGAGCTCCGAAAGCCAAAAATAGAAATTTGTCTTCAACCTGGAAAAAGAGGCACAAAACTGCAAAATCCCTGCAAAATATCTATACCACTGAAAAGATGTCTCTTCTAGCTTTCCAATGATATCTCATTTCTGAAAAATTGCCTTCGTATGCAAAAGTTATGATAAAATGAAAAAAAGGACTATAAATAGGCACTTGGGGACAAAATCAGGGCAGTGCAACACTAAATAGGATCAATTTTCGGACTCATAGGAGCTGAGATCCGGTCCGCCATATGATCGTGCTGGCAATAATTACAAATTTAAAATACCCACCGATGACTAACCACAGGGTTTACAAAGGCAAAATAAATAAACCATACATCATCAATAAATTTCCCTCACAATAAATAAATAAACCTCGTCGGCCTTACAAGGTTTATTAACAAAGATTATATAATATAAAAACCTTGCAATAAAATATCTTCGTACCGGTCAGTGACAAAAAAGATATACCACCGATGTGACAAGTCGTCGGTGATTCGTGCCCGCCAATAGAGCTCCGACCATAAGCCTGTGATGTGATCTGACCACCGGAGACCGGAATATTCCAATGCAGGGACGGATGCGATTTGACCGGTGGGGCAATATGCAAGGTACCCGCCGATGGATAACAATAGTACCCGGGCTGACAAATCCGATAGAAAATGATGGGATAGTGTGCAGACCCGAGTGTGAAGACCGGTGATTTGACCGATGCCAAAGAAGAAACTGGCGACGAGATGTATAGTGAGGTGACCGATGCCGACGGAGGAGTACAGTCCGATGGATGGAGGTAAGGTACGCCGACCAACCAAGTACGATCTGTCGCAGAGAAATGAATGTAGCTGTAGAGACCAATGCAATTAGATCGACCGGGATTTAGGCTGACGGGACCAGATCTACGAATAAATGTGACTCCTGATGAAACTACCAAGCACGACAATGGCATAAATGTTGATGTGGATTTGATACCAACACAGGTACACAAAACAAATGCTGAGACTATAGCCCAAAAGAAATATTTTGCCCCAAAATATTGATAGTAAATACGCAGAAAATATTTAACAAAATATTTTTTTGCGAAAAATAGAAAATCGTACTGCTTGGGACGCTGTTCCAACAAAAAAAATTTCTTCAAAAACAACTTTACCCAATATAGGCGAATTTACAGTCAAAATTTGTCTGCGGAACCTTCTGATCTCAACCGTGAGGTTCTTGAAACCCCAATCTGCACCTAGCAAAATCTTCAAGCCAAAATGAAACCCTCAGATCTGGGAAGGAGCCCGCAACCCTGGAAGCTCTGATACCATGTGATAAAACCAGGAATCTGTTGCTAGACGAAAATACTTCCACAAGAGAGAGATAATGGCGAGAATGTTTGCTTCACAATGCAAGATTGATTAATGATTGAAATTAATACCAATGTACAAGATGAGGCTTGCTTATAAAAGGCAAGCATGCATCAACCAAATCTTATCTTGAGCAACAAAATAGCTCGATAAGATAAAGATAAGATCCTATAACTTAGGAATTAAAGATTGCCTAAGTAAACTTATGAAGATGTAATTAAATGGTTAATTACACCAACAAAAGTTACATATGGATTTGAATTTTTTTTATGTCTAAGTGAATTACCAAGGTTTTGTTAAGTTTTGGGAAGTTGCAAAAATTTCCTTGTCAGCCGCCATCCCTTTGTGGCCATTTGAGAACTTTCCTTCTAGGCCATTGTCCCTCCATGGCCATTTGAGAACTTTCCTTGTGGGTCGTCACCCCTCCGTGGACATTTGGAAACTCTCCTTGTGGTCCACCATTCCTTCCTAGTCATTTGGGAACTTTCCTTGTGGACCGCCATCCCTCTGTGGCCATTCCAGAACTTTCCTTGCTGGTCATCGTGTGCTCATTGCCATTTTCAAAGGGTGGTGACCCTTCGACTTCCCCCTTCCAAATTTTTGAATTTTTCAAAATGAGTCAAATCTTAAGGAAATATGTCTTGGCACTCTTTCTACCCCTTTTCCCATGTGCTAAAATTGAAAATTTTCAAATTTACTAAGTTTTGTGAAGTTACAAGAATTTCCTTGCATGCCACCATCCCTCCATGGCCATTTGGGAACTTTCCATGAGGGTTGTCATCCCTTTGTGGCTGTTTCAAAACTTTCCTTGTGGGCCACCATCTCTCCATGGCCATTTTGGAACTTTCCTTGCATGTTGCTATCCCTTCGTGGTCATTTTAGAACTTTCCCTATGGGTCGTCGTCCCTCCATGGCCATTTGGGATCTTTCCTTGTGGGTTACCATCCCTCCATGGTCATTTGGGAACTTTCCTTGTGGGTCGCCATCCCTCCATGGCCATCCATTAGAACTTTCCTTGTGGGATGTCGTCCCTCCATTGCCATCTATGGGAACTTTCCTTGTGGGCCGCTATCCCTCGGTTTTCATCCGTGGGAACTTTCCTTGTGAGCCGTTGTCCCTCCATTGTCGTCCTTGGGAAATTTCCTCACAAGCTATCATCCCTTCGTTGCTGTCCATGGGAACTTTTCTTATGGGCTACCATCCCTCCATTGTCATGCATGGGAACTTTCCTTGTGGGCCGCTATGCCTTTGTTTCTGTCGGTGGGAAGTTTCCTTATGAGCCACTGTCCCTCCATTTCCATCTATGGGAACTTTCCTTACGGGTTGTTCTCCCTCTATTTTCGTATGTGGGAACTTTCCTTGAGGGCCATTTTCCTTCCATTTCTATCTATGGGAACTTTCCTTATGGGTCACTGTCCCCACCTTTTTGTCTGTGGGAACTTTCCTTGTGGGCCATTGTCCCTCTGTTGCCGTTTGTGGGAACTTTCCTTATGGGTCACCATCCCTCTATTGTCATCCGTGGGAACTTTCCTTGTGGACTACCATCCCTCTGTTGCCATCTATGGGAACTTTCCTTATGGGTTTTCATCCCTCCATTTCCATCCATGAGAACTTTCTTTATGGGCCATTGTCCCTCTTTTGCTGTCTATGGGAACTTTCCTTGTGGGTCTTCGTCCCTCTATTTCAATCTATGAAAAATTTCCTTATGGACTATCATCCTATCATTTCCATCCGTGGGAACTTTCCTTGTAGACCATCATCCCTCCATCCACCATCCACCGTCCATCTATCATTCACTGCCCATCATTCACCACTTGTCATCCATTATCCACCCACCATCCACCATCTTCTTGTCATTCGTCATCTGTCGTCTATCAGTTGTTTGTTCATCGTTTTCCTACCACCTAGCGTCTACCGTCTGCTATCCACCATCTGCCATTTGTCCTTTTTCTATCTACCATCCATCGTCCATCCTTTGTCCCTATGGTGGCCACACCCAATGAACCCACATTTATGTTTGTGGTCCAAATGATCTCCAAATATGAATATTATGATCTTTTGATGATGGATGGATGGATCTAATGAGAAGTTTTTAGGATTTGACTAATGTTTTCTTTGATTTGCATATGAAAGAACTTACAACACTTCAAATATGTAGGATTCAAGGAACCTACTGTGGGTCTGCCGAGGGGGGCCAATGAGAAAGCTGAACAAGGAAAAGCACATAGCTCTTGTCACCATTCATTTTATGCCCACCTCTCCTTGTAGAACCCATCAACAAAGTTGACATTAGAAGTAGGCCTATGTCAAGGAAGTTAGTAACAAACCACAAAGGGTGAGATTGAAGGTGGTGGGACAGAGCGGTTGTTTCCTCCCTCCAAGCAAATGATCGTGATCCATCAAGAGTTGTCTCATCATATCACCAGAACCATTTAATGATGATGAAAATATGCAAACAAGATGTACTTGATTGGTTGAGGGATGTTGCGAACACATCAATTAAAAAGTCAATCTTCAAATAATTTTAGCTACAACAAAAGGGAAATTAGCTAGAAGACAAAGTTGCTATAGTGACTAGTCATTAAAAAAGAAAATAGAGAAAAGAAAAAATTGTAGTTTATATTGCTATCTAATGGGAGGTAGGTGAACCCTAATTTAAAGAAAATCTGAGCCACACAATGCAAATTAATCCTAGCCATTCATTTGGGCTCTGGAAAACTATAAATTGGGGCTTTCCCCTCATTTGTGAATGGTTGAAGAGCTAGTGTTAAAGAATTCTATAGTAATAAAGAGCAACATTACATGATTTATGGGTGTTTCTTTTGAGTTTACTCATTACGTTTGCATGGTTCTACTTACATCTTAGTTTTAGTTGCTAGTTTTTTGAGTGGAAGTGATAATGGTGTTTGTTGTTACAATATTTGATAAATTTATAGCTCATGTTTTTTGTGGTTTGTTGATGATGAATCACTTTGTAAAGCTAGTTTGAACTTCCTTACTTCATTGTTGCAACTTAGTTCAATTGGATGTTCATGATGTGTGTGTGCAATCTAAAAAAATTCAATCCTTAGAAGATTGCACTAATTTTTTGTAGCTATAGGTTCTCTTGGTCAAGCAAAATATAGTTTGTGGAAGTTTTTCTGCTATAGCACCCCCCATTGTTACTATTCATTCATAGCTTAGATTTAGTAAATCTTCTCAACCCTTTCCTCTTTTGTTATTTCTTTTAGTCCTTTCTTGGAGTAGGATCTTAAGCATCAAAGCCAGGCTAAATTTAATGAACATGGTGAGTTTCAGCTTGTTGTTTTTAGTGGACAACGACTGTCCATTCACCTACAACACTTTGAAACTCCATTTGTAGGCCCAACTTCCCATTATTTGTAAACCATAAAGGTCGACCCTATGTTACCAACAAAGCACATCAACCGACTAATATATTCCAAGCATGTCATGACCTGACACCTAAGAGACCTTGGGGTAATTTTCAACAACTTGTTGGAGATTTCCTTTCAAGAGAGGTAGTTCATTTTTTCATTGCTTGGGTTGAGAAGTGCATAAAACACCCATCAATAGAAGTGGTGCTAGAAGGAGGGCTTGGTTGAGCTTGAGGCTACAATACTAAAAAATGGAGGTTGAAAGCACTCTCAAGTAAAAATATGAGATAGGAAGATCTCATCATTTGCTATTATTTTAAAATTAGAAAATTTTGAAGGAAAACGAGAGTTGAGCTAAGATGGAACAACATTTGAAAATCAACATGAATCAACTAGATGCAGATTTAAATAAGCGATTGGGAAGACCATTGTAGCAATTTTCATTGGCATACAAGTGTAGAATCCATGGTACCCATAGACACAATGAATTGGGATGTCTGGAATTCTTGGGAAGAATTGAAAAGGTTTTGCAAGGAGAGATTCCCTTTTGGGAAATATATCCCTTGGTTCTTGCATATCTAGAAGAGGAACTTGCTAATATGGTAGCCAAGGAATTCAAGGAGCTAATCCAAGAATGCTTGAACAACAAGGATGGACTAAAATTGGAAGAGGCACTAATGTCAAGTTGGTGCAAATTCCATAACACACCAGACTCAGAATTCACTTTTCCATCATGTGAAGACATCATCACTCATGTGAAGGGCAGTTTGAACAAGGAAGAGCAACCAACTCCCAATGAAGGGGAGTCATCCCATGAGACAAGAAAGTTGTCAACATTTCAGGGTAGCACATTCAAGTTGTATCAAGGACTTTGACACTGTATGAATGGGTTAATTTCCTAAGGTTCGATTATCAAATAATAAAGCATACAAACCCAAAGAATCTATCAAGTACAATGAAAACTAAAACAAGAATGATTATAACTGTCACTCATTGAAGCTTCCATGATTCACCTTCATAGCACCTTCTAACTTGTTAATTGTTACCCTCAGATCGAGTGTGTGAGCAATTTGATAACAAAGGACATGACAAAGTCCTCAGAAAGATTTGAAGGATTTGAAATATAAATGTCTATGCCTATGAGAAAATGACTATAATGTCTAAGAATAGAATTCAATATTCCAAAATATCATGAATGCTACAAAGAAAATGTAAGTATGAGTGTGAGTCATCAAAAAACTGAGAAAAATTGGCATTTTATAGGAAATGCAATTTTGGACGGATGGAAAAGATTGAAAGTTGACAAAGCCTAAAATCAGTGGACGCGATTTCATGTGACAATCCCTAATTAGGGTTAGGGAAAAATTATTAAATGAGTGGTCAAGATGTCATTTGAGAAAATCAAATCAACAGTCAAGAATAAATGTGGCAATTAATCAAAAAGATAAAGATTTTCAAAAATCAAGAAAATATTGCTTGATTTATGAGATTCAAAAAATCAAGAAGATACTGCTTGATTTATGAGATTCAAAAAATCAAGAAGATAAGAGTTGGACTGAAAAGTAGATTTGGAAAATCAAGAATTTGCTCAATTACTTGATTTTTGGAAGTAGATTACCATTTTGAATTAAATTATTTCAAAATATGGATTTTGTGTGATAATAAATAATTGATATTTAGATTATTTACTAAAATGAACTGATAGTCAAGAATGTGAGATCATTTAAAATAATTTATTTATTTAAAATGAGGGAAATGTTAAATTTGGCAATTAAATTTAGAGGATATGATCAATAATTAAATAAATTAATAAATTCATTTAATTATAAGAATTAGTGACATATTAAATAAATATAATTCATTTATTTAATAATTAGGTAGAATAAATGAATAAAGGTAATTAAATAAATTAATAAATTTATTTAATTGTAAGAGGACCATAAACCCTTAGTGACGTATTGATAATCATGCAGAATGTAAGAGACATGAATTAATTAAATAATAATTAATTATTTAATTAATAGTAAGAAGTGAACCAAGGACATAATTAAGATGTCATAATTATGTTAGGACGAAAGTGGTAAAAATAGAGCTAGTAGGCCTAGGTCATTTTTATGTGTCTACATTTTTCCCCTCTTTGTCATAATGTAGCATGTCACATTGTGACAAAGAAAATAAGTTAACGTCATGCCCCAGCGAAGGTATGGAGTATCGATGCCCCCTCGAGAAATTTTTCAAATTTTGGGCCAGCGATAGAAAAATTTGGAAAGTGTCCCAATAAGTCAATTTAATGACCAGAAAGACAATGGTGTAGACAATTTTGGATTCTGACATGTTTAATGCAGCCAAAAAGGTAGTCAAAGTTGGTTAAAAGGGCCTCTAGTAATAACCTAATTGACAAATGTCATTTTGACTCTATAAATGGGTTGACAAATTGGTAAAAGTCAATTCATTTTCACTATTCACCTTTGCAATTTTGAGAGCTCGGAGCAAGGAGGACTTTGGAAAGGATGGTGATTCTAGTCACAAAGCACGGTGGGGAGATTGTGCAGACCTTTAGGGGGCCAGAGGGTTTCAATCCAGCGGTATGTACCCCTAACCCACTTAGTTATTTTCTCAATTTGTAGGCAAAAATTAGGGTTTTAGGGTGAACAATAGATGTGTGGCGACGCATATGTGTGCGCGTAAGCCGTATTTGTTGTCACTCTCGACGCATTTGATTCATCATGACACAAGTATAAAGGATAATTAAACCTAACCCAAGATGTGTGACACATCTATCAAAAATCATGACACATTCATCATATCATGCTCATTCGAGGATGCAATGCCACATGTCATTTCGCAATGCATTCATGTGTTAGAGAGATGCATTCAAATTAAGTTATGCATGTGTTAGAAATTGAGACAAAAGTGACCTGATGTGACACAAGTGAGGAACATAATGACGTAATTGACGATTTGAGCCGCAATTGAGTTGTATAGCGACATAACCAATTCTTCAAGACACATTTGTAGTCAACGTGATGCATTTGACTTTGGCTTTTATTAGGATTGATTTTTATGGGTTTTAAATTTTTCATGCTTTTGAGTTATAATGATGATAATGACAATTGTCCATAAGGTGTTGATGCATTGTTTGATCATGTGCAGAGATAGCTTGTGCCCATCTATACTTGGGAGAGCAGGCCATCGACCTTCTAGTTCTGAGACTAGCTGATTCCATGAGAGCGATGACAGTTGATGCAACTAGGTTTGTATTATGTTGCCTATATTCCTATTATTAGGGAAAATAGGGGTTTGCTGGCTGCATTGTGTGAGAGATGGCATTTGGAGACATACTCATTCCATTTGAAAATAGGAGAGGCTACTGTGATGTTGGAGGATGTCTATTGTATTCTCCATCTTCTGATCTGAGGAGAGTGGATCATTTACGACCCTCGGCATGGCTATTAGACCTTTACAACTTACTATCGGGATGAGGGTGTAGGACTGGGCACCGAGGGATACGATATTTGGTGGGAGTTTATGGTGGAGCATTATGCCTGGTTTGATGCATTTTTAGCGACACTGATTCCTGACCATCGTGGACATGGGTTTCTCATTGGTTGGGGAGATGTGATAGTGGGCATGAGACGGGACAGGAAAATTTATGCATGGGGGCCTTGTTTGTTAGGCATGCTCTACCATCAGCTTCATGAGGTGGCTTACAGGAGGGCACAAAGCATTGGGTGTGGCACAACACTTCTGATGATATGGGCTTGGGAGCATGTGGTGATATTCTAACCTCCTATCCAGAGACCACAGCTAGCAAAGGGGATGCCTTACACTTATTACTATGCTAGTGACCTATAGCAGACGAGGATGGGAGAGACAGGTTGGTGGCACCATCGTATTGACACCATGGTTTCATTCATCTGGAGACCCTATAGAGACTACCAACAATAGGATGATGAGGATGACCACCTAATATTTTGCAGTCAATACCGTTACTTGATTGGTAGGACAGTATAGAGTCAGCCCATTACAGAGATGTACCTGCCACAACATGTACTAAGATAGTTTGGGGAGTAGCAAGGTGTATCGGTGGGCATAGCTGAGTATGCCAGATCTTCTAGGGAGTCAGTGTGGGGGCCAACAATTTTTGTACCATTTTCCAAGTAGTAGATTGATGGGCTAGTGGCCCAGCAATGGGGATGGAGAGGTGGAGTTGTAGATATGGGACTACCATTGACTATGACTTGTGGTGGTAGGTGCATCAACCACTACCATTGAAAAATCTTGATGGGCCAACACTTGTTGATAGGAGATCAATTATACCATATGTGCCCTGAGCCAGGTGAGGGGGCAGAGATGGTGACAAAGGAAGGGGTAGAGGGAGGGATGGCAGTGGAGATGGAGGTCGGGGTGGAGGGGGAGATGGAGGCAGGGACAAAGGTCAGGGTGGAGGGTGAGATGAGGGCAGGGATGGAGGTCAAGGTGGAGATGATGGAGATGATGGGGATGATGGAGGGGACAACCAAAGATAGAGGAGAGATGGCCAAAGGCATGGTAGGAGGGTACGAGAGTGTGTGGGTAGAGTGACACTAGATGCCATCCTAGAGGTGGTCGAGGAGGGGGAGAGAAAGGAGGAGGAGAGGTAGGAGGGGGAGCCGAGGCAAGAGCAAGAGAGACATGAGGGGGAGTCGAGGTAGGAGTAGGAGGAGAGACATGAGGAGCATGTGCTCGAGGAGGAGGCGAAACAAGAGCAGGAGGGTGAGATGGATGTGGATGTGGATGTGCCTCCAGATGAGGAAGTCGGTGGAGAGGAGGTTGTAGAGGAGGAGGATGATGATGGTAAAGATGATGATGAGGTCATGGATGAGGTTGAGAGACTCCTGAGATGGAGGATGGTGGAGGGAGAGGAGGAGGTACTATCTACCTCTACATTGCCCCAAAATTCCACAACAGACAAGAGGGTGGAAAACCTATAGAGGAGACTGGATGAGAGTGTCACACAAGTTAGAGCACTACAGGCAGAGCTAGAGTTGACTCGAGTAGAGTAGGATCAGGTAGTGATCCGCCAATAGGAGGCAACACAGTGGTGTATAGAGTTTACATGACTTTGTACAAGACCATTGGCAAATTTGGTACAGGAGTTTGGCAGGGTCAATGTACAGCTTGGGAGATATAGGCAGTTGTATGAGCAGGTTGTGCTAGTTGAGATGAGAAATCTCACTCTTACTAGGACACAGACATTTAGTGGTAACAGGTCAGGAAGTGGTAGTGGCAGTCGGAGTAGTACATGGGGCTTTACCTCTTTAGGGCATACTTTGATTCATAGGTCTCATCACAGACACTCATCCAGTCACAGATCAGGCACTCACATGGGTCATCAGGTTCAGGCCATAGATCAATACCCGGTCCACCTCCAATGATAGATCCTTTAGCTTCATAGAGTCAAGCTGTAGTGTCATCACAGATGCATGTTACCATGGAGATGATGCCATCAGTGTTAGTTCCATTGGTTGCCACAGGTCCACCTATTACCTCAGTGTCGAGCACAGGTCCTCAATCACCACATTATTTGTCGCAAGGGGATGAGGAGAGTAGTTCATAGGGGCATGTTTATTGTGTTTGGCTTCATGTTTCATACTTTGTATTATGACATGTTATGTATTGACTATCGACCTTGCAAGCTCTATTTTTGAGATATCTCTTGACTTTATCCTATGACATTGATTTTTGAGATGATGCTATATGATGTAGTTTTGATGCAGCCTACATGTGTGTTATGTGATGTTATTTTATTTATGTATTATGATGTAACATGGTACCTATGTGGATTTATGCATTTATGATGGATGATGGTATTATTTATTTCTTATCATGTATGTCATATGATGGTTACTTATGATACCCTAATAATGCAATGTTTATTTATATATCATACTGATGTTATGCCATGGATGATGATGATATGCATAATGTATTTATTTGAATGGATGCCATGTTTTATGATTATGCTAATGCATGACTATGTATAATGCAATATGTATATGATTTAATGCTATGGATGATATATGATGGATCTAATGAAATGTCTATATGATTATGTATGCACTTATGTTTTTCTATGTCACATGATATCATCTTGAGATGGGAAAGAGAAGAGGACAAGATGGAAGGAGATGCATGTTAGTTCCTAGACCAAATCCTTCAAAACTTTACGATAGGAATTTTAATACTTATTACTCTTAATCATCATTGGGAAGATTATTGTAATGGCCAACAAACACCATGATATGACATAGATCAAGGTGTACAAGGTTGTACCATCGCGTAAGACAAGTAGTCACAAACAAGGATGATCATGACTCATACTAAGAGTGTAATAACCCTAGTCTTTTTGTCATAACCAACCTCAAGCATAAAAAGATAAGGAGAAGTCATGAAATGTCGTTGCTTCTCTAAATCCTTTTTCTAGGACATCCTTGAGAAGAAAGAAACATGATTGCCAAAAGGACAAAATAAAGCCATGATTATGATATGTCATTGTTTTTCTAAATCTTATAGTTAGGACATCACTTAGAAACTAGTAACATGAGCTCGAAAGACAAGACAAACGTCATGATACATCGCTGCTTCTCTAAATCCTATTATCGAGATTTCACTGAAAAACTAGTAACATGATAAAAAACCAAAAAGAAAAGTGCCAAGTGTTTGCCAAGTGTGTTTGGATGCCGAGTGTGTTAGTTTCAAGATTTCAGGTTTGATGATGTCGAGCTGCTAGGGTGTCAAGGTTTTGACAATACTGAGATTGACAAATGTCGGCGATTGCCAAATTTAGGAAGGACACATCCTGAATTAATTTTGATGTCAAGAGGATTGATCCCTAAATGTCAAAAGGGATCCCTCAAAATGCTAGTGACAGGGACAGTGACGATGCCTAAGAAGGAAACATCCTAAGGCACAAATGAGAGATTGTTCTTCAAAAGGACACATCTGAAGAATACTAATGTAGAGAGGAGTGATCCTTAGATGTCAAGAGGATCCCTCAAAATTGTCCAATGATAGTGATGATTCCTAAGAAGGACACATCCTAAGGCATGAATGACAGAGGCTATTCTTTAGAAGGACACATCTAAAAGATAACCCAGAGTTGATAGTTTGACTGGTTATGATAATGTAACTTGTTTTGACCAAATTTGATTGAAGTTGAATGAGTTGACCTGTTTTGACCAAATTTTGATATTGACGTGCCGGTGTGATTGTCATGTTTGAATAAATGATTGCCATAATTTTTTTAGGAGTTTTCCCATCTGGAAAATGATTTTTCTTGACTTGAATACTTTTGATGTGTGTGCCAGTGTAGTGCCATGAACCCTAATGGATTGACCTAGTGCGGTCTCGAGGGCTCATCGACAGACAGCCTTGCCTACATCATGCACTTAGAGACCTCGTAGTTCGACACGACCAATGACTGTGTCTTGATGACCAAAGATTGAATCATGATTTTATTTTGAAAAACCTAAAAGGACTGACCTAATGTCTTGGGGACTCAAAAATGAGTCTTGCCTACATAGCAAATGCATAAAGACAACGTAGTTCGGACAAATGACAAAGACTAATTGACTTGACATGATGGACTTGACAAGGAATGACTTTTTTTTTGCATTTTCTTAATATTTTGACTTTGTTGGGGTTTCTTCAGGATGCTTTTTGATGTTTAGGTCTTTATTTAGGACATTTTATAATGTTATTGTCTTTCTCCAATATTTTTTATGATGTTTTTGTCTTTTTCAGGACATTTTTTGATGCTTTTGGTCTTTCTTCAGGACATTTTATGATGTTTTTGTCTTTTTTCAGGTCATTTTTTGATGATTTTGGTCTTTCTTTAGGATATTTTATGATGTTTTTGTCTTTTTTCAAGATATTTTATGATTTCCCAGACCATGTACAATACCCATTGTAGTCACATGACCAAAATTTTCCCCTAGTTAGGTCCAAGACTTAGCCAAAAAAATTTTAAGGGACGTGAAAGAGATAGTCATGGGATACCAGAGGGACAGTATATAAGACTTGATGTCAACTGCTTATCAACCATGAGAACAAGGGTATGATGTATTTCATCCTAGGCCAATATAGATAAAGTAACAATAGATGGCAAAGCAATGATTAATTATGCATGGCACCTGTTTGCCATGTTTTCACCATGGTACTTATCCAAAGTGCCTATTTGCTAGGTTTTCACCATAAGACAAATTATTTCTCTTAACTATTTTTATCATTTTTTATTTTTTTATTTTTTATTTTTATTTTTATTTATTTTATTTTTTTGGTGTCACCAAGATGCTTATTTGCCAGGTTTTCATCAAGGTGACGAATTTTTTTTATTTTTCAATTTATTTGTATTTTTTTTTTTTAAATTGACTCGACTTTTTGATGCTATGCATAGAACTTGCAGAGATGTAGACTATTGATGGGCTCTATCAATTGTTCACCATTTGTGGTAGCTAGCTGATACACTCCATAACCAAAAGAGGATATGATGATGTAAGGACCCAACTAGTTTGGTTCAAACTTGCTCAACTTTTCTCTGTCTACCTAATTCTTAGGGTTTTGCATGAGGACTTGAACTTCTTGACCATGACTCTCTTGTTGTAACTGTGACAGAGGTGGTTCTAATATGCTTGAAAATGGTTCAGGAAATTTTACCTTCTTTCTTCTAACATCTCCAACTCTTGCAGGCACGACTGTCTATACTTATCATCATCAGTGGGACTCGTAAGGAAGGAATTTCAACCTCAATGGGCAAGATGGCCTTAGTTCCACAGACCAGGGAAAATGGGGTGGCTCCTATGGGTGTACGAATGCTGGTTCGGTAAGCCCATAGAGTAGGGTTGAGTTTAATATGCCAGTCACAACCAGCATCATTGACAATCTCTTTTAGAATTTTATCAATGGTTTTATTTGACACCTTGGCTTGACCATTTTCTTGCAGGTAATACAGAGAGGAAAAATGATGTTGGATGTGAAATCACTCACATAACTCATGAATGTGTTTGTTTTTAAATGGATGTCTATTGTCAGTGATGATGGATTTCGAAAGGCCATACCAAAAAATGATGTAGTTAAGAATGAATTTGGAGATTTGTTTGTTAGTTATGTACATCAGGGGGATGGCTTTGATCCACTTCGTAAAATACTCAGTGGCGGTTATGATGAATTTGTGGCCATTAGACGAGGTAGGATGAATCTTTCCCATGAGGTCAAGTCCCCATTTTGCGAAGGGCCAAGGAGAAGTGATAAGTTGAAGTTCTTGTGCTAGAGCGTGAATCAAATCACTGTGAATCTGGCATTGGTGACAAGTCCTAACATATTCTAGTGCATCTTTTTCAATGGTTGGCCAATAGTACCCAAGTCTTGTTATCTTGTTGGCCAGAGTAGGACCACTTGAATGAGACCTTTATATACCCTCATGTGCTTCACGTAAGGTTGTGTGTGCTTCATTGGTCTTGAGACATCTAAGGGCGGTGCCATCAAAGCTATGATGGTAAAGGGTGTCACTGACAATGGCATATCTTGTAGCTTTTAGGATAAAATACTTCCTTTGGTTATTGGAAAAATTAGGTGGAAGGTTTTGGGACTTAAGGTAGTCATGAATATCTTGATACCAGGGAGAATTGAGACCAACAAGCTCACAAACCATCTCTAACTCTGGAATATCATAGGCAGGGACCAACAATTATTCTATTAGGAATTCTGGTTGAGGCATATTGCTTGGAATGTTGAGGAGAGAGCCTATTGTAGCCATTACATCTGCTACCTTGTTCTATGCTCTCAGAACTTGTTCAAAAGTCACCATATAAAAGTACGTTTGAAAATTGTCATCCATTCATTTGTAGGGTATCAGTTTCTCATCTTTTTTGTCATAGTCATCATTAACCTAGTTGATGACCAGCTGAGAATCCCCATAGACATGCAGTGTTGTGATTTTCCATTTTATTGCCATTCTAAGTCTTGTAACTAGTCCCTCATATTCTGCCACATTATTTGTGCATGGGAAAGCTATGCAAAAAGACTTAGGAATGGAATCTCCTTGAGGGGTGATGAACAGGATCCCTACCCTCGAGCCATGATTAGTATGTGATCCATCAAAGTAGAGTCTCCAAGGTGACTTCAGTTCCGTATGGAATATTGACTCATTTGGAAAATCTTCCACTAAAGGATGATCACTTTGTATAGGTGTGTTTGCCAGTTGGTTTGCTATGACTTGTCCCTTTATTGCCTTTCTTTCTACATATTGAATATCATACACTCAGAATCATGACCCATTTTTCCAGACGTCTTGTTAATGTTGCTCGACTTAATAGATATTTGAGGGGGTCAATATTTGCTACTAGTTCTGTCTGATGGCTTAACATATAATCCCTTATCTTTTGAGTTGCAAAGACAACTACTAGACAAGCACATTCAATTGATGTGGAATTCAATTCATACCTGACCAGTGTCTAACTGATATAATATATGGCCCTTTCTTTCTTGTCATGGTCATTCTGTGCTAGTAATGCCCCCAGTGCTGATGTTGTTGCTGAGATGTATAATATCAAAGGCTTTCCTAGAATGGGAGGCTTAAGAACTAGTGGAAACAATAGGTAGTCTTTTATTTTTTGAAAGGCCTCTTGGCATTTATCTGTTCACATGAATGGAATTCCTTTGTGTAGAAGATATTGGAATGGCTGACACTTGTTAGCCAATTATGTTATGAAGCGTTGGATAGATTGCAATGTGCCTTGTAAGGTTCTAAGTTCACTTATTCCTCTGGGTGGAGGCATGTCCATGATGGCTTTTACTTTTGATAGATAGACCTAAATGCCTTGTCGAGACACTATGTATCCAAAATTTTTCCTGATGTGACACCAAAGACACATTTCATAGGATTTAGTCAAACTTTGTATTCTTCTAGCCTCTTGAAAATTGTGTCTAACACCTTCAGATGATCTTTTCTTGTCATTGATTTAGCCAAAAGGTCATCCCAGTAATCTTCCATTATCTTATGCATCATGTCATGAAAGATTGTGGTCATTGCTCTCTCATATGTGGCACCTGCATTTTTAAGACCAAACGGCATGACATTCTAGGAGTATGTACCCAAAGGGTAAGTGAATGTTGTTTTATGTTGATCTTCAGGGGAAATATGAATATGATTGTAGCTAGAGAAACTATCCATGAGGGAAAACATCTCATATCCTACTATGAGGTCGACTATGATATCAATATTTGACAAAGGAAATTCATCTTTTGGGCATTCCTTGTTTAAGTTTCTAAAATTTGTGTAGACTTAGATCATCCAATTTGGATTTGTTACTAGAACTAGGTTAGATATCCATTCAACATAATCAATAGACCATATGAACCCAGTGTCAAGAAGTTTCTTCAACTCAGCCTTGACCAGTAGAGTGACCAGAGGATGCATTTTATGGAGCTTCTATTTAACTAGTTTAGCATTTGGCAATAATGGTAGATGGTGTAGACATGTTCTGAGTCTAGTCCAGGCATGTCTGCATAGGACCATGCAAAGTTGATCTTATGGTCAACAAAGAATTTGTGAAATTCCAGTTTCTCTTCTTTAGTCAAGGATACTGCAAAGAGGACCATTTTGGCATCTTTTGTTGTTGATATATTATCTTCCATGGTGTCTTCTATGAGCATAGCTGGTTTCTCTTGAGTTATGAGAAGAAAGTCTAGTCCTCCATCTTTGGGCACCTTAGAGAGGTTTTCACCCATAGATATGTCCTTTGTTTTTACTTTTTTGTCGTTAGAAGATGCCTGTCGATTTTCACCTAAATACATTTCATTTTTTGATCTATCCTTATTTTTAATTTTGCTACTGGAGGATGGAGCAATCTCACCAAAGTAGGCTGCACAATCTTGGTCAATGGTAAATCCTGCCTTGTGATCACCACTAGGTAGGCCCTCACGTAATCCCATAAACTTTGCAATGGCCTCATCATTCTGAAAGGTGTCCAGGACTGGCGGGCCTTGTTGATCCCATTTGATTAGTTAAGGATGGACTAGGGTAATGCCATCGTCAACATTGGTGAATTGTGGGGAGGATGCAAAAAGCATGCAGACAGATTTAGAGATATTGTAGATGAAGTTACCATCGTCTAATTCCACATCAGCCTCTATCCAATATTTCCCTTCACTTGTTTCATATTTGTTGTCAAAGTAGGGGATAAATGACTCAGACTTGTGGTTGTTAGTGTCATCTGGAAACTAAGAGGGATTTGACTAATGGTTACTAGATTCAAGTGGTAGGTCTTATATGTCATGGGGAAGGGGAATGGAATTGTGACTATTTGGTGCTTGATCAATTTTAAATGTTTTCCAAAAATTTTGTGTAGAGGTTAGCTCCCCATCTTTAAGGAACAAATCATCGAGGCAACAATCACTTAAGGATCTTTGGGAGCCAAATTCCCACTCATGAGAGTCAGTTTTGGTAAGGGATTCCTTGGTGCTCTCAACACTTTTTGAAGCATTCATTTGCTCACTCAAAAGTCCATTGGTACATTGGTCGTCATTATTGGGCAATCCATACCCTAACCCAAGATACTTTGGTATGTTGAAAGGTTTTATGGGCTCTCTTCATTCATTTTTATTTCTTCCTAGGCCACTAGTTCCATCATATCCTTTAGGCTTCATTATGTCATACCCTTGGGTATGTGCAGGATCAAGATTGGCCAAAAAGTGGCAATATGCTGGGTATTTGTAGGGTATGTGGCTGACGAATTTTTTTTTACTAAAAATTGATGAAATGAAAAGGGTTTTTAAAGGAGATTCTCATCTATCAACCAATATAAATTATGTTTTATTTTGAATTTAATAAATAATTATTATTCATTTTCTATTTGAATTACAACTAAAGTGTTGATTGATAGGCTGATTGAAAAACATCTATAGCTTTCAAACTGTATCACATTTTTTGAATCCAAAATATGCATCACATTCTATGCTTCATATACTAGAGGATTAGAAAAAGAAAAATTGAATTTCATTAAGTTTTGACCAAGTTAAGGTGGTCAAACATACGAGTTTTTATATTTTTAAAAGTTGTAATAAAAAATTCATAATTAATTATTTACTTGGAAAAAAATTATAGAAAAATATGCATCACATCCAGACATGAGTCCTCTACTTATTTCTAAAATCTTATAAAAAAATATTATCATTTTATTGTGGTTAGGGTGGTCGGACATACACCTACTATTTTTTCCCTGAAATTTAAGTACCACTGCATTGAAATTTCAAATTTTCACCAAATAGATTTTTTTTATTTTTTAAATAAACCTAGTATTTTATAAACTACATTCAATTTGCTACAAATTCTATTCTTACATATTTTTGAAATAATATAGATAACTTATTCAAATTTTTACGTCAAGTTGCCTAACTCTAATTTTTCTGAATTTTTTGCCACTTAAGGGCCCTTTTTTTTCCATGATGATCCTGCACATGCCCCCCTTGCCATATTTCTTAACTGGTAATGGGGGTAGATCTGCCATTTCTTTATAGAGACATCCTGTAATATCGACTAGGTCCTTGTTACTCATGTCTCCCCATTTGATGAAAACTATTTTTGGTGGAACTTTGAAAATTTCTTTGGGTTCCATTCTAAAACATGGACGACCATAGACCTTTAGAGACTTGGGTATTGTTGTGATGCTATATGCTATATGTAGTTTGAATTCTCCATAGCTGAGGTCCTAGATCTTGACATTGGACTCATTCTTAGGAAGTGTGGAAGATGGTGGTGTGGCAGAATATGTAGAGGGAGTGGACATGGAAGATGATGCGAGTGTAGATGGGTCAATGTATTTAGAAGAAGAGGAGTCGAGAGCTTCTTAGTTGATGGGCACTCAATTTTTGGAAATACTCCTTAAGTTGGTGCAATATTGAAAAGGGTCAGGGTCTCCATATATAGTGATTTTTGTGCCGTCAAATGGGAATTTTTAGCATTGGTGATATGTGGAGGAAATGGCTTTTAGGGCATGAATCTATGGGTGGATGAGTAAGATGTTATAAGGTAATTCTAAATCCAAGACCTGGAAAGTTGTATCCACAATGATGGGTCCCACTCTAATAGGAATGGAAATAACACCTCTAGAAGAATGTTCTTCGTCATCATATTCTCTTATGACTATACTCTTTGTAGGGTCTATGCATACATCAAAAAATCCTAGAGCCTTAACTAACTTCAAGGAGTATATGTTCAATCCTGCTCCACCATCTACTAAAACTCTTCTGACCTTGTGCTTATGGACAAAAATTTTGATGTGTAGTGCATCGTTATGGTTGGTCTTGGGTGATGAGTAATCTTGATTAGAAAAAGTGACATGATCAGGTGTAGTGAGGTATCCCTCCATGGTCTCAAATTGGTTGACATCAATATCCTTAGGGATTGATGAATCTTGCAGGGTTTTATCCAGGATAGCCTTATGCATGGGAGAGATACAGAGCAGCTAGAGTATGGAAGTCTATGCGAGAGTTTTTCCAAGCTAGTCGATAAAGTTAAATTGAATCTTAGGCTACCATTACTTTGTGGTCAATAAGCCTAAGTATGGAAATCTATGCGGGTTGTGACTGCCTAGGAGATGGACCAGGTATGGTGATCTTGGGTTGCCTAGTAGGAGGCAGACCGGCTATGATGATCTTGCCACTTCGAGTAGTGGCATTGCATTGGGGTGCTTGTTTGACTATGATGATGTTGATGTATTCATCATCAGTTTGAACATTGTTAATAGTAGGTCCACCTGAATAGTCATACTTGGTGTGGGCATAATTGACTTGATTATTGTTTGTCTTAGGACTTGACGTGGAAGCTTTATTAGAACCATGGTTGTAGACATCGAAATTTGGTTTAAGTCTGCGACTTCCATATTCTTCATATTTCGTATTCTTCATGGTCATTGATTAAATAATCTTAATTATTTAATTAATTCATCTTCTATTAATTCAGCTTCTATTAATTCATCTTCTATTAATTCTTCTATTAATTAAATAATCTTAAGTATTTAATTAATTCACATTTTCTTTAGTCTATCTGATTAATTAAATAAACGCTTTTTATTTAATTATCTTACTAATTAACCTTATCCTTCTTGTCAAATTAAATAAATTATTAGTTAATTTATTCTTTATCATATTTCAACTATAATTAAATAAATTTATTATTTATTTAATTATTCATTTAAAATCCCTTCATCATTTAATTAAATAAATATTATTTATTTAATTATTCTTCAAATATCGAGTCTTGAATTAAATGAATTATTTAATTCATTAATTCTATTTTAACGCATTCCTCTATATTTTAGATAATTATGTGAGTTATCTAAGTATTCACTTTTACTCAACTCGACATCTATTTTAATCACTCAGTTAACTCTTCATTTGATGTTTGAGTGGCTGTCTCGAGTAATCTCTTCGTCAGATCATTCAATCATCCAATTCTAACTTATTTGCGTGTACATGCGGATTAATTACATATTCTTATTTAATTAATTAAACCTCATGCGTGCATTCAAACAAGAGTCGTTATAATCAATCTTTATCTTTGTCATGCAAAGATATTTCTTCTATTTTCGAATACCGAACTGAAGATTAAATCATTTATTTAATATTTAATCCTATTTCTAGTTTGTATCACTCATGTCATTACTGACAGTTATCAGAATGCATGTCTAATCAGTCGATCTCAACCATCTGTTGGTCTTCTAATCTTGGCCTGTCGTTCGAATAATCAATTTTCTATAAATTGATTTGTCATTCTTCATTCCACTCTCTCTCGCGAAATCTTATGACTTTTGAGAGCACCTTTTTCTTGAATCTTCGATATTTTGCTAATCTTTATCTTAGGCTATACTTGCATGAATTTACTAAAAATCTGAGGGAAATTATACTACACAAGCAAAATGGAGAAGGGCAATCGAGATGAATCATGGAAATACATTCGAAATTGGTGAGATTGTTCTAGTTTTGTTTACGTTTCTGACTTTCCTATGTTCTTTGTTACTTAACATTTAGATTTGCATCTTAGATTTTAGTATTGCATTGTTTTCTTCTAATCTTCATTGTTTTCTATTGTGCACTTTCTATGGCATTACATTTGGTGAACCCGACGTGAAGACACCATCTTTGCGGATCCGTAGATCTTTTATTTTTGGTTTTTGCAGATTATTCGTACGGAACGACGCATCTAAAGTTTCCTAAACTGCAATTGACTTTCTGAACCGCATCTGATAGAGGAAATGATGCATATGAATTTTCTTGAACCGCAAGTGATTTTATGAGCCACAACTGAAGAAGAAATGACACATCTAACTGGTAACGAAATGACGCAATTGACTGGTAAAATTTTATTTCTGTTTTCTGCAATTTAAAATTTTCAATTGATTTTTGTGTTACTAATATCTTATTTTCAGCGTGTGGCCATTTGGAGTTAACAAGCTGTTGCAAGACGATTAACGAAGACAATATTGAAAATTACTAATTAGTTTTTCTACAGGACGCTTGTCGACGACCCTAGTTAAATTTTGAAACAAATTGTTTGGTAGCGTAGCAAATCTTTCCTTTGGTTAAAATTAACAAGTGTTTACTATGTTTGGTATGAAAGCACAAGTCTGGTCACCCTTACGACTTGGTACATCGAAGTATCCTCTCCCCTTGTGCATCCGTGCGATCCTGGGTGTAAGAGAAATGGTTACCAACTTTAGAACTTGGGCCTGTTCTGGTGGGAAAAAGTACTCACCCCAGGATGACTCAGACCGGTAGCACCCTGAACTCGAGGGACTTCCAGCTGGTATATAAAAGTGGGTTCTTGGGGAAACCCCAAGAATCACGAGTGTGGTTTCGACGAGATGGATCCGAAAGGGGACTCGCGCCATATGGATCACACCCCATGAACGGAATGCCCGTACTAAATACCTTTTGTTTTAGAGACCAACCTATTTGTGGCCGTTGTTTGGTATAGTGCAGGGTACAGTATCATGCCTGAAGATACTCACTACTGATCCCCTTGAGTAGAGATAGCAGTTCTTGGGAGGTCATTGCCCAAAGAATTCAAAATTGGTGTGCTCGAAAGACGTTAATGAGCTATGGAGGGGAGCCAATGCCACCAAATTCCTAAGCTATCCGCTCTCGAGAAGGAAAGGTGTTCATCACCAATCCGGGGTATAATAGGTGGGCTATACCAAGTATACAAACCCTAGGCCTTTGGCCTATTAGGATGTGCATGTCTGTTATCACTTTAAACGTTCTTTGAGTCCAAAATCGAAACTGAAAACACTTTGTCTTACGACTGTCTTTGATTGTCAAAATTTGATCATGAAAAATGGAGTCAGTTTAAATTTCATGTCACTGAAAATTCACAGAGAGTCGCAACTATTCACTAGAAACACGCATCTAATTTTTAGAGTCGCATCTGTTAAGTTTTGAGTCGCAACTATAATTTTGAGTCGTATCTGTTAATTTCTGAGTCGCATATGTCATTTTAGCTCGCAATTGCTTTGGAAAAATTGCATGCGTTATATTCTGAGTCGCATCTGTTAGTTAGAGTCGCATCTGGTAAATTTTGAGTTGCATCTGTCAGTCAGACCGCAATTGTTAATTTTGGAACGCATCTGTTAAATCCTGAGATGCATCTGTCTGATTATCAGAAAACCAGAATTCATAGTCACTGTCCAGTCATCACGTCTACACCAGTTTCAGTTGTCTTCACACAAACAGTCCTTGAAACAGAAACCTAAAATGATTTGCTCAATTTTGCATACTTTAGGGTCATTTAGTCATTACCATAGTTGTCTTTAGTTAGACTTTAGCTTCATCTTAGGGTACATATCACCTTGCATTAGACTTATAGAAAGGTCACTTTTACAAACTTTAGGAGTAGTCCACCATCTATACTCTAGAAAGGTCATAGTGTCAACAAAATTTGTCATTGAACCTAGTCTTATCATCTTATACTTTGTCCTACAGAGAGTCCTCCTAGCTCATCAATCTAGTTAGGAAACTCAACTTGTCTTTGATCCTCATCCTACATTGGTTCCTTAACTAAATTGACACCTTGGTTTGACTTTAGGCAGTTGGTCCCTTTATCTTAGGTTTGTAGAACTGATCACTTTAGGGTCTTGCTTAGACCTTTGCATCTTTAGAGTCTAGACTACTGTCATCCTAGGACATCCCTTATTTTGCATAAGAAAATCCCAAAAACATAGACTAGGGTCATACTGTTCGTAGGTATAGTCTTGCATTTCCTGCATATTGAGCTTGTCTTACATGGTTGAAACTAGGTCTAAGAGAAGAGAGAGAGAAAACATGTCGAACCCAAATGAGTTCATCAATCCATTTTCTTCCAGACCTCATAAGACTCTGTTAGAAAAATTCACCACTAGAAACACTCAAGGACATATTGCAGTAGAGGACATAGAGGCTACCGCACAGGACCCTGAGTTTTCCTCTTTTGTAGATGAGTACCTAGCAAATGATCGTCAACGATTTTTAGGCAAATTGCTAGCTGAAGGTGCTACTTTACCTCCTAGATTTGATATCAACACCTTACAAACTCAACCTACACAAGGGACAAATACTACGACTGCTAGTACTACTATACCTCAGGTCAGCACAACTATGCCATCTAGCACATCTACACAGAGTATGACAGTCCATACGTCTCCATTTGGTATGTCTAGCATGACATCGAGATTTAATTTCACTGTAGGGGCATCATCATCCACTCCCTCTGGTCCTCTTGCTGGGATTAAAAGACCTAAAACGTTAGCCCATACATCTTATGTTGGTGTTACAAGTGCACAATCAACAACCATACCTACTACTAGTATCATGGGTACCTTACCACAACCGATGGCCATACCTAGTGCTCAAATCACTAGTACTATACCAAGGATTACACAAAGAGGGGGCATTCCCTCCTTCCAATATGGCAATCAACATCCATTCTCCCAGACTAGCAGTCAAAACCAATTTACATCGATTCTGAATCAGAATCCTTTTTCACAGATTGGTAGTCAGAATCCATCCACATAGATTCCAAGTCAAAACCAATTTACACCGATTCTGAATCAGAATCCTTTTTCATAGATTGGTAGTCAAAATCTGTCTACACAGATTCCAAGTCAAAACCAATTCACATCGATTCTGAATCAGAATCCTTTTTCATAGAGTGGTACTCAGAATCTGTTTACACAGAACCCAGGTCAACACCAATTTATGCAGATACCAGATCGGACCACATTTACCAACATTCCGAGTCCAAATCCACCTCATATGCCAATGTTCAATCAAAATCCATCATGGGACTTTGGATTTCAGAATACATACACGGATCCGCATAATCCTCCTAGCACATCTTTGACCCAAGTTGATGTCCTACAAACACAAATGCATGCATTAAAAATGCAAATGGATAACATGTCGGTGTCAACTAAGAAATCATTTTCAACAAAGGACATATGCCCATTCCCCTTTGATAGATCATTGTACATGACACCTTTCCCTCACGGATATGTCATACCGAATCTTCCTAAGTACAATGGCAAACAAAATCCAATAGAACATATCAAGGAATTTTCTACCATATTCATAGATGTTGCTTATGACCCCACATATCTTATGCGGCTATTTCCCAGAAGTCTTGTAGGAATTGCACTAGAGTGGTTTTCGGGTCTAGATTCTGGCATTAGATCTTGGGGGGAACTAGTTGAGAAATTTGTGGAGCAATTCGCCTTCAACATAGACCACGAGATAAATATAGCAACCTTGTGCCACACAACACAAGATGAAGGTGAAACATTCATTTCTTTCTTCCAGAGATGGAGAACTATTGCTAGTAGGTGTCCTATCGAGATACCCGAAAAGAAAAAGGTTACAATTTTTCAAGGAAACCTTCATCCAAAACTCAGGAGTAACTTAAGGGTACATTGTTGCATATCTTTTTCAGAACTAGTGGAAAAAGGGGTGATAATAGAGAAGGATCTCATTGAAAAGGGTGAACTCAAGATGACGACATCCAATCGAAACCCAATCGTACAAAACACCCCCACGGATAGAAACAAATCTTTGGTCTCGCAACAAAAATGTCACAAATGATGGGGTGGTTGATGCTAAAACACTACAAGCAGGACCCCTCCTCACATTGCAAGGACCTCATACTTTTGCCAACACACTTAATGATGTCAGTCAACCTCTTAATATGGTCCAAAACACTCAACATCCATAGCAAAGGAGATTTCAGAAACATGAATTCACTCTCTTAGGGGAACCCATTGAGTCAGTGTTCAAACAACTGTTACAACATAACCTCATACAGCTGTAGGAACCAAGACAATACGATCCAGGACAGTTTAAACCAGCTTGGTGGGATGACAATGCCTTTTGTAATTATCATAGGACTAAGGGACATAACTTACAAAACTGTCGACAACTAAAGAATATCATACAGAATCTTGTTGAAAGGAGAATTATTGAAGTTAGTGGACAAAAACAAAAGACATCAAACACTGATCATCAAGTCTTTTCGGACCCACTACATGACCACGGGAAAGGAACTGTCCCCAGTTCGAGTACTAAGACCAATATGTCAGCCAATTATGCGAGTATCAAACATGATTATGATAATGGAAAAATCATTCATTGCCTTTGTGTTGCTGATCAAAACATCAATACCATTACTATCAATGCTAATCCTGAGTGTGCGATCAATACTTGTCGTACTAAGTTCACTATCCAAGGCCCTCCATCACAGCAAACACCCCAACCTTCCAAGTTACAATATAACCTACTTGACCAATTGGGGAAGACACCAGCCCAAATTTCAATCTTGGAATTGTTGCGTATCTCTCCTGAGCATCGATCTATCCTCGATAAAGCTTTACAGAACACCACGGTCCCTAATGACCTTGATGTCAATCATTTCTAGGAAATGGTGGACTACTTGACCAATAATCATCATGCCACATTTTGTGAACAAGACTATGCGATGGGAAAGACGAACCACAATGACCCTTTACATCTAGAAGTCCTTGTTGATGACACCAAAGTTAGATGAGTTTTGGTAGATAGAGGAGCAAGGTTAAATCTATGCACATTAAAACTAATTAAGGCATTAGGTATTTCAGAAGCATGTGTAGACACCACCAAGAGTATTGTAATTAAGGCTTATGATGATGAAGAACGAAAATCAAAGGGGGTGGTAACACTTCCTATCAGAATTGGTCCTGTAGTAATGGAGACAAACTTCCAGGTCTTGGATCTCACCCTCCCTTATAATCTTCTGCTAGGTAGACCATGGATTCATGCCATGAAGGCGGTCCCTTCCACGTATCATCAGTGTCTTAAATTCCCTTACAATGGCACCAAAATAACTATAGATGGTGATCCCGATCCTTTTCAGTATTGCACCAATCTAAAGGAGATCCCTCAATGCCAAGTGCCAGTAAACCAAGAGGCCTCACCGTTTAATCCATCTTCTTATGTTGACCCATCCACGCTCACTCAAACCTCTATTTCACCCTCACTTCCTACCACTCCTAGGGTTGAGATCCGAGACAAGGGTTGTGGAGAGTATTACATGAAGGCTTCTTATTGTGTTAGCCATTTGGTTCCTCCTAAGTCATATGGTTTACCTACAATAGGTAGGGGATGATCTATGATCACTATACAAGTTCCCCCCACAACAACTTTCACCAAATGAGGTGAATTAAGCAAAGAGGCTATAGATGCAGAAGATGTCACTTCCTGGCTATATAAGGAAGATAATCAGGAACCCCTTTTACTTGCTTATATTCCTACAAGTCTATATGGAAAGGGTTTCAAAATCATGCAAAGCAAAGGATATGATGGACAAAGTGGTTTAGGCTTAAACCAAGATGGCAGAATTGAACCAATAATTTTTTCTCAGTGGCCAAAAGGAGTAGGGCTAGGGTTTCAACCGATCTAGATTGGCGTTCCTAGTACCCCATTACCCTTACTTGAGGAAGTACGTGCTTCAAAAGATATTAAGACATCTCACAAACTAGTAGACCAATATCATTGTGACTCCCTCGATTCTAATGATTATGAGGGGGAATCGCTATCCTCTACTTCTCCCATGGACCTTGACAAATTATTTGGAGAACTGGACTTGATGTTAAGTTCCTCACCCAATCCCTTAAATTCATGTCTGCCAAAGAAAATGACAAAAGAGGAATGGTTTAAACACTACTATTTGGAATCACTTGATCCTACCTCTTGGCAACCTGAGCCATCTGTTTCCGATAGTCAAACCTTGGCATTAGGCCCACCTATTCATCCACCTAGACCCAAACCTAAGAGCAAAGAGGACTTGGTAGAAGACTTTTGTAATCACATGAATAATTCAATCTTTACCTTGACCCCATTAGACTTTGATAACTCCGATGATGACATGCCCTTAGTTTATCCCCAACTCATTGATTGGGATCAGCAAGACACACCCGTCTTAGACACTTTCGAGAACAACGAAGCAATTGTTGAGTTCCTGGGATTGCGTGAAGGCATACCTAATGGGGATCATAAAGCTAGTTTTACCATTGACTTGGACAACAAAGCATATTTTGGGGAATCTGTTCAACCCTCCAGTCACAAAAATGAGAAAATGAATTAACAAAATAAAAAGGATGAGTCTCTAGGTGAAAACTGAAAGGCACCTTTAGACAATGAAAAAGTAAAAAGAAATGACGCATCTGAAGGTGAAAACCTTTCTCAGGCACCTAAGGATGGAGTTTTGAAAATTATCCCTATTGCGCAAGAAAAGTCACCCATGCTCGTTGAAGAAACCGTAGAGGTCAACATAGGCACAAAAGAGAATCCTCGACTGGTTTATTTGGCAGCGTCATTGACAACAGAAGAGAAATTAGAATTCCATGACTTCTTTGCATAGAGACAGATAAATTTTGCTTGGTCATATGCGGACATGTCAGGGTTGGATCCTAAACTTGTTCTACATCACTTGCCCTTACAACCAGGTGCCAAAATAGTAAAACAGAAGTTGAGAAAAATGCATCCACAAATTGTTTTATTAGTCAAGGTAGAACTCAAGAAATTGTTAGACGTTGGTTTTATCAGATCTATCGACTATGTAGATTGGATTTCCAATCTTGTACCAGTCACTAAACCAACTGGGGGCATCGACATCTGCACTGATTTTAGAGATATCAACAAAGATTGTCCTAAGGATGACTTCCCTTTGCCTAACATAGACATGATAGTTGACATGATAGCAGGATATGAGATGTTGTCCCTTATGGATGGATTTTCAGGATATAACCAGATCAGAATTGCAACTAAAGATCAACATAAGACAGATTTTACTTGTCCTTGGGGAACGTATTGCTGGAATGTTATGCCCTTCGGACTCAAGAATGCAGGAGCAACCTATCAACGTGCCATGACTACTATCTTTCATGATCTAGTACACACTTATGTGGAGGATTATGTCGATGACCTTATTGTAAAATCCAAGACAAGGGCAGAACATCTACAAGTTTTAGACAAGATATTTTAGAGGCTAGAAAACTATAAAATGAGACTTAATCCAAAGAAATGTGTGTTTGGAGTCAAGTCAGGAAAGCTGTTAGGTTTTATCATTTCTAGACGAGGCATTGAAGTGGATCCTGCTAAGGTGAAAGCAATTATGGATATGCCTCCTCCCACTAATCTCAGTCAACTAAGGACACTACAGGGAAGGTTGCAATCTATCAAAAGATTTAAAATGCAGCTAGCAGACAAGACACATCCTATTCAGCATCTTCTTAGGAAAGGAGTACCATTTGTATGGACAGCTAGGTGTGAAGAGGCTTTTCAACTGATTAAAGAGTATTTACTCACACCACCTGTCTTAATGCCACCTGTTGAAGGAAGACCATTGATTCTTTATATTATGGCAACCCATTCATCACTTGGAGCATTGCTTGCACAAAATGATGATGAAGGTCATGAACGGGCAGTCTATTATATCAGTTGGATTTTGGTAGGTTATGAGCTCAACTATAGTAACATTGAACGTGCCTGTCTTGCAGTAGTATTTGCTACCCAAAAATTGAGGCACTACATGCTAAACCATCAAACAATTTTGATCGCTAAAATAGACCCTCTGAAATATCTTCTCAGCAAGGCAGCATTAACAGGACGATTGGCCAAATGGGTTATGATTCTTAGTGAGTATGATATCCAGTATGTAGAAATAAAAGTTATTAAAGGACAGGTCATTGCGGATTAGTTAGTTGATGCACCCATACAGGTAGATCATCCATTATTTGTAGACTTTCCTGATGAGTTCATATTCACATTTTACACAAACATAGCATGGAAACTATACTTTGATGGCTCACATACAAATCATGGTTCAAGGGTTGGTATACTGTTTATCACACCACAGGGTGATTCCATCCCTAAGTCATTCAGGATTGCATTTCCATGCACTAACAACATGGCGGAATATGAAGCTCTAGTGACAGGTTTACGCATGGCAGTCAAGTGGAAAATCAAGAGCCTATAGGTATATGGCGATTCCCAACTGGTAATAAGACAGGTAAATGATGATTATGAGACTAAGGATGAGAAGCTTGCTCCATACAAGTGCATGGCTGATAGCTTTAAAGAGTACTTTGATAGAGTCAAATTTCATCAGATACCTCATGTTTTAAACAAAGCAGCAGACACTATGGCTACAATTGCATCACTTCTTGACATTCCTAACAATGTGCCTAAGTTTGAGTTCTTGGTGGAACAAATTTTGGTCCCAGCCTATGATATCCTAGATTCTGAAATGGTGTGTGACATCATTGGTCCCGATTCCCCATGGTACAAAGAAATCTATGATTACCTTCATACCGAAGTCATACCCACTGGCCTATCAAATAACCAATGTAGGAAATTCCTCCGCAAGTCAGCCAAATACACCATATTCGGAGACACCCTATATAGACATGCCTTAGATAATACCCTACTGAGATGCCTTGATTCTACTGAAGCACAAACAACCTTGCGTGGGGTGCATGAGGGTATATGTGGTTCCCATTCTAGCAGTCCTACCTTAGCCAAAAAGATTATGAGATTGGGTTATTACTGGCCTACAATGGAAAAAGACTCATATGTCTTTGTAACGAAATGCTGCCAATGCCAAGTTCATGGAGATTTGATACATGCCCCAGTAGAGGAGCTTCGTCCTATCATGTCACCATGGCCCTTTGCCCAATGGGGACTCGACCTCATAGGTAAGATCCACCCCACATCATCCAATGGACACAAGTTCATTATCACTGCCACTGAGTACTTTATGAAGTGGATTGAAGCCATTCCTATGACATACATTACCGGCACATAGATTTCTAGATTTATCCTGAACTATATCATCTTTCGATATGGTGTCCCTCAGTCCATCATTACGGATAATGGCCGCCCATTTAAGAACCAAGAAGTCTGCCACCTGGGTGATGAATTTCATATCCAACATCACTTTTCCACTCCATACTACCCACAAGGTAATGGCCAAGTGGAGGCGTCTAACAAAACCATCATTAGAATACTCAAGAAGACTGTCAATGATGCTAGTCATGACTAGCATTTACAGCTTAATCCTGCCTTATGGGCTTATCGCACAAGTATCCATACTCCCACTAGTGCTACCCCATATTCACTTGTTTTTTGTTCTGAAGCCATTCTGCCTATTGAGGTCGAGATTCCTTCCCTAAGGGTATCCCTGAAAGGCCACATTGATGATGAAGAGTACCGAGTGTCGAGACTCCATGAGCTAGAATTCCTAGATGAGCGAAGACAGAAGGCACTAGACCATCTCCAACCATATCAGAATCACCTTCGTCATAGCTATAATAGGAAGGTCTTGAACAAAAACTTTGACATTGGTGACCTAGTTTTAATGGAGAACCTAAAGAATCAAACAGAAAGAGAAAAACCAGGAAAGTTTGAACCTAATTGGTTAAGACCTTATGTTGTTACAGAAGCTTTTGGATCAGGAGCGTACCAACTCTCTACTCCTAAAGGCAAACCATTGTCCTCACCAATCAATAGTATGCATCTGAAAAAGTTCTACGCATAGCTTCTGCGAGCCTTTGTCCTAATTAGCAAAAAGACAAAAAAAAAAAAATCATTATCAAGGTGAAAACCTGGCAAACAGGCATCTTGGTAACACCAAAAAAATTAGATAATATAGAAAATAGTAAAGACAAATCATTCGTCCAATGGTGAAAACCACTTCGGTGGCGCTTTGGATAGGTACCATGGTGAAAACCTGGCAAACAAGCGCCGTGTGTACTCAACTCTGCTCCTTTGTCTACTATTATTGTAGTCCACTGCCCTTTACATACTACCTATCACTGTACATACTACCTATCCCTATACATATCCATTATCTTTTGTTTCCATCGCTTGTATATATCATTCATAATAAGTGGTAGTCTTTCCCATAACTTGGAACAATTGACATTGAGAGCATTTCATATCCCCCATTTTACCTTATTCATAGTCAATTGGTCTTATACTCGATTGGGGGCAAATACTTGCCATGTGTCATACTGGTTCTTACATTGGTTGTGTTGAAGACATAAAACCATGAAAAATCCACGAACATCGCAAAATGACCTGAGAACACACAAAAAAATTAGAAAACTTCAAAAAGACAAAAAAATCAAAACATTTTGAAAATCCAAAAATAGAGTCAGAGTCAGTCGCACTTGTCAGTCTTTGTCGATTGTCGAACTACATTGCCTCTGCGACTGGACGTAGGCAAGGCCATCTACTAATGTGCCCCTGAGGCATTAGGTTAGTCTGTTTAGGTTTGTCTGTATAAATTCATGGTTCAATCCATATGTATATATGACAAGGTCATTTGGTCGTGTCGAACTACGAGGTCTCTGCGTGTATAATGTAGGCAAGGCCATCAATCGATGAGCCCCTGAGGCTACACTAGGTTAGTCCATTAGGGTTCGTCACATTCACTTTCACACATGTCTTCTATTTGTAGTCAGTCTTGTTGGTCAAGTCAAGTCGAACTATGAGGTCTCTGTGTGTACAACGTAGGCAAGGCCATCACACGATGAGTCCCCGAGGCCACACTAGGTCAGTCCTTTAGGGTTTGTTGTCACATCATATCAAGTCATGTATCAATCTAGTGAACAAGTCAACAATGTCTCTAAGTCAAATCAAACACCTTGCCAAACAAAACAACCAAAATGGATCAACTAATGTTTGCTACAGGATGTGTCCTTCTTGGAAACAAACACTATCAAAACAATCAACATGTATCTTGTTCAGGATGAGTCCTTCCTGAATACTGATATCAACAAAACAACCTATGTCTTATTCAGGATGAGTCCTTCCTGCATAATTTACAAGGTCACACAATCAAATATAGCCTTACACAGGTTATCACATCAACGGTATCTAACTTGACATCTTATACGATACATGTCTTTCTAAAACCAGGCTTTGTCATGCCTTATATAGATAGTCATAACATCGAAACCAGACTCACAGTCTTATCTGATGTGTATCTCCTGAAATTAGGCTCTATCAATCAACAAATCAAACAAACAAATCATGTTTTGGCAAATATTTTACTAGCTTTTTGACTTTATGGCTTATTTATCTTATCATTTATCTTGAATTGATGACTAGGATTCATGTTACTAGCTTTCTCAAGGATGTCCCATGAAGGATTTAGAGAAGCAACGATGTATCAGAATTCTATTTCTTTGACTGTTGTCTGTCGACTGTCTGTTAACTTTGATTTTGAGTCATGTTACCAGTTTCCTCAAGGATGTCCCATGAAGGATTTAGAGGAGAAATGATGTCTCATGACCCGTCTTTTACTTTGTTTGCTGTCTATGGTTTGTCCTGACAAAAAGACTAGGGCAACTTGTGACCTTAGTATGAGTTAATGACAATCCTTGTCTGCGACTGTCTGTTATTAGCAAGTGGATGACCTTGCACACCTTGATCTATGTCATATCACAGTGTTTTTCTCCATTTGTATTAGTCTCACCCAATGATGATAAAGTGCAATACCCTTTGTGATACAGCAAAATATCGAAGATTGTTAATACTAACATCTATCTTTTGTCTTTCATTCTTTCTCGATCTTTCTTTCTGCACTATCAGTTCTTCTTTCTTGCATTATGATGGAGTCCTGTGACATAAAACATTGTGCATCATCCTACATCAACATACATGTTAGAAACATACATACATATAGGCATATTTCACATCTAGATTATTATGGCATAATAGACAATAATAATCAAAACCAATACACATCATAAGCATTCCATGTACAAAGCAAACTGTAAATACATGCATCACATTACATTGGTATAGCATCACATGTCATCTACATCATACATATAACATCACATTGCATCTCATAATCATATAGGATCAACATCATATAGAATTGTACATCACATAGAATCACCATTATATCATTAACTACATAAACATCATAAAATAAATATGATCATCCATCACATAGGCATATCATATAAACATCACATGTATAAATAAATACTGCATAATCAGTACATAGAAATGTATATCATGAGAATCACCACCAAAATCATATATATATATATCGCTCAACTGTGTCACATCACAATGTCATAATGTATCAATAAATACATGGAAGCCTCCAGGCTATAAGATCAAAATACCATGTCTCAAATGAATCTCAGGCAGTATCTCTATCCTGAACTGCCACTGCCATCATGCTGGTAGTGTGTGGGAGAATGATGCTGGGAACCTGCTAATCTCTGAGTTGTGGGAGGTCTGTCATATGGCCCTGCTTTGCATGGCTGATCCACCCCCTCTGTGCTGACTGTCTGAGTGTGGGTCCTGGTCTAGGACCTGCTACTTTGTGCTGCTGAGAAACTAGGAGCTCGTCTCTCTAAGGGAACCTCTGCCTCATATAGGTCCCAATAGTATCTCTCCCTCTCTCCAGCTCTAACTAACTCTCTGACAAATGTAGCTGATGGTCCTGTACACAATGCCCTAAGCTCTGTGAACCTCTACTCAGTCTCCTACCGCCAGGCTATAGCCTGATCCCTATCCATCAAAGCTCTGTCCCTCTCCATCCGATAGGCATCCCTCTCAGCCATCAACACTCTCATCTGATCCTCCAAGGAGGCAACCTAGGCTCGCAATGTATCCATGTCTGGATCCTCAGTCCCTCTCTCATCCTGTCTGGCCCTATCTATCCCATCCTCCTCATCCAGCTCCTCCAGGATCTGATCTCAAATCTCTCTCTCGTGATCATCATCCTCATCATCATCCTCTTGGTAGGCACCTAGCAACCCTAGATTGTCAACCTCTGCCTCCTCTCCACCTGCCTCCTCAACACCTCCCTCCTCTCTGCCTGCCTCCTCAGCACCTGCCTCCTCCTCTGCCGGGATCTCTGGGATAACTGCCTCTGCCGGTTGCTCCTCCTCTCCACCTCTGGCCACATCCTCCTCACCACCTCTGGCCACATCTAGCATGGCCACATCCTCCTCTCCTCCTCCCTCCTCCCGGATTGGTGACAAGGCTGGCCCTCATCCCCGCCGACCACGTCTCCCTCTCCTGCCTCCACGTCGGCCACCTCTACCATCATCCCCTCCATCACCACGGCTTCCTCTACCTCCTCGGCCTCTCCCTCTGCCTCGTCTACCTTGTGGACCTGTACCATGCCGCTCTACCGGTGTTGGCTGCTCTGGATCTGTCAAGGGGATCGGCCTGTGTGCTGCCCACCACTGATCATAAGCTGGAGTGGTCCCTAGATCTATTGGTCCATCCCTCCATCCCCATGGAAGTGCCTGTAGCCCATCAATATCTGCCTCTGTAGTGGCAACTGGAATCTCTGGCCCCCATAGGAGGACCTCTCGTGATGACCTGACAAAATCTACTCTCCCTTGAGGTACATCCTGTACCTCTCCAAACTGTCTCAAGACCCGGTCTAGCAACTGTCACTCTATAATGTGCATATGAGACACTATCCATCCCACCAAGTACTGTAACTGTCTACAAAATGGCAAGTGCTCATCCTCATCTGACCACTACTCACAGCCCAGGTATGGTCTCCATGTAAACTCCTGCATGGTGTCTATAGCATGTCTGAAGTAGCCTATGTCTCCAATATGATGCTGTGTGGTTGCCCTTGCATAACGGAAGGCGTATGGAGCTCCATGAGGTAAGTCAACAATAACAGGTGGTCTAAAAATAGCGATATGCTCCCACGCCTATACCATCAGGAGCGTGGTACTGCAGCTCATCGACTGTGCCTCTTGGTAGGCAATATCATGCAAGTGGAAGTACAACATCCCAAGTACACAAGAACCCCAGGCATATACAACTCGTAGCTCGAGCATGCCCACTAACATCTCCCCCCATCCCACAGGAAATCCATGACCTCGGTAGTCTGGCAATACTATACCGCCTATCACTGTCACCAATAGATAGTCTAACTGTCTATATTGCTAGGCCAACACCCGCCATCTAATCTCATAGTCATCAAACCCTAGCTGTCTGATGTCAGCATGGGGGTAGTACCTGTACATCTCGGCAGCAGCCCTCTACGTATCATAGGCCACTCATGTGCCTCTAATAGGCAGTCTCAGGATCCTATATACATCCTCTAATGTCACTGTGGCCTCTCTAGTCGGTAGGTGGAAGGATGATGTCTCTGAGTGCCATCTCTCACATAACGTTGTTAGTAGTCCCCGATTTTCTCAAATCTGGGGCATATCGGTCACATGCAACAAACCGAAATGCCATAGAGTCCATCGCTCAGCCGACCGCAAGCTGTCTCTGAATTGAAATGTCATGGGTCTCGACTCCTGTGTATAAATAGGGTCTAATACAACCTGCAACAACATTATACATGCCTCATGTCAGCCTGAATCATCTATTCTAGTGCAAGCTGCCTATACTACATAAAATGCAAATGCGTCATTATTTTGCACATGCGTCATTCATTTTCATATGTGTCGCTTTTTCACATATGCAGTTCATAAATTTCATATGCGTCATTATTAAGCAAATGCAGCTAATAATAATCATATGCATTACAAAACAGCCATTTGCGTTGCAAAATATCAAATGCGTTTCTAAATATACATTTGCGGCTATAAATATGCAAATGTGTTTCAAGAAGTCAAATGCGTATCAGAAATAATCAAATGCATTTAACCGCTAAATCCTATTCAAAATGACCGACGTAAAAACTCAAATGCGGTTTTCCGCATACACATGCGTTGTTCACGCAAGCATATGCAGTTCAAAATTAAAATGACGCATAAGTAAAAAATGCATTAAATGCCTAAAAATGCGTGCAAATCAAAAAATTTCAAAAGGCAAGATTTAGGTCCGCACCGGCTGGTCTTTGGTATGTCTGGATCCTGTATGCGCAATGGTGAGTGGCTGGAAATGGAGACATCCTCGCTAGAAAGTCGGAGCAGAATCTTAATTTTTCAACTAGGTGGGTGAAAATGAATAGGTTTTTACCCCTATTCCTATATATACCTAGGGCTTAGGTGGCATTTCTTTCCTACTGGCCATGTAAACTTCCATTTTCGATCACCCCGTACCCGTCCCTCCCATTTCCAATCCTAATTCCGTCAACTCCACTGCATTTTTGCCTATCTAACGGACTAATTGGGAGCATTTCCAAATTTTTCTGAATGTTTTGGAAATTTTTCAATTTTCCCGAGGGGGCATACCTTCACCTGTTTTAATCTGGAGCATAACTGGGGCATATTTGTTATCGATTTTATTTGACACAACGCCTAAACGACATTGTATCAAAGAGGGGAAAATGTACACACTGAAATTTGGTTTAAGCCTGTGACTTCCATATTCTTCATATTTCGTATTCTTCATGGTCATTGATTAAATAATCTTAATTATTTAATTAATTCATCTTCTATTAATTCAGCTTCTATTAATTAATCTTCTATTAATTCTTCTATTAATTAAATAATCTTAAGTATTTAATTAATTCACATTTTCTTTAGTCTATCTGATTAATTAAATAAACACTTTTTATTTAATTATCTTACTAATTAACCTTATCCTTCTTGTCAAATTAAATAAATTATTATTTAATTTATTCTTTATCATATTTCAACTATAATTAAATAAATTTATTATTTATTTAATTATTCATTTAAAATCCCTTCATCATTTAATTAAATAAATATTAATTATTTAATTATTCTTCAAATATCGAGTCTTGAATTAAATGAATTATTTAATTCATTAATTCTATTTTAACGCATTCCTCTATATTTTAGATAATTATGTGAGTTATCTAAGTATTCACTTTTACTCGACTCGACATCTATTTTAATCACTCAGTTAACTCTTCATTTGATGTCTGAGTGGCTGTCTCGAGTAATCTCTTCGTCAGATCATTCAATCGTCCAGTTCTAACTTATTTGCGTGTACATGCGGATTAATTAAATATTCTTATTTAATTAATTAAACCTCATGCGTGCATTCGAACAAGAGTCATTATAATCAATCTTTATCTTTGTCATGCAAAGATATTTCTTCTGTTTTCAAATACCAAACTGAAGATTAAATCATTTATTTAATCTTTATCCTATTTCTAGTTTGTATCACTCATGTCATTACTAACAGTTATCAGAATGCATGTCTAATCAGTCGATCTCAACTATCCGTCGGTCTTCTAATCTTGGCCTGTCATTTGAATAATCAATTTTCTATAAATTGATTTGTCATTCTTCATTCCACTCTCTCTCGTGAAATCTTATGACTTTTGAGAGCACCTTTGTCTTGAATCTTTGATATTTTTCTAATCTTTATCTTAGGCTATACTTGCACGAATTTACTAAAAATCTGAGGGCAATTATACTACACAAGAAAAATGGAGAAGGGAAATTGAGATGAAGCATGGAAATACGTTCGAAATTGGTGAGATTGTTCTAGTTTTGTTTACGTTTCTGACTTTCATATGTTCTTTGTTGCTTAACATTTAGATTTGCATCTTAGATTTTAGTATTGCATTGTTTGCTTCTAATCTTCATTGTTTTCTATTGTGCACTTTCTATGGTGTTACAATGGTCTTTCAATGGGTTCTTTTGAATGGTATAGTCAGAATTTGATGGAAATTTTGGCCCACCCAACTCAATTATTCAATTCTCAATAAGGTCTTGTACAATATTTTTGAGTTGATAGGATAATGTCTTATGTCCTTTAGCCTGATGGTACTCACAGAAAGCATTATCATCCCACCATGATGGTTTAAACTATCCTGGGTCATACGGCTTTGATTCTTCAAGTGTGATGAGGCCGTTTTGAAGGAATTTCTTGAGGACTTCCTCCATGGGCTCACCTAAGGGAGTGTATGTGCAACCCCTGGGGAATTGTCTTATCTGACGGTATTGTCCTTGATTGTGGTTATTTTGACCATTTTGGTTGTTTGGGGTGGCATTGGTGGGGGATGTTTGTATAGTCACTGGCTTGTTTTGCAGTTGAACCCATTTCAAAGCTAGTACAAGATCCATAGTGTTTATAGCCTTGGCATCAACAACACCGTCGTTGGTGTGTTTATTTTTGACCCAGTACTTATTTTTGTTAGTGGGAGGATTTGTGTTTGTGTTTTTAGGACTCTATTTTAGTTCTCCCTTTGCAATAAGGGATTTCTCAATCTAGACACCTTTTTTTACTAAGTCCGTGAAGGTTGTGCAACAATGCACTTGTAATGCATATTTTAAGGGTCCTAGAAGTGTTTGAACGAATATGTTGACCTTTTCCTTTTTACGTATGTCGAGGTGAAAACGACTAGCTAGAATTCTCCATTTTTGGAAGAATGGGATGAATGTTTCACCAACATCCTCTTGCGTGAGATTACATAAGCTAGTACTAGAGGTGTCCATGTCAATGTTGTATGAGTAATTTATTATGAATTTGTGTTTAAGTTCATCCCATGTTTGGATATCCTTTTGAGTGGAGAACCATTCAAGGGAAGGACCTATAAGACTTTTAGAAAAGAGTCTCATCAAGTATGTTGGTTCATATGCGATATCCATATAGTTGGTTGCAAATTCTCGGACATGTTCGGTAGGGTTTGTCTTTCCTCTGCATTTGGTAAAATTTGGTGACACATATCCTAGAGGAAATGGTGGCATGTATAAGTTCATGTGAAAGGGATATATAGATAAATCATATGACACTTATGATTTCTAGCCAAATATTTGTATGTTCTATATGGTCTTCTTTAGCCCCATCAACTTTTCTTGTAAGGCATTGATTATAGGGTCATTTGTGGCCCCATACATCAGATTGATTGGTACACCATAGGTCTTCATTTGTTGTGAGTGGATGTTGGTGTGTTGTTGAGGTATATGTTGTGACACATATGATCTATTTTGATTTGTGTGTTGTGGGTATTGATATTTTGGATTGGGGACATGTTGGTGGGTATGAATATGGGATGAGTATGTTGGGATGTGTCCCCTAGCCATTTGGGTTGATATTTGGGGAGTATGGTGACCATGAATATTTCGATGTGAAAATGATGCCATAGGTTGTATGTTTTGACTTCCTTGCCCAAATTGTTGGGTTTTTATAAGGGAAATGGTCATATTTTGTCCTTGGGAGGTGATGGCATTAGACTGTGTTGATGTGTTAACATTTTGTTGTGGTACTTGAATAAATATACATTGTTTACCTCCACCCAAAGGATTATGTGAGGTACCAATGAGAGGATATTATGAATATTTACTCATGGTACTAGATGTAGTTGTCAATGGAGTATTTGTATGGCTTGATGATGCCCCCATGGCATTTACCATAGTGGTAAAGAGAGAATTATAATAAATTTCCCACATTGTCGAGGACCCAAAGCTGGCTCCAACCAATTGTGACGATATTGTGGATATGGTGGGAAATGTGACATATTTTGTTCCTCCAATGGGTGTAGCATTTATTGAATTGGAGTTGTTTGGAATGTTGGAGGTAGCACTCATGGTCATTGTGACATTTTGTGAGGTAGCATCAAAAAAGGTATTGCTTGTGGTATTTGGAGGTTGACCACTATTCAACATGCTATTCATGTTGTTGACATTATGGTCAGGAGATGTTGGTATTAAAGTATTAATGTCGAAACCATGAGGTAATTTAGCTCCTTGACTTAAAAGTATGGCTAAATGTTTGTCTTTATCTTATAAGACCATTTGTTCTATGAAATGGGCCACTTCTGGATCTTGCACTGCTACCTCTAGGTTTTCCTCAAGTATTCGTCCATATTCATCCTTATGTAAGAAGGGTTCAAAAGGGTTGTTTGATGAGGATGGTATGGTCATGAGAGGTTGAGTATTTGTGTTGCTAAATGGGTTGTCAAAAGTTCAATTTGGGTCATAACTGTTATTGGGATTAAAGTCTTGTCCAAAGTTTTCCATTTGTTCTTTCTTTCTTTAAGGTCTATTTTCCACCATAAAAGGGAATTGCTCAAATGAGGGTAATGAAAATGATGACTAGATACAAGGATGATACTAGCTTTTTTTTTTTTCTATTTTTTTGTGATAAAGGCTGACAATGCAAGGTGATGACTAAAGAAATAATTGATGCAAAGTGACAAGGTTGTCAAAGCTAAAGCATTGAATGATGACTGAGATGACAATGTTGACTAGGGACTAAAATTATTAATATAAAATCTAGGTTCAAAGTGAGGACTAGAGGTGGACAATGCAAATTCTAAGTTTAAAATGAGGACTAAGTTTAGACAATGTTTGGAGAAAGGTTTTCCTAACCAATCTAAGCTTCAATTATGTCTCAATTTTGGTTATCAAAGAACTTGCTAAGGGGACTAAATGACAAGGTAAAAAATGACAAGTGAGCCTACCTAACTAGACTGTTGAGTTGGAGGTTCTCACAAAAATGATAATGACCGAAAAGAGGAATACTGACTAAGTCCCAAGATAACCTAATTCTAGAAACAATGGTTTTTGTAAAGTGTGGAGGTTTGGCCTAATCCAAAGTTTTTCAAGATGAAACCTAACAACAAATTCATGTTAAAAAAAATGATTATGATGCCTAGGGAATGCAACTAAAATATGGAAATTTTAAACCTATGGTTAAAATGCAAGCTAATGAAGGAAAATGATGGACGTTTTGAGCAATTTCAATTTTGGTTTCTGACAGAGACATTTGAAAAGATGTTTTGATAGTAGGCTAAAGTGTTTGGACTTGGATTCTAGTTTGAGATAGTGTGCATTTTTTTTCCAGGAAAATGCATCATTTGAGACAACAAACGTGTTGTAGTTATCAAATGCAACACTAGAAATGGAAAATGTGGTTCAGTTTTGCAAATGTGGCTTTATAGATGTCAAGTGTAGTTCAGTATTTCAGATGCGGCTTTGCAAAAGGAAAATGTATTTCAAGATAGGAAAATGCGGTGTTTAGAGAATCAAATGCATATTAGCAAAGCAGATACATTTTGAAAGCTTTCAAATGCGGTTCGACAAAGTCATTGTGATTTGTCAAATGTGGTGTAGAATGCAAAAAAAGTCAAATTTGTGATGTTTGCAATCAAAAAACCAAATTTTTGAAAGTTTAATTTTTTTTTTCCAGGTGTTTGGGTGTTGTTTGTTTTGTTTAAATAACCAACAAACACTTGGAAAGCATGATATTTTGAAAGGTAAACAAGCACACAATAGAACACACATGATCCTAGGTTAGGCCAGGATAGTATTCACTAGACTCCACATGGGTTTCCCCTGTTGAGATGATGGATTGCATAGCCCCTGAAGCTCCAGAATCTTCAATGCAGGAATTTAGCCATGAAAGATAATCAACCAAAAAGAGAAGTGTCGCAACAATGGAATGTTGATTAAAGATTCTATATTGATATGATATGATTGATATCTGGATATATTACAAATGTACAAGATGCCTTGAATATATAGCCATGAGCTAAACCCTAATATGCATGAGATGTTGCCATGTGTCATAATCTAACAACATGTGACAACATGTGAACCCTATCTAGAAGATCATTAAATGAGGAGATAAGTTCTAGAAGGACAAATCATCTTCTAGAAGGAATCTTATCCCACCAAACAAGGAAGGGAATATTATCCCATTTATTAAATGATTATAACCTAGGACTTAACTAATTAAATGCAAGACCTAAGTTATGCTAGTGTAATAATTAATTAATTAATTACACCAACACCCCCCCCATAAGTGCAACTTAGGGAGGAAAATGCAATGATTATGCAAGATGATGATGGGTCCCGGCTACGAGGCCATGTTAGGTACCCATGTACATGAAGATGCAAAAAAATCTCCCACAACCGGAGAAAAGGGGAAAACCCAATGGGAACAAAACCCCTCTCCAAAAAGGAGATGAAAATGTAGAAAATGTGAGATAGGATGGGAAGGATGGAGGACTCCCAAATACCCCCCAAGTACACCATCTATCACATGGATACAATAGAATCAAAAGCCCCCCCATAGGGAGGAAAGAGAGAGACAAAATAGCCCCCCTAGAAGATGATAGCACCTGCAAAAAAGGTAAGTGTGTGAAGACAGTACAAGATCCAATGTCGACAAACAACTTGTCTCCCTTTCGGAAGAAACAAAACCAATTGCAAGTGCAGAGATGCTTCCCATTCCGGATAGTAATTGAAGGAAGGAAGGATGAACATGGAGGATGATGTCTCTAAACTCTGCTCAAATGTCTCCTTGCCTGAAGATGAAGATGCCACAATCAATGAAGAGGGTGACAAATTAGGATGATGCAGAAACTAATGTTGAACAATATCCAAAGACAAAGATGTGATGGAGACTTGATTGCCCCCCTGAATGAAGTGTCCTCAAAACCACTGAAAGAAGTTTGAAGCAATGATATCCTACTAGGAAGAAGCAAATCCAATGGTGGATGCTGAAGAAACCTTAAGTCCTGAAAGGAGTAATAGGGAAGAAGTCTCGGATATGAAATATCTGAAGAGAAACCAAGCACCTCCAAGATGGTCTCTGAATTCCCAATCAAGGTTGAGACAAAGGAATGTGGATAATCAAGAAAACTCTCCAAAGTGAAATATGAATGGAGGAGTGATACCCCCTCAAGAATGTTCTCCAAACCTGTAGAAGTAGCCAAGTCAGTGATACCTAAAATGAAGCCATCATGTGATATCAAGTCTGGAAAACTGAATGTGTCCTGATCGATGATGATAGTGGAAGCTGCAAGCAATGATTCTAGACAAGGAATCACTAAAAGTGAAGGGATACCAACTATCTCTGATGAAGAAGAAGCATCGAAAGGAACCTTGTCAACCTCTTCAGAAAGATCAAGGTAATCAACTTCCCGCATAACAATAGCATCATGGGGAACTTGATCTGAAGAATGACATTCTGAAGCATGATCATCGGGGAATGGTGGAATGTCTGAATCTCCATAGATCTCCCAAATCTTGATCCAAAGGATGTGAGGACAATCACAATGATCAATATCATTCAAAACATCAAAATCAACTTGCATCTCAAGAATCTCCAAAACAGTGTACCTGTTGCAACTCCAAGCAAGTTCATGAATACCTTCACTCAGATGAGGAATTATACCAAAAATATGAGGCAATAGATCAAGTGAATGAAGATGGTGGCAGATCCCATCTTTCCATTGCTGATAGTTACCCTTGTGCAACATAACCAAAGGAGAATAATATGCAAGCCCCATAAAGAAATTTCTCCACAAAAATCAAAGACACTGACCTTCAACAGAAAATAAAGACTTCCAAATAGATATGCAACTGAGAATATGCCTCCGAGATCAATAAATTCTTCTTCAATCTTCAGGATGTCATAGGAATCAAAAAACCAAAAAAAAGATACCTGGAGCTGAAACCAAAGAAGGTGACTGGACTAATGAAAAAATGCACTGAAATATCTCTCGAATGCCACTGGAATCTCCGAAATCGGATAATCTGATTTGAAGATGTGTGCTTTTGAGTCCAGAAGGAAGGGTTGAATTCAGTTGACTTGAATACTGAATATCAAAAAAATCCTACAAAATAGATGGCACCACTAGATAGTTCTCTGAATTCTCTTTCTGTCGATATCTCATTTGTAAATTTTTGATATCGTGGCGCGAAGATATGGCCCTCGGAAAAAAATGATAATTTGAAATTGGCTAGCTAAATAGGCACAAGAATTAAGCACCTTAGGGAAAAAAAATTTCGGCCCTTGGTCATTGATGTGACCATGGGCTGTGTTGGCAGTTTAAAAAAAACCATCGTTTGATGAGAAGCGTCGGAGCGGAGGAATGGGGCGGCGCAGTCGGCGGAGGTTGCGGGGAGAACAGACCACCCGGAGTCAAGCAGAGCCCATGGTCGGTAATGGAACCGGGGCTGGAGTGGTGATGTCGGCAGGAGCTACGGTCGCCAAGAACCCTCGATGGACGGTGGCTAGAGAACGAAAGTCTTCGGTGATGTGAACAATCGGTGGTTGGTGCCGATGGGTGACTGCCGGTGAATGGAGGGTCTGGTGGTCGGCAGGAGGAGAAGCAATCGTCGGTGAAGGAACCGCCGGGAGGAAACTCCGGCAATGGCGATAGGCTGAGAAATTTCGGTGGGAGGGCAGTCGACGAGAAACATAGCCGGTGAAGGTCGGCAATGTAATGGGCTGACACCAATGACGTAAAGGTGACGAGGCCTGTCGGAGTCTGCAGACCGATGATTGGACCCCTCCAAATTTTGAATATTGCAATTAAATTGCAATTCAAAAAATTACAAATAAATGCCGATATAAATTAGAGAATGTCGATGGACCCCAACTATATGTGCCGATGAAATTTTTTTAAAAACCTTATGCCGACTCTTGAATAAAATGGCAGGTCGATCCTTGCAGAAATTAATTTTTGCAAATACTATAGAAAAAAAATGCCCGATAATAGCCAATTTTTTTTTTGATTTTTCTATAAAAAATTTCCTTGATGGAGGCCTAAAAGGGAATATTTTTTTTCTCCAAAACCGTATGGATAGTACAAAAAATTGCAAACCCTAGATAATACCTCACATTGCTCCCGGATGATATGTCTCCGATTTTGACGAATGAATAGGTAATCTATGGGTTTTGAGGCCTTCTGGACGCAATGGAGAGGTCAGAGAGAACCTGATCTACACCAGAAATCAGATTGGCTCCTGGGTAGAGCCAACTAGCCTGCAACATAAAACCCTAAGCCTGCTTGAATCTTGCACTCCAAACTTCTTGGATCTAGAGTTGATGTTTCAATGGACTAGCTCTGATACCATGTTGAGATGATGGATTGCACAGCCCCTGAAGCTCTGAAATCTTCAATGCAGGACTTTAGCCATGAAAGATAATCAACCACAAAGAGAAGTGTTGCAACAATGGAATGCTGATTAAAGATTCTATATTGATATGATATTATTGATATCTTGATTGATATCTGGATATATTACAAATGTACAAGATGCCTTGAATATATAGGCATGAGCTAAACCCTAATATGCATGAGATGTTGCCATGTGTCATAATCTAACAACATGTGACAACATGTGAACCCTATCTAGATGATCATTAAATGAGATAAGTTCTAGAAGGACAACTCATCTTCTAGAAGGAATCTTATCCCACCAAACAAGGAAGGGAATATTATCCCATTTATTAAATGATTATAACCTAGGACTTAACTAATTAAATGCAAGACCTAAGTTAACTTATGCTAGTGTAATAATTAATTAATTAATTACACCAACATCCCCAACCACATATCAATAGTGTGTGAATCTAGAAGCTTGGTTACATGGGCTCCCCCTTATAGTGCACTCTCTTCTCAGGCCAACCAAGCTTCCAACCCACATGAAACTCCCATGGTAGATTGATCACCTCTACTAAAGACTGTGAAGACGTGGAAGGATTCACATTGACTGGTGTTGGACTAGCAAATAGAAGGTTGTGGGCTTACTACAATAGAGTTTTTAATTCGGGACCCCCGTTCGAGTGGCCATACATGGGGCAAGAGATTAATCACCAATTAGGTGGAACTCCATCCTGAAGAGGTTAAGCTCAACAGGGTTTATGGGAGTACTACTCTGTCCATATGACACATCTGCACTCGTAATCTTAGGTTTTCCCTTAAGATTCACATTTATATACTAGTCAAGGGTAGCTTGGCTTTAGCTCTATTGCCAATTTGAGTCATGTTGGGGTGATGAAATCCCCAAGAAGACGCAATTTCTAGAGAAAATAATCATTTCTCTTATACCCAAGATCACATTATTGCGCAAGGGGAGAGGATACTTCGGTTATTGCATCAAGGTGACACAAGGATAAAGTGGGTTTGGCTTTCTGATCACCTAGTTTGCACAAAGTGAGAGCATATTTGCTTACCACTTTCAAACACAATCAGACAATATGGAAGACATGTTAATTTTAAGTGCACCAAAAAGAAATGTGCTATAATTTAATAATAACAAGCACAATGTTTAGAATTGAGTCTTCAACACTCAAACCTACAAAATCGCACATTAGGAGTCTTTACAAAAAGTCTTGGACCCATCAAATGTAACTGCCACACACTACAAACCAATATTAGTAACATGAAAAACCTATGCTAGAAAAAAAACTAGAATGCCAAACAGAAAAAAACAAAAAATAGAAAAACCAAAATGTAAAACAAAAAATAACAGAAAATAGAAAAACTAGAATGCAAAAGGAAGAAAAAGTTACTAGGAAAATGCATCACAACAGAGTGAATGCATCTCAGTCTAATAGGTAGATGCATCTCGTTTATGTCCAATGTGGTGTTACGTATTGCGATTGCGGAACCTCAGAGTGATTGTGTCGTTTTATCCTTTGAATGCGTCACGATGCATCAGATGTGGTGCAATAAAAATCAAATGCAGCTTTCCATACATGTACCTACAAAAATGATAGAAAACCAAAAAAATTGTATGGTCCAACAGAAAAAAATAAAGTAGTTAGGTTCACCAATGTATCAATGGGTTAATTTCCTAAGGTTATATTATCAAATAATAAAGCATACAAACCCAAAGAAGCTATCAAGTACAATGAAAACTAAAACAAGAATGATTATAACTATCACTTGTTGAAGCTTCCATGATTCACCTTCATAGCACCTTCTAACTTGTTGATTGTTTCCCTCAAATCGAGTGTGTGAGCAATTTGATAACAAAGACCATGACAAATTCCTAAGAAAGATTTGAAGGATTTGAAATATAAATGCCTATGCCTATGAGAAAATGACTATAATGTCTAAGACTAGAATTGAATATGCCAAAATATCATGAATGTTGCAAAGAAAATGTAAGTATGAGCGTGAGTTGTCAAAAATTTGAGCAAAATTGGAATTTTATAGAAAATGTAATTTTGGACGGACAAATGAGATTGAAAGTTGGAAAAGCCTAAAATCAATGGACGAGATTTCATGTGACAATCCCTAATTAGGGTTAGGGAAAAATTATTAAATCAGTGGTCAAGATGTCATTTGAGAAAATCAAATCGACAGTCAAGAACAAATGTGACAATTAATCAAAAAGCAAGAAGATGAGAGTTGGACTAAAAAACAAATTTGGAAAATCAAGAATTTGCTCAATTACTTGATTTTTGGAAATAGATTACCATTTTGAATTAAATTATTTCAAAATATGGATTTTGTGTGATAATAAATAATTGATTTTTAGATTATTTACTAAAATGAACTGACAGTCAAGAATGTGAAATCATTTTAAATAATTTATTTATTTAAAATGACAGAAATGTTGAATTTGGCAATTAAATAATTAAAGATAATTATTTAATTTAGAAGATATGATCAATAATTAAATAAATTAATAAATTCATTTAATTATGAGAATTAGTGACATATTAAATAAATATAATTCATTCATTTAATAATTAGGAAGAATAAATGAATAAAAGTAATTAAATAAATTAATAAATTTATTTAATTGTAAGAGGACCATAAACCCTTAGTGATGTATTGAATAAATAAATAAAATTTATTTATTAATAATCATGTAGAATGTAAGAGAGATGAATTATTTAATTAATAGTTAGAAGTGGACCAAGGACATAATTAAGATGTCATAATTATGCTAGGAAAAAAGTGGTAAAAATAGAGCTAGCAGGCCTAGCTCATTTTTATGTTTCTATAGACACAAGTTAGTGCTAAGACAATAGACACCAAGGCTGGAAGTCAAGAGGAAGGAGCTAATTTCCTTGGGGAAGCAAAAATTTTTGATGAAATTTCAACTAGAAAGGAATTAGAAAGCCTTTCCTATATCAGAAAAGGGCAGCCCTCCACTCAAGAAGAACTGTTGGTAGTTGATGATGGATCAACAAAGTCTGCAATAGTGTATATTGGGGCAACCAATGAAGATGTTGAAAATCAGAAAGAGGAAGAGGTTGACAACTTTGGAGCAACAAAAAATGATGAAAAGAGTATAAGTGAAATTAGATTAGAAGATCTCTCCTTCATGAATGATAGTAACCAAGCATTTGAAAATGAAGATTTGAAGGAGTGGGAACAATCCCATGCTATGTCTATTCACTATTCAACTTCCTTCCCAAATGATGATGACGACCCCAAAGTGGGAAGATACCACGAGCTCATATCAAGACTCCCAAGAGACTAGTTAGAACTCAGACACCAAGTGGATTTGGAAGTGCTACTGTTGCCGAATTGGTGCAGACTACATGATTCATCACACTTTGAGCTTGCATGCGAGCTATGCTAAGAGGCTATCAAATAAGTTAGAGGACAAGTGGAGCAGCCAAGTGCCTGAGCTCCTCTACTTGTTTCTCGGATCGAAGTAGAAGACCAAGAGCCTAAAAAAAGTGATGACTTAGTTAAAGGCAGTCCTTAAGAAGTTGCTAGGATAGAAATAGGATGAGGACAACATTTAGAGCTTCCAAACAATGAAGTAGAGTGCACAGGGGTGTTTCCCATCAGACATAAATAACCCTTACCTCTTGAAGAGAATTTATACACCATGGATGATAGGATTTATGAGGAGTCCTTGGAGGGAAATCACATAGTAAATCTTGTCCCCCTTGATGAGGTACCATCCATTGATGACTTCTTTTCATTGGGAGTTGTATCATGGAGGTATGCCAATACTGAAGAAGAATACATCTCTGAAGATGGGGGTGATGAAGGCCTACTACCTGAACCTCCAGGAAGTGAAGCATTAGAGTTTCTGGGTTGGGAGAGGAAATCCTCCATCTACAATGATAGTGAGTAGGAGGAAACGAGTGAACGTCATGATGAGATGCATGACCAAAAAAGAGAAGAATACAAAGGTGGGGGTGTTCTAATGGTTACCAACGAGTATGATAGAATTGACCAACTACAATATGCAACTAGAAGTCCTTCCACCATGACCATTGCTAATCCTCCTTCATATTCAGGGAGTTGTAATAGGATAGATTCATGCATGTCATCATCCCATGACATTGAACATCATAAAAATGAGGTTAATACTTGGGGAGGGAGATGGGACAACACACTTCCTTTTGAAGACAACAATCAAGTAGAGCCATGGACTACAAAAGATCCACATGATGAAGTGTGTTTCCTTGAAGAACATCTGATAGGGACTATGGGTCCCATTGGTAGCTTGGAAGAGGTGCTTGTTGTCCCATCCTCCTAGCCCTATGCATGGCCAAGATCGGGGATGTTGCACCTTCTAGTGCCTCCACCTGAAGTTTCCAATACAAAAATTGATGATGTCATGCTCACTCTCAATTGTTAGGCGCTACCACCTTTGCATAACGACATCTAGGTTCTATCTTTCCTTTCTCCTGTGAATACTTGTAGTTGTATTTATCTTTTTGATTATGGGAATGAGGGGATATGTACGTGCTTATGGATCAACCATGGGTTCAATGAATCACCTCAATTTCTATTTTTTCCTGAATGTGTGGTTAAATTTAAATGTTGCAATATTAAACTTCATTTTTCTGAGTATAAGGATGGGGTATGTGGATCATGATGGGTCAAAAAGTTGCAATATGATGGGTATTTGGCTGATGACTTTTTTTTAACCCAAAATTGGTGAAACAAAAAGGGTTTTTAAAGGAGATTCTCAGTTTTCCACCAATATAAATTATTATTTGTTTTGAATTTAATAAGTAATTATTATTCATTTTCTATTCAAATTATGACTAAAGTGTTGATTGATAGGTTGATTGAAAAATATCTATAGATTTCAAATGGTATCACTTTTTTGAATCCAAAACATGTGTCAGATTCTATGCTTCACATAATATAGGATTTAAAAGAGAAAAAATGAATTTTATGAAGTTTTGACCAAGTTAAGGTGGTTAGACATGAGTTTTTTATATTTTCTAAAAGTTGTAATAAAAAAATCATAATTAATTATTTACTTGGAAAAAAATTACAAAAAATATGCATCACATTGATACATGAGTCCTCTACTTATATCTAAAATCTTATAAAAAAATATTATCATTTTATTGTGGTTAGGGTGGTCAGACAAACACCTACTTATTTTTTCCTTGAAATTTAAGTACTATTGTATTGAAATTTCAAATTTTCACCAAATAGATTTATTTTGTTTTTAAACAAACCTAGTAGTTTAGAAAATAAATTCAATTTTCTACATATTCTATTCTTACATATTTTTGAAATAATATAGATAACTTATTCAAATATTTACGTCATGTTGCCTAACTCTGATTTTTCTGAATTTTTTGCCACTTAAGGGCCTATTTTTTTCATGATGATCCTGCACATACCCGATGAGTCTGCATGGTTAAGGGCTATAACTACTTCTTTTCTTGTGCATGCTTTAAAAATTCCAACTGGCATAAAAGTTAGTTTTCCTTCCCTGAACATATTGCTTTGTAAGTATCTTTGTACATAATCCATTTTGGAGTAGTATAGGGTTTGTGTATATACCTCGCTTTCTTGATTTCCTTAGGTTAGTTGGTTTGTTGTAGGTTAGGTTTTCTTTAGGTTAGTTTCCCCTCTATTTTCCTTTTAATTTCATGCTTTGGTTAGTTTAGGTGTTTTTCTTTCCATTTTCTTATGTTGTTTCCACTTTGTTTCTACTTTGTTTGGGGTCTCTATGCTTTTAGATGGGCATGTTCATGCACAAAAAAACCATTTTTATTGCCTGGGGCTATTCTATGTATTTCTTCATCAAACTCTAATAAAATTTTTAGAGTGGATGGAGGTCTTTTGTTAGTGCCAAGTGATCTAGATGTTTGGTCCTAAGGGGATAAGGCACTGGTTGGTCTGACTCTAATGTATTCTAAAATACTATATCTCTCACATAATTTAAGAATCCAGAGGTTTCTATAGGTCCTTTGTGAGGTCTAGTTAAGTGAAAAATCTAAAATTCTACTTTAGTGCCACTGTGATTCTCAGCCCTGAGTGAAAACTTTAATTCTTGTAGGTGGAAATGAAAAGAATTGAGAAGAGAATATCAAAATAAAAGAAAGAAAACATTGAAAATTAAAAGAAAGAAATACAAATTTTTAGGGGGATATGAACAACTCTATTGGGGCTATGGACATCCAACTGAAAATAGAGTAATGTTCAATAGAATAACAATGACAACCTCATCAAGGCTATGGATGCCTGGCTGGCAGCAAAGAAATGTCCTAGATACTTTTAGAGTTAGAATAAACTACATACCTTAACTTGATGGAGATTAGGTTCCTATAGCAACTCAAGGATGGGAAATAATGCAACACGCTTGGATTTTCAACATATTGAAGGTTGGGTTGGTTAGTGGTTTTGATCCTTTGTTCCATTGTTTGGTTTGTTTTCCCTAGCATGAATATTAGAACCAAATATTCTAGGTTCGTGATTCCAGTTTGTCATTGAAATGCTCTGGAGCATTTCCCCAGCGAGTCGCCATTTGTTGTGCATGTTTTGCACACATGGCCCGCTAAAGGTAAGGACCCCCTCTTTTGACTCTTGATGGGTCATTTTTCTCCTACCTGGTTGTGCATGCCCCTATCCCTGAGCCTAAGTTGGTCACAGACCTTAGAATGGTCAAACACACCTTGACCAAATTCATTTACCCACCTGATTTTTTGCTAAATCATTTTCTTTCGCAAAAATTCCCCTGCGGATTTCCCCTCACCCATTGCCTCGACATCCTCCAAGCCTCATGAACCTACAACTGCGGGTCACCTTATGTGGGTCACTGCTCATATTTCATTGTTGAGTAGCGGCTAATGCCCAACTTCCACTTGCATGGTAGGGTTTGCACTTAGTTTCTCCATTCGATCCTTGAACAAGCATCGAAACGAGCGTGGGTTTTGACATCTCACCTAACTCAGGTCCATCATACCAAGAAATCAATGCACACCATTAGTGGAAATTGGCCTATAAACGATGCTCCCTATTCTTTATTTTACCTAAGGAATTCGAATCTAGAAGAGAAATAAAGTCCTCCCCCCTATTTTCTACTTTTTCCTTGGTCTTGTTGACTTGGTCCCTACTCGCTGGCTTCAATTTTTCCTTCATTTTTTTGACTTTGGAGAAAAATTGAATATGGATTTGAGATTTTTTTATGATTCCTAAGTGAACTACCAAGGTTTCATTAAGTTTTGGGATGTTGCAGAAATTTCCTTGCAGGCCTCAATCCCTTCGTGGTCGTTTGGGAACTTTTGTTGTGGTTCGTCATCCCTCTATGGCCATTTGAGAACTTTCCTTATGGGCTGCCATCCCTCCATGGCCATTTGGGAACTTTCCTTGTGAGTTTTCATCCCTCCATGGCTATTTCAGAACTTTCCTTGTGGACCATCGTGTGCTCATTGCCATTTTAAAAAGGTGGAGACCCTTCGACTTACCACTTCTAATTTTTTTTTTTTTTCAAAATGAGTCAAATCTTAAGGAAATATGTCTTGGCACTCTTTCTACTCCCTTTATCATGAGCTAAAATTGAAAATTTTCAAATTTACTAAGTTTTGTGAAGTGGGAATTTCCTTGTAGGGCGTCATCCCTCCATGGCCATTTGAGAACTTTCCTTGTAGGCCATCATCCCTCTGTGGCTATTTTAGAACTTTCCTTATGGGCCACTATCCCTCTGTGGCAATTTGGGAACTTTCCTTATGGCTTGCCATCTCTCTGTGGCCATTTCAAAACTTTCCTTATGGGCCTCCATCCCTCCATGGCCATTTGGGAAATTTTCTTATGGGCTGCCATCCCTTTGTGGCCATTTGGGAACTTTTCTTGTGGGCCATCGTCCCTCTGTGGCCATCCATGGGAACTTTCCTTGTGGGCTACCATCCCTCTATTGCTATCCATGGGAACTTTTCTTGTGGGTTGCCATCCCTCCATTGTCGTTCGTGAGAACTTTCCTTGCAGGCCATCATCCCTCAATTACCATTTGTGGGAACTTTCCTGACTAGTTGCCATCCCTCCATTGTTGTTCATAGAAACTTTCCTTGTAGGCCATCGTCCCTCCATTGCTATCCATGGGAACTTTCCTTGTAGGTCGTTGTCCCTCTGTTGTCATCCATGGGAACTTTCCTTGTGGGCCACCATCCCTCTATTGTTGCCCATGGGAGCTTTCTTTGTGGGTTGCCATCCCTCTATTACCATCTTTGGGAACTTCCTTGTGGTCTGCAATCCCCTTGTTTCCATCTGTGGGAACTTTCCTTATGGGCCACCATCCCCCTATTGCCATATGTGGGAACTTTCTTTGTGGGGCTCCATCCCTTTGTTTCCATCTGTGGGAACTTCCTTGCAGGCTTCCATCCCTCCATTGCTAGCCATGGGAACTTTTCTTGTGGTCCACCATCCCTCCATTACCCTCTATGGGAACTTTCCTTGTGGGCCTTCATCCCTCCATTGTTGTCTATGGGAACTTTTCTTGCAGGGTATTGTCCCTCCATCTACCATCCACCATCTATCTATCCTTTGCTACCCATCATCTGTCACTCGTCATCCACCATCCACTCATGAGATGGATGGATCTAATGAGAAGTTTGTAGGATTTTACTAGTGTTTTCCTTGATTTGCATATGAAAGCATTTACGACACTTCATGTATGCAAGATTCAAGGAACCTATTGTGGGTTCATTGGGGAGGCCCATTGAGAAAGTTGAACAAGAAAAAGCATATAACTCCTATCACCATTCATTTTATGCCCACCTTTCCTTATAGCATCCATCAATAGAGTTTGCGTTAGAAGCAAGCCTATGTCAAGGAAGTCAGTGACAAACCACAAAGGGTGGGCTTGAAGGTGGTGGGAGGGAGCAACTATTTCCTCCCTCCAAGAAAATGATCACAATTTGTCAGGAGCTATCTCATCATATCATCTGATCCATTTAAAAACAATGCAAATCTATAAACAAGGTGTACCTGATTGGTTAAGGGATGTTGTGAGCACATCAAGTAAAAAGGAAATCTTCAAATAGTTTCAGCTATAACAAAAGGGCAACCAGCTAGAAGACAAAATTGCTACAATGACTGACCAATAAAAGATAAAATAGAGAAAATACAAAATTGTATTTTATATTGCCATCTAATGGGGGTAGGTGAAACCATAATGTAAAGAAAATTTGAGCCACACAATGCAAATTAATCCTAGCCATTCATTTGGGCTTTGGAAAACTATAAAAAGGGGCTTTCCCCTCATTTGTGAATGGTTGAAAAGTTGGTGTAAAATCTTTCTAAAACAATAGAGAACAACATCACATGATTTATGGGTGTTTCTTTTGATTTTTCTCATTATGTGTGCATGGTTCTACTTCCATGTTAGTTTTAGTTGGTATTTTCTTGAGTGGAAGTGATAATGGTGTTTGTTGTTATAGTATTTGATGAATTTCCAGCTCATGCGTTTTGTAGTTTGTTGATGATGAATCACTTTGTAAAGCTAGTTTGAGCTTCCTTACTTCATTGCTAAAACTTAGTTCAATTGCATGTTCATGATGTGTGTGTGCAATCTAAAAATTTACAATCCTTAGAAGATTGCACTAATTTTGTGTAGCTATAGGTTCTCTTGGTCAAGCAAATCCAGTTTGTGAAAGTTTTTCTATTGTAGCACCCCCCATTGTAACTATTCATTCATAGCTTAGATTTAGAACAACTTCTCAACCCTTTCCTCTTTTGTTATTTCTTTCAGTCCTTTATTAGAGTAGGATCTTAAGCATCAAAAAAAGGATAAATTTGATGAACATGGTGAGTTTTAGCTCTTTTTTTTGAGTGGACATCCACTATTCATTCACTTACAACACTTTGAAACTCCTTTTTCTAGCCCAACTTCCCATTCTTTGTAAACCATAAAGGCTGACCCTATGTTACCAGCAAAACACATCAACCAACTAAAATATTCCAAGCATGTCATGACCTGACACCCGAGAGACCTTGGGGTAATTTTTAGCAACTTGTTGTTGGAGATTTCCTTTCAAGAGAGGTAGTGCATTTGGGAATTGCCTATGTTGAGAAGTGCATAAAAAAAGCCATCAATACTTCTAAAAAAATGAATAGAGTTTGTAAGAGAAATACTTAAAGAAGTCCCAAATAAATGATTATTGTGCAGGTTAATGAGGCCCCAACTAAAGACTGGGAAAACCCAAAAACCAAATAGAGAAAAGCAACCTACACTAACCAAGAAAATGAAAAAAAACTAAAAGGACACAAACACCTAAACTAACTATTCACAATAGTGAGCTAAAATAGCTCAAGTAAGGAAGTAATGCTTTAAATATTGCCCATTGACTAGATATGGGGCATTCTCTTTAGTGAGGGTTTTGATATAGAAAGCATTATCAACTAAGATTTTAGAAATATTAAAGGGGAAAATCCATAGCTTGTTGAATTTACCATGTTCCCCTTTCTTCTCATGCACTTTATCCTAGTACAGAACTAGATCAAAAATCCTAAAGGATTTCACTTTGGTTTTGCGATCAAACCATCTCTTGACAATACCCTGATTCTTGAAAAAGTTTTCTAACACTTCATCTCTTCTCTCTTCTAGTTGTAACAATTTAGCTAGGCAGGCCCCTAAACACTCATCTTCCTCATAATACTCACTGATAAATTGGAGAGTAGGGATTCTCAATTGAATGGGAAACATAGGCTCAAGTCCATAAACTAGATGATAAGGAGAGGTTCCTAGTGAAGCCTTCTATCTGGTGTAGTCAACCCAAAAATAAAATCTTAACTGAGTGTGCCATTCTCTTATATTTTTATCAATTAACTTACGAATGACGGTAAGAAGATTCTTGTTGGTAGATTCGACTATGTCATTTCCCTGGGGATAGTAGTTAGATGTAAACTTGATAATGACCCCATGATCAAATTCCCACCTAGAAAAATTTAATTACACAAATGCAAGACCATTGTCACATAAAATAGCAAAAGGGCACCAAAAATGATTAATAATCCATTCTTCAAAGAAATTTATCACTACCTCTAACATACATTGCTTGCATGGGATTGCCTCAATCCACATAGTAAAGTAATTGGTAGCAGTTAAAACATACCTATGTCTAGTGGAAGATGGTGGGTTGATAGGACCAATGAATTCTAACCCCCACTATGCAAATGGTCTTACCTCAATCACTGACTGTAATGGAAAAGCAATGTTCTCGCTAGTGGTAGAGGTTTGAAAAATATGATAGGACCTCACATGAGTGTATGCATATTTAAACATAGTTGGCTAATAGTATCTAGAATGCATGATTCAATTTGAAGTGGCCATATTAGATCCATGACCTATACCATACATATCTTGAAGTTCATGCATAACTCGAGTTTCCTCCTCTTTTCCAAGACATCAGAGATATACCCCCTCATGATTCCTTTTATATAGAATATCTCCCTTAAGCATGTAGCTAGCACTCTTCAAGTATAACACTCTTCACTGTGCTAGTTTCAAGTGATCAAGACACTTCTAATTCAACATGTAGTAAACCAGGTCATCATACCATTCATTAGGTGAGACATCCTGGATATGGTATTGTTGTGCTATAAGTTCAGGGCCAGTTTCAACCATTGTCCTCATCAAAGCTTTCCCTCTCACTAGTTTCATTGGCTAAATTTCAATGTCATATTCCTATAACATAGTGATCCACTTGGCCCTTCATTCACTCAATTCACTTTGCGTCAATAATATTTTCACTATTGGATCAAGCACTATTGTAGATACTTTATTCCTGTTACCAATTTTTGCCTCACCTCAATTGGAGGAGCTGGTTGAATGTTATCACATCATAAGGTGGAATTGCACTTAGGTTCAAATGTTGTTTCATCATTATTCATTGAGTAATAGTTATGCATTTTAAAGAAGAAATGGAGTTTTCAGAATGCCATTTAGATGTTCCAGAAATGGCAGAAATATAGAATTGAACAAAAGAGAAAAATAGCATTTAGTTGCTTTCATTTATTTTGTAAGGAACTCATATTTTTACAAGGCTTCTTTTGATTTCAAGAATCAGGTATTACAACATTGTATTTAAATGCATTTTTCTTTTCAATTGAAAAGAAAGAATTGAAATCAAATATCCACACAAGCTGTGGATGCAACTATTACTATACATTGCTAATAGCACATTGCACTACTGAAGATGCAGAAAGTAAAACACACAAGTGACGGCATAATCATCATTGCCTGATTATCGATGTTTGATGCCGAATGGTGCACCTTGCCTTCTTGAGCTCTGTCAACCTGTAAGAGAAAAGAAGGGTGTCAGTGGCTCTGATTATGAAGAAACCTATATGAGGCACCTACAATAGTACAACCTACTATTAGTCATGCATTGAAATAATCAATCAAGTGCAGAAGAAATTAGCTAAGGAGAAATAACAATATCATGATCATCATGTTCTATTTTTATGCTAGCATTGTTTGCTTCCTTGTGCAGGTATAGGTAAAATCACGAAGCTGAACATTATTCGAAGACCAAGCATGTGGATAAAAATGGGCTCTCACAAGGGTAGAGCTCGGCATGCTGCCCTATTCATTAATGGGCTGATTTAAAGATACATCATCATATTCATTAAGAGAAGTGAAATACAGCTGAAAGAGTAAAAACAGATTTATTCATTGAGTTACCAAACCAACTGTACATTCATAACAATCAGGTTATACTTTCTGAAGGCTATAGGTGAAAAGTGAGTTTAGTTCACTCAATCAATTAAGCTAAATACATTTACATCAAATATTGCTACATAGTTCATGTTCTGTGTTTTATCATAATCATATATGTCATGCAAGATTCAATTCATTCATTTCATAGTCAAGGATAGTGAACAGGCATACATTATGCCTTAATCAAGAGTTTGTTTTGACTTTCATTGTGAAAGAGAGCAGATTTGGAGAGAAGTTTGACAAGAGGAATATAAAAATACATGAAGAGTACCATGTTACAGTTGAGTACGAAACATAGATCAGACACTCAAGTGATAAACAAACTATCAATATTAGCTTGACTGGCAATATAGTGCATTCAAGTGACAAATGAATAGTCAGTTCCAGTTGACCGATAAGCAAATACAACTTTAAGAATCACTGGATAGAAATGAAACATGTGAGCTTTCATTGAATGTATTGTGCAGGGATAAATAGCTCTTTCTAGCTGGAAGGATGTTCCAAATAGAACCATGCATCAGTGTTTAGCTGAAGAAAAGAATCAAAGTAAAATGTGTACCCATAATTATCTTCAGTGAGTTACAAGTGTTAGGCAAAATACATATGAACAGTTATGTGGAGTTTCAGGTAATGAGAAAATGAAAGAATCTCAAGTTTTCAATGCAATGCAACATTAGAGGATGCAGTATGAAGTGGTCTTTTTAGAGTGACGATGAAACAAGAAGCACAACAAAGGTGTTTCAGAAGGTGTTAATTATGCATAAAGGGAAATAAAGGCATGTAGTCCATAATAGTGATGCAATGTTCCAATTTTAAAATCTCTACAGAGTTCAAGAGCAGAAGGAAAAAGTTGTGTTAAGGTTAAGGAAAGTCAGAAGAGCACTGATGTGCATACAATGGACAAGCATGGAGATAGTATACATTAAGAGGCCATCCTTTCCACAATAGACAAACATAGAATCATGCTGTAAGTCAGAAATTTAAATGCCTTAAAATCCTAGTTTATCATGATTAAATGAAGATGCAGGAATTGGAGAGGAGTCAAGGTCAGCTTTGATAACAAGTGCCAAGTATGAGTTTAATACAACTGAAAGTGCAAAGTGTCACTCAATGGTAGAGTCCCTAAACTGAATATGGATAAATGCATAGATTTATGTTTCTCTCACAGGGATCCTTATTTATGAGGACAGATGTCATGACAAATAGCATCAGTAATGCAACAGAGAAGTGTTCTTTTCTTTAAGTACATAATGCTAAGGAGGTTAAAAGTGAAAACAAATATTCAAGACATTCTTTTGTTATAGAAATTCAGAAAGATCACTGGTTATTTGAGTCGAAACCCTAAGAGTAAATGCAAGTGAATATACAGTCTTGTCACCATTCACAAAGTTATCCATGTTTAGAATATATAAAGCATGTATTTTTCCATTTTTTGTGTTACCCAAGAGAGGGCTTGTTAAGCAAATGTCAAGATAAATGCAGAGAGGAGGTGGGTCATACATCAGAGAAAGAGAAGTATAGTTTTCTTCATAAGCATAAAAGCATCCAAGTCATTCTTTTGTTTCAGGAGTCTGAAATAAGCTATTGGTTGTTTTGGGTCGAGCTATAAGAGTAAAATCATACAAATATATTTGTCGTTTTGAATCTCAAATACCCATTTTTAGGGGTACATTTAAAGTATAGAAAATGCAATAATCGCGATAACCCATGTAAAGATTTTGTATAAAACAACAGTAGAATTCAAAATACAATTTTCCTGTGTTGAGCCAAGTTTTAGAATGGAGAAAATGCATTTTTATTCAGAAATTTCAAACACACATATGCCGATTCATTCTCAAATGTACAAAAGTTCCAATTTCCTATTTTGGGTCGAGCCAAAACTTCAAGTTATGTTTTCTATAATATACATCTGGTGTGGCCTGAAAATGGTCAGAAATTCATGAGTAAGGGAGAAATTCTTTTAGTCTCTAAACAGAAAAATATCTGGTAAAGATGGCTTACCAGCCAATGGTGTGGAGAGTGCATATAGCCACAGCCAGGAGCTCCATAAAGTGTCCATAAAGCAAGAGTTTCGAGCTCTCAAGATGGAAATCGAGCTTTCATAATAGATGTAAGCACAGATGATACAAAAATAGAGGTATTAGAGGGTGTATACTCGCGACCATAAGACTAGAGTAAACCAAATTTTAAGGCCATGGAGGTCGGCTTACTTTGTGCACAGGAAACAAAAGCAAAAACCCACAAGCGTAGTTTCTCATGGAGGCTCTCAAATAGGCCGAGTTCGAGCTCATGACGGCCAAAGAATAGCAAGCACAAGAGTAGTTTAAGTCATAAAGAAGCATGGCAGGATGCAACCATGGAGGTTACTCTTTGAAATCAAGTGAAAGAACTTCAATAATAGACAAAGCAACTTACCCAGTAAAAGATTCAACTAACTGAAGAGTGTGGTGAAGATTCCCAAGCATACAAGATACAGTTTCGACCATCATGGCAGTGCTATTCCTTCAGACAGAGCTCGTGTTTTTTCCAATGATAGTGCAAAATGAATAATTTAGGGTTTGACCTTGTTTTCCCCATTCCCTAATTCGACCCAACACTATAATTCTCTAGAATATTCATTTTTATCAATAGGCATGTGGGTTAATTTGAATTAGGTCAGTCCTTACATCATATCTTATTCAAAGATTAAAGTCTAATGTATTTGAGGGTGGTCGAAATTATGTGCCTAGGTCAATGGTTATGTCTTGATTTATTCTTTTTCCTTAATAAAAAGTGAAGACTTGAATGTGGGTTATGTTATTGTTTTATGAGGAAACAATGAGAATGTAATTGTGGATCCCTAATAACCTAGGGTTAGGTTTTGATAATTACCTATTTAGGGTTCTTAATTTAATTGATTTTGGAGAAATCAATGGAAGGTTGATGAGAAGATAATATTATCTAATGTTTTATTGATTTTTTGAGAAAATCAATATATTGTAATGGAGTAATAAGTTGTTTTTTTCTTTTTGCAAAAGATTTTTAATCTTTAATTGCAAAAAAATAAAACAAATTGTACAAATCTGCAATCCTATAAAGAAAAATCATTAAATAATATTTTATAAATTGTTTGTGATTTCTTGTTATTTTTAGCATATTTTTTGTTGACTTTTCCTCTTGGTCAGATTTGAGACCTATCTTGGAGAGATAAGGTGTTTTTTGAGCTTTTAAAGCAAGATCAACCTATTTTTAGAGGCTTAACAGTGTGATCATAAAAGCAGTATTCTTTTTTCTGCTTTTAGGTAGTTTTTTGAGGCAGTTTGAAGCCTTTTTTCCTTGAGATTTTTTTGAGCTCGGATTAGGGTTTCTTGAGAATTCTTTCAAAGACTTAGTCCTTTTAGCTCTCATTTTTCTCAGTAGTTCAGATCAGAGTTTCTTGCTCATACACCTTTTTGAGCTTGTAAACCTTTTTGGTACTCAGTTTCAGATTCAGGCAAAGACTCTTTCAGTTTTAATAGAACAACAAATTTCTCCTTCTTATCTTTTGTCTCAGAATTTGTAATGGCAATCTGATGTATTTGTGTTTTCAAATCAGAATCCTTTTATGTCTTGTGGTTATAAGGTTGTTTTTTAGAATTACATGTTCCAGGTTGCATGATGTGTTTGTTTTTTCAGATCTTCATGCAAATCATTGATGGGATATGTGCCAATGAGATTCTGAGAATTACTGTAATAGAGAAGCTATTATGAGTGGTTAAGTATGAGTTTTTAGAAGTTTGGTGAATCATCTGTTAGTCATAGGCTTTATTTTAAGTTATCTTTTATCCCTTTCCTTAGAGGTTTTTTTAGAATAAAATTCATCATTCGAAGAACCAGCTCACTCTGGAGATTCCTCTTTCGTTCAGATCACCCACATCTGAAAGAGGTTTCCATGTTTTAGTAGGCTGCTGAATATTGCATTCAGGAGGGTGCAAATCTATTGACAACAATTCCTTAAAATGTAATGCTTGAATTTCTTCACTCCACAAACTAGTGCATAAGCTTGTTTTTCTACATTTGACTATTTCAGTTCTATATAGGAGAAAATTTGTACCCCATGTGCAAATCCTCTTCTTTTCCCTTATCCACCTTAGAAAACCAAGTTCAGAGGCTTAATTCCACCTAAGTGCATTGCTTGCATCCCACTTGGAACTTTTTTTGAGCATCAGTGGAGGTATTTATGCCAGGGGCATTCACGTAGTGCGCAAACATCTGCGTGGCATGCTTACATCCCTAGAATATTCTTGCAGCTAAACCTACAGAGGAATTAGTCTTCTCATTGAAGGTGAAGTTGTAACTACCCCTTCGCCTGACTAACCTAAAAATGGAAATTTTCTTCCAATCTTTCTTCAAAATCATTCTTCCAACATGCATTCCAACTCTTCACCACTTCAAGCTTCCATTCTTACACTCTCACACTCATTTTCAAGCTCTCGAGCAACATTTCAAACATTCCATTACAACCAAAGCAACACTCCATCACTTCGGTAGAGCAAGATTGGGACCACACCATTGGAGAAAAGGCTTGAGTACTCTCATTTTCTCACCCAAACAACCTTGAGTGCTTTTGGTGGAAGTGGTAAGATTCCCTCTCCTCTCCTCTATCACTTGGTTGAGTAGTAGAACACTGTTTTGTAGTGCTTCTTTTCTCTTTACTACATTATTTCCTTTATCTCATTTTTCTTGTCTATCCATGGAGGTGGAAACACTAAAATGGGGGTTTGACTGAGGCAAGCCCCTATATAGCCACACAACATTTTCCCTCTTTTTGTGTGTAGGTGTACGTGCTTCTCAGAGGACTAGCTGGTGAATGAATTCCTTGGTGAGATTCTCCTTATTCTCTTCACTCTTACATATTTTATTTATAATATTAGATTTTTTCATTTACTTAATCACATCATTCTAGCCCTTTAGTTAATCAAAAGGGCCATTAGCTAGTTTTGTTGGTTTGACCTCGTCTTCACTATTGTCTGGCCATCTGGACGACAACACACTTTTGAGATACCAACATGCCATGCTGATGTCCAGAGATTGCACTTCTGTCCTTGAACAAAGATCTTTTATGAGGCATAATGTTAGACCTAAAAATTGGTTCGCCTAGCCTCTTCCTATATTTTGGGTCCACAATGTAACTAAGTGCCCTCACGGTCCTTATTACTCTCACCTTGCATTCCATTACATTACGATTAGCTAAGGAAAGTTAGGGCAGCTTCTCATGTCTTGGCCCTTCGTGACCTAGGTTCTTACATTTTTGGTGAACCAATGTTTGCTCATTCATTGGTGTTGAAGCTTCCCTCGAGTATTCCATGATTATTGTGCTCTTGACTATTGTGAAGGTTTATGAGAATCACAACCCAATCCACAAGTTCTAGGTATATCCTTAGGAGAAGTGTACGACACCTTCCGATGGAAAGGATGAAGGTCTCTATTTGGTTATCTATAGGCTTTTTCTCTGGTCCCGCTATTAGTGTAGCCAGCAATAGTTTTCAAGGAACAAGATGGGATTCATTGACAAAACAAATCAAATTCCCACTCCCCCTATGTCTCCTATGGCATCATCAATGGATGATCATGAGGCTATTTATATCCCTATAGAATATGTGTCCACCTTTGCTAAAGGATTGGGCAACTGAGAAAACCACTTGGAAAGAAATCTGAAGATGGCTAGAGTTGCTCAGGTTGTTAGTCAGTTAAAACATATGATGGGTAAGGATCAAACAAGTATAGAGCTTCTAAGTAGTCTCATTGATCTTGTCAAAGTGTGCACTTCTTTTAGAAACCCTAGTTTTTCACAAGGAATCAATTTCGAGGAGTGTGAAGGATAGTTAGGGGTATCAATGCCTCCCACTTCCATTTACATGGCCAATGTAGTCCCTTCTATCAGTATCCCTTCTACCTTTGAGCAACCTAAAACTATCAAACTAAATAAGGTCCATTTGGGATTTAGCTTCACCCCTATAGTCACCTCTAGTGGTGGAGGCTTTGGTAGTGGTGGTAGATTCAGAAATAGAGGTGGTGTTGGCAGAGGTAGCTCTGGTGGAGGTCATGGTAGTGGTTCTGGTAGAGGCCCTACCAGCAACATTGGCTTTGGAAAATTCATACCTATGGTGGTTCTAGAGGTGGCCTTGGTGGTGGTTCTGGGGGAGGTTCCTTTGGCCCTCTATCTTCTAATGACCCTATTTTGAATACTCTTCTTCAAAATATGGGTAAGATGTAGAGCTAGTTGGCGATCCTTTCCCAAGCCTATGCTCAACCTATCTTCTAGCCCTTCTTTCAGCATAGCCCATTGTCGATTGTAATCTTGAACACTCCTTTCCCTTAAGGAATGGAGATCCCTAAATTTGAGAAGTATGGTGGTAAGGGAGATTTGTAAACACATGTATGCCTTTAGTGCCATGCGCACTGACTTCTTCCATCATGATTCGTTGATGGCTAATTTTCTTCCTCAATTCCTCCAGGACACAACACTTGAGTGGTACTATTCCCTGCTTGAAAACTCAATTTTCTCATTTTACCAACTTGTTAAGCAATTCCTTAGACAATTTCAAGAAAACATCAGGCTGAAGACGACCTTTTCAGATCTCATTTGATGTAAACAAGGAGATAATAAAAGAAACTGATTTCATAGCACACTATCAAGTGCTCCTTTCAAAAATATCATATTTGTTGCCTGATTCTAACGTACATAAGGTATTCATAGGGAACTTATAAAGGGATTGGCAAGAGAAGTTTACCCTTATGAAATACCCTTCTTTCACACACTTGTGTGTAGCCTTACAAGAATACCAAAAAATAGTTGTTTAGTTCAGGGATCATCCTCATGCTCCTATTTTGAGGGGAAGTCTATCGTATCAATCTCTGGGAAAGGTAAATCCATTGTGAACATAGTAGCCACTACTGATGACAACGACCTCAAACGCAACTAGAAATTCACAAAGTTATCAAAATATTATACTTCCATCTTATAGAAGTTGTTAAAGGATAAGATCATAACTTTTTCAACCCCTAATCCTATTAAAGAATCCTACCCTAATTGGTATGATGGGAGTACTTATTGCCAATACCATCATGTTAATGGACATGGTACCAAATGTTGTATGTGGTTGCATCATGAGATACAAGAATAAATTGAGGATGATACTATTCATCTCGATGGGAATAAATAGAATGCTAATAAATCAATGGTGAAAGCTAATAGTGAACTGTAGATATACATGGATCCATTTCCGTGACCACACTCTGCTAACATGGTTATCGATCCCACTAATTTTGTTACCCAAACCAAGGCCTATGTCAATATGATCATGGTAACTTCCACTGTTCCACCCACACCCGGTTCACTGGAAATTACATTCACATCATAGGATTTACCCTTAAACAACAAACCTTCACCTCTCTACATTCCCGCTTGTGTCAATGGCAACATTGTCATAGGAGTCTTGATAGAGCCTTTGAGCCATGTGAATGTTATCACTAAAGAAACATTAGTATTAAATTCATTACAAAAGTAAAAATATGAAGAAACAAAATGTACCATTTGTACACATGATGGTATGAGTCTTAAACCCTATGGCTCAATAACCTTGTCTATTTTGGATGGACCTAGAACTGTTGACATAGTTTTGGAGGTCATCCTAGAGTCGGGTCTGTTTAAGGTGAAGCTAGGAATTCCTTGGCTAGCTTCCATGAATGGGATCTCCTCTATTATTCAAAAATGTTTAATATTTTCCCATAAAGGTGTCATGCATGTAGTGCATGACACTAGATACTAGCCCTTGGTGTCCCATGGTGGATACTTGTTGGATTGCTTTTGGCCCTCCTTGGTTGGTCTGCTTCCTCCAAGAATGGACCTACTTTACAAGAAATATGAAAATTAAAAAATTGGGAGCAAAGGGAAGCCAAAGTTTACCCCTCTCGTGATAGAACAATTGGTCACCTTCTCTTCCTGAGAAGAGAAGAAGAAGCGCACATCAAATACTCTCCCTTCCCCTAAAGGGAAGGAGAAGCCCATGTCGGTTACCTCCTTCTCACAAAGGAAAAGAGAAGGTGACTTTTCCTTAGATTGCTTCATCCTCTCCCCTTTCTTGGGAAGAGTATTAGATGAGAAATACTGGTGGCTATCCAATAAGTTCGACGATTCCCCCTTGGCATAGACCCAATCTTAGGATCATGGACCTCCCTAATGAATACCCTGAACCATGGTATTATTTATATGGGAGAAAGAAAGGTTCTTGTCAAGAATTTGATCCATGGCCTCCTACTGCTCCTACTCTTAAGGCAGTGAGCAAAAAGAGGCCCACTACTGAGGCTCTTGAGTCAACTCCTTCTATCCCTCCATGGCTTGTTCCTCCTACTCTCGTACAAGAACTTGTCCCTCCACCGAAAATAGCCTTGGTGGATTTCGCCATGGTTGAGCAGGAACCTTTTGTCCCTTTGCAAATTCTGGCCTCTAACTCCAAGAGCTGTAGAAATTTCCTTGTACATGAATGCAAGTTCCTACAAAAGGATATCTTAGTTGAGTAGGCCACCTCACAAAGAAAGGAGGAAGACACAACCGTCCCTACTTTAGTGCCTCCTACAACATCTTCTTCCTCGCTTCCTTTTTCTTCTCTCTAGTATGGTCCTATACTACTCCTAACTTCCATTGCAAGTATGAATGTGCCTAATCCTAAACTGGTACAAGTGTTCATCACTCCTTCGATGGATTTTCCTTTGCTCATGCTTTTTCTAGATATCTAACCTTTCCTAAAGCCCATGGATATGATTAATACTTTGGTTATATCTACTATGGTTCTTTCTTCCTCTTCCTCTATGCCTCTAGCCTCATTTGTGGGGAGTTCATCTCCTCTGATGAAATAGGGGGTGGAGGATGGTCCTTCCAAAAATGAAGGACATAAGAAAAGTTTGCCTCACTCGCAAGGTGACCCTGCGTTACTTTGTTCTATCTTAGTGATGGAACTAGACCTAGCTTCCCCTATGTTTTTCACTACCCCTAAGTCATTCAACAAGCTTAGTAGTGAACCTCAGGCACAACCCATCTTGTCCACCAAAGCTAGACATGGCATGCCTATAGGGTGCATGTTTCATTCCATGAATCAAGTTCTAGCCCTGTCAGCGATCTTCGCTAAGTCATTGACCTTGAATCCATAAGAGCTTGGTGGAGAGGACCTCAAGGGGACCTCTTCCTTGGCCCTTGTTGTGGGAGGACCAGATGCTCCTCCTCTTAACATCTCACCATTTTAGGCTCATCCTCCTTCCCCTTATGAGGATTTAGATTTGGAAGCAAACAACCTCTTAGCTGATCAAGGTTAGGAGGAGGCCCCTTTTCTTGATCTTGTGTGTGTGTGTGTGCTTTGTGATGTGTTCTAGCATTCTCATGCTAAGTTCTCCTAGATGAACCTTGTCACCCCTATTGGTGCTTGGATACAGGTGTGGGTTTTGTGTCATAAACCTTCTTCTATTTGTATCATCATTATTTTTTGTTTGTGCTTGATTTTTGATAAATTGGGGATGATGCAAAGAATTGGGGGCATTTAGGCTTCCCTTCCATGTTGAAACAATTTTTTATTTTTACTTTTCTTTTCATGCATTCTTCCTAATCTGGTTGGGGATTGATGATCTTTTTCCTTGCATTGCAGTTACCTATTATTATGAGCTCAGACAAATCTGAACCTGCTAAACTAGATCCCCCTATGCCCTTTGTTTATATTTTTCTCTTTATTTCATTTTCTCTTTATATTTCTCTTTTCTTTTCTTAAGTTGTCCCTCTTATGTGTGACAATTTTCTTTCTTTAACATCTCAATTTTTAGAAAATGCAATCATTTCCAAAGAATCTTTTCTCAAAAATCTGCACAAAATTTTCTTTAGAACCACATTCTCAACTTGGAACCCTAACAAAATGTGTTTCCTTCATCATAGGTTCATATAGAAATTACTTGAAGACCTTCCTCCAAAGTGAGAATAACTTTGACATTTCCCGCACATGGGGGCGTATCCTTCCTTTCGAATTCCTTGATGAAGTGAACATCTTTTGAAAGGATTCCTTCATGATGGATCACTCTAAGAAGAGAAGAATATATGATTTCAAACTATTTTTCCCTTGAGTGGACCCCCTTTTTCTTCACGACGGGTTCCCAAGGGACCCTTCTTTGAAATCCTTTCCTTGAATGGATTCCTTCATGTCTAGCCTAGGGGCAGCCCACCTAGACTTGTTCCATTCCTCTTTTCATGTCTAGCTCGGGGGCAGCCCGACTAGACCCATTTCATATATTTTCATCTAGCTTGGGGGTAGCATGATTAGACCTTACCTTTCAAATAGTACATCCCTTGAGTGGACCCCTCTCTTTTTGAAGGGTTCCCAAGGGATCCCTTTGAAATACTTTTGAATCATCAAAAATCTATGTAAGTGTCTACCTACTTACCTATTTGGCCGCTTCTTGATTCTGTGGAGCCCGCTTCCTTGGGGTTTCCTTCATGCTAGAGTTTTTGGGGGATACCTTACTTGTAGGTCCGCAAACCTGTAAGGTACTCACTTCATGGGGCTTCCTTCACATGAGAAATCTTGGGGATTGCTTCCTTGCAGGTCCATAGGCTTGTAAGATGCTTTGTTTTTCCAACTTCATAGTTCCAAGTAGCTATGGATTCCTTTTCTTTTCTTGCACCTTCAAGTATGCCAGATCGAGTACTGCTTCCTAAAAATTCTATGTATATGTTTCTAACCCTACAATCTTCTTGATCTACTTTACTGACTGCTCATCAGTATTCGTGCTTGCTAAAGTGGGGGAAAATGTATAGGAGAAAATTTCCACACCATGTGCAAATCCCCTTTTTCCCTTTATCCACCTTAGAAAACCAAGTTCAGATGCTTAATTCCACCTAAGCCTGCTACTTGCATCCCACTCTTTGCTTGTTTTGAGCATCGGTGCATGCGTTTCTATCAGGGATGTCCACATGGCACATGAAATTTTATGTGGCATGTAGACATCTGCATGGTGCACTTACATCCCTAGAAGATTCCTACGACTGAACCTGCAGAGGCATTACTCTTCTCATTAGAGGTGAAGTTGTAACACCCCCTTCAGCCAACTGACCTGAATATGGCTATTTTCTTCCACTCTTTCTTCAAATTCATTCTTCCAACATTCATTCCAACTCTACACAACTCTTCACCACTTAGGCTTCCATTCTTACACTCTCAGACTCACTTTCAAGCACTCGAGTAGCATTTCAAGAATTCCATTGCAGCTAAAGCAACACTTCATCACTTCAATAAAGGAAGTTTGGGACCACACCATTGTAGTAGAGGCTCAAGTACTTTCATTTTCTCCCCCAAGCAACCTTGAGTGCTCTTGGTGGAGGTGGTAAGCTTCTCTCTCCTCTCCTCTATCACTTGGTTGAGTAGCATAACACTATTTTGCAATGCTTATTTTCTCTTTACTACATTATTTCCTTTATCTCATTTTTCTTAGTTGTTCGTGGAGGTGGAAACACCTAAATGAGGGTCTAACTAAGGCAGCCCCCTATACAACCACCCAACATTTTCCCTCTTTCTATGTGTAGGTGTACATGCTTCTCGAAGGACCAGCTGGGGAATGAATTCCTTGGTGAAGTTCTCCTTATTCTCTTCACTCTTGCATATTTGCTTTATAATATAAGAGAGTATTTCATTTACTTAATCACATCATTTTGGCCCTTTAGTTAATCAGCTGGGCCATTAGCTAGTTTTGTTGGTTTGACCTTGTGTTCACTGTTGTCTAGTCGTATGGATGACAAAACACTTTTGAGATGCCAACACACTATGCTAACGTCCATAAACTACACTTCTATCCTTGGACATAAAGCTTTTTGAGGTGTAGTGTTAGACCTAAAAACTAGCTCGCCTAGCCTTTTCCTATGTTTTGTGTCCGTAGAGTAAATGAGTGCCCTCATGGTCCTTATTACTCTTGCCTTGCATTCCCTTACATTACCATGAGCTGAGGTAAGTTAGGGTAGCCTCTCATATCTTGGACCTCTGTGACCTGGGGTCTTGCACGTGGTGGTCCCCCTCTCTTAAAAATTCATCATCCTTTAGAGGAACATTCATGAATGCTATTGGATGCTCATTTCCCTAGTCTGAACTTTGTGTCAACATGCTAGCAAAGGAAAGATCTTATGCAAATGAATATAAATAAAATGGATTCTTATAATTTGGACTTACCAACATAGAAGCACCAGCTATGTCCCTCTTTATTTCATAAAATGCCTAATTTTCCTCAGCATTCCACTCTACTTTCACATCTTACTTCAACATTGCATTCAATGGCTTGACTATTGCTACAAAACTAGTAATAAATTTCCAAATGAAATTGATTTTCCCAAAGAAAGAATTTATCTCCTTTTTGCTAGCAGGGGGTTCTATTTTCAAGATTTCTTGGATTCACTTAGGGTCAATATAAATTTCATGTTTAGAGATTAAATGACCTAAGAGCTTTCCTTTTGTTACCCTGAATATACATTTTTTGGGATTTAGGGAGATGTTAAATTACCTACATCTTTGAAATACCTTACATAGATTTGCAATATGATCTTCTCCTTTCTTCAATAAAATAGTCAAGTAATCCATATAGATAATAATACACTTACAAATTCTATCATTGAAGGCAATTTCCATAGCTCGTTGGAAAGTGGCTCCTACATTGATTAATTCAACTGGAATTCTCCTATATGCAAATGTTCCCTCTTTGGTAGTGAAAGAATTCTTGTGCCTATCTTCATACTATACCATCACCTAGTTGTAGTATGAATAACCATTGAGAAAGAACATCAATTGAGAACCATTTACAATTTGTAGGAATTCATCCAAGGAAGGTACTAAATAATTGTCTTTCTTTGAAGCACAATTTAAATTTTGGAATTCAAAACATAACTTGATCTCACCATTATTCTTTCTTACAGGAACCAAATTTTCCACCCATGTCGAATGTCTAATTGGAAATATGATGTGGGTAAATAATAGGTTTTGTACTTCTTTCTAGATAATAGGCTCTAACAAAGTATTGATGGGCCTCTTCCTTTATCTAAAAGGCTTTGCATTTTGTTTTAAATGGATTGTATGTATAATAATCAAAGTGTCATAGGTTTTAAGATCCACATAAATCCAAGCTATGACATCTTGATAGGCATGTAAAGCATCAATTATACCCCTTTTCTATTCAAGAGTACATACCTTTCCAATGAACACATTCTTCACATCATCTGGAGTTCCCATATTATAGGTATGGCATTGACTAAATATTGAGTCCTTCTTTGCTTGTTGATCTTGATCTCTTATTTTTCCAAGTCAAAGATCCTTTCAAGTTGCACCATCCCTCTTGGAATCATATTTTTCTTTAGGTTGATTACCCCTTCCATGTCTAACTCTACCTCTTGAGGTTCTATTTCATCAATTATCTAAGAGGAAAATACATCAGAGATGGTAATAAAATATAAAATATGCTTGTCATCTTCAAATTCCTAAAAAAAAATCACATTATCCAAAATAGACGGGACTAGGTTAAGATCAATCGTGAACCTTTTTAATCTTGATAATGATAATGGCTCTAGATTGTTGGTGGATTGTACTAGAGCGTCAATAGTATGATTCTTGCTTTAGGGTATCAATTGAATATTAAATGCATCAAATCAATCTATCATGTCCCATACTCTATGCCTATAATTTTCCATTCTCCTGTTCTGACATGAGTACTGTCTCCTAACTTGCTTAACCACTAATTTAGAATCTTTGAAAATTTTCAAAGATTTAACCTTTTTTTCTTAGAGCCATGAGTAACACATGTATCAATGTATCATATTTAGCAACATTATTGGTGCAATGAAATTGTAGTCTATGTGCAACAAAGAAGGTTTTACCCATTGGTCTTATTAATTCAAATCCTACATTAGCCCCTTTCTTAGACTTAGAGCCATCAAATTGTAATGTCCATAATTTAGCAAAAGAAAAACCTTTGGAGTCCATTGTATTTCTACTCTTACTTGATGAAGGTTCCTCTTGCACAACTTGTTTACCTTTCTACTCTTTCTATATTTCCTGAACATCAATCCTAATTCATGGAGGAGAATTGATGCATCTCTTAATTTATTCTACAACAATATGAAAAATACAATATTCAATTTTAGTATGTGATGCATTATGAACTCTACACCAATTAGGCAATAACAACTCCTCAAAGTTCATTTCCTTGCCAAGGTTTATCTAATCCTTTATACACTTCTAAATAAATTCTTTAAAATTATCAAGCAAATTGATGTTAGCATCACCTTGTTCTTCACCTCCATCTAGTTCCTCAATTGCCTCTATGTTGTTGGAGCATTGGGTTAAATCCTTGGGTGTGGTGTGTATCATGAAGACCTCTTCCACATTTTATGTTTCTTCAATGACTATTGCGAAGACATAATTTCCAAAACTTTCCTTAGAAACCAACACCTCATTGGATGTTTTCTGGTAGTTTGTAATTAAATACTTCAATTTGGGCTCTCTTTCAATCCTAATCTAGTTAGGGATTCCCTTCCAAGGTAGCCATATATGTGAATTATCATTGGATGTATATCCATCAAGTACTCTTGTGAAATCCCCTAGTAGAATAATCCCATAAGCATCTGGTATGCCAACTACTTGGATATTTATAGTCCATTGCATCCTTGGGTTAGATGCAATCTTCATTGGAATCATATTTAATTCACCTACCAAACTTACCTTAGTCTTATCTAATTGAGTGATTTTTCACTGAGAGGGAGTGGGAGTAATTCCTAATTCCATGTAAACTAAGAAAGGCATAAAATTTGTGGATTCATCATAATCCAACAAGCAATTATGCAATTTTTTTACCAAATATGCAGACAAAGATAAAAAAGGGAGGGGTATCTTGTTTACCTTAGAAAAGACTTAATGGGGCATTGGCTTCAACCACTTGAGTTCTATCCTTTTCCTTGCCTTTTTACCTTGATTGAACTTGTTCCTGATCCTTGATTGCTGGATTAACCTAGTCCTTAGCTAATTGTGAATTCTATGTTTTGCCACTCACTTCCTTTATTAGTGGCTCAGTGAAACCCACCTTCTTGAGAACAATATCTTGTGAATTCTTAGAATGAACATATCCACTTGAAGAGCCAAATACAAGAATCCTAATAGTAGTAACTCTTAAAAATTCAAAGGATGAGATACTAATCCTTACTTTCCTAATTTTTTTGGCAACATACTCACTCATTTGATCTATGCTTATATCAGATTGGATCCTTTTACATTTCTTTTCATGTTTTTCCTTGCAAGCTTCAACAAGTCCTCCCTTGGAAGAATCAGAAACTCCTCCTTTGGAAAAGTATTGTGTAGGTACATTTAGATAAGGAGTATTTTTACTTTCATTTGGATCGGGAGGTGTATTGAAATTATTTGGAGGGGTAGAAATTGTAAATGGACCTCCAACCTACCTATACCTCAAATCATATGGTCTTGTGCATTGATGAAACATTTGAACCTCTTCTACTATAGAGCTTTCTTCATCTAATGGGCCATTATCTATTGCATCTTCATTGTCAAACAATTGAGAAATAGACACTTTGTTACATACCTAATCAGCTTTAGCACCCTTTTCTACTAACTCTTCTAGCTGGTTTTCTTTAGCTTGCAAGAAGGGAGCATGATTTAATACCAAAACTGGTGAGTCATAAGGATTTGATGGTACAAGCTCCTATATCCACTTGAATGATTATTAGTAACCTACTAAACTTCCATTTGAAATATAGTAGCTATAGTTTGGAATTTAGGGCACTCAAATTTTGAATGTTGTGTTGTTTTATGAAGCTTGCAGTATCCAAATAAGATAGCCTCAACCAAACGTATTGCACTAGATGACTTTTTCTTATTAACAGGCTGGTCCAGTGGTGTTGGTACTCCATTTTTGGGTTTGGTGCTCCATGTTCTATTCTTTCTTGGAGGTTGCTCCTATCAAAATTCTATCCTGATGATTGGTCTCTCTTGAAACCTTGTCCTTGTCCTTATGCAAAGTCTCTAGTATCTCTATTGTATTTGGATTGTATTCCTCTTTATATAGTTTGAAATTGACTATTTTTATTTCTTAGGTAGGTGACTTCCGTGGATATCTTCTTTACTTTCTATGTCAATTCATCCAACGTCTCTTTATTTGAATTTCCTTGAGCTAGTAGAGAACTCATAGAATTTTGTAAATAAACAAGGTGTGAACCTAAGTTTTGTGATTGGTTCAATACCTTATAAGTTTGTAAATAGGATGGGATATTGGATTTTTGTTGAGGATATGTGCCCTAACTTGATTTATACAAGTAGTTAGGGATTGGCTAGGCCTGACTCAATGGTGGACTAGGATGTGGTACTAATGGAAACTGAGGGACAAGATTCATGATAGGAGTCTGAATAGCCAAGGCTTGGTTCAACCCTTAGGCCTACCTTGGATAAGTAGCTAGTCCTAATGATGGCAAGGGTCCTGCTATGTGTTACCTTAAATCTATACTTACCTTAACTACCTTTGTATATGCATCAATCAATGTAGTAGGGGGTTGATTCATTCTATTAATGAATGTGTGCGAACCCTTCTCCTAGTACCTGCAAAACAACATGAATAAGCGAGTTAGACAAGGAATTACAAGCTAAAACAAGGATTCCCCATGAAATCCATTTGCAAACTCAAATTAGGAAGGAAATATTGAAGAACACAATGAAAATGATAAAAACAAGATAAAATCCTAATTAGAAAAGCAAACACTTGATCCCATGGGGGAATTTGTGCCAATTTGATGTGAAAATTTGCCCTTTTCCAATTCCTATGATGAAATCTTGATGTGTTGAAGGTGGTCTTGATCCACTTTGATGAAAGATGAGGACTCCAAGCCAAATCTACAAAAGAACCTAGCTAAGAATTCAATGGTGATAGATGAAACTTGATAGATATTTGAGCGTGGTAACTTTACTCAAATTGTGGATGGATAAATGAGGATATGAGCTATTTATTTATAGGATTTCAAGATGGATGAATCTCCACATTTGAGCAATGTGGGACTAACATTCATCCAATGATATGGTGCCACTTGTCAAGCTATGAATGGATGATGGATGTGCAAGATTTGGGGTTTCTGCCAATAAATGCCAATATTTGAAATTCAAATTTGTTGAAATGACATGCAAGAGGGAAGAGAAAATGAAATAAATGCCACTTGGCTCAAGGAAAAGGACATGTAAGAGATCTTAAATGCCTTGTTGGATGTACATGTTGACTTGGAATTTTTGAATTCAAATTGAGGGAATATTCCAAAAGATGCCTTGTGAGGAAAATAGAGATTTAATAAATGAATTAAATCTATTTTCATGTGCAACTTGCATTATCTAGAGGATGTGACATGAGATGAGGTTAAATTAATCAATTTAATTAATTTAACAAGGGATTAGATGATGTGACTTATTTGACTTAGATTTATGGATTTATTTAAATCAAATAAAAGAGGAATATGATAAGAGGCTAATTAAATAAGGATTTTGATTTATTTAATTAAAAGGGATGGTGTTAGATTCAATCAAATAAGGTTTTAATTTATTTAATTTAATGGATGGACTTTAGAGATTTAATCAAATAAATTGATTATTTAATTAAATAGGGTTAATTAGATTAGATGGATTGATTTAATTAACAAGAGAGATAACTTGATTAGATAAAATGATTTATTTAATTAAGAGATGAATATTGATGAATTTAATCAGATAGGGGAATTTGATTAAATGGTTAGACTGAGGGATGATTCAAGAAGAAATGATGTTAGTAAGTTAGGATCGAATGCGTGATGCCAATCAATATATTTTCAATGTCTACATTTTTCCCCTCTTTGAAGCAATGCACTTGTTGCGTTGGTTCAAAGAATAAACGATCTCGATCAAAGCCAAAATTTTTTATCTTTAAAAACTTTCCCCACTGCTGCATGGTGGGAGAAAACATGCCATTATAATGCCCCCTCAAGAGATCGGACAAATTTTTTAATTTTTTGGGTGATCTCGCAAAAAAGGGACTAAGTACCCGACAGGTCTGAAAGGGGTCCGGGAGGCTAAAAACGTGTCTAAATGCAATAAAATTTTGAAAAACAAGCCTCAAATGGATAAAAACAGGTTTTACGGTCCAAAACCCTAGCAAGACATCCCTAAAGGGTCAAAAAACCCTAATTTTTAGGCTTAAAAGGAGCCCGAGGGGTCACTTTCAAGTCATTTTCACACACCTTTGCTAGCAAACCTTGACATTCAAGCTTTGACCCTTTGACAATATGGTGCAACGACAACTTCCTCTACACATTTCAGACTGAGTTCGGACCTACCAGCGGCCACCTGGCATCGGGGCCCCGGTACGTGACACTTACCCTAGCCTAATTTTTTCATTTAATGCATTTATTACTAGTTAAAAGATGAGCTCACCTCCAGCAGTGCTATCATAGCGTTGCTCGGTGATTAAATTGCGCTGTGCTAGGCCGTTTTGTGCCGCAGCAGTGTAGTTTGGAGTTTAGAAACTCCACCACTGGGCTCGGGCTTGGCAGGCTAGTTTGATTAAAGTGCATCGCAACAACACCCTTTTCATGAAAATTGCGATGCTAGGGATAAAGTGCGTCACGATGGCTCTGTTTGGCTCGTTTTGGGGTGCAACATCCGAGTTTGAGGAAACTCAAACTACGATGCCTTCACAAACTGTGCCGCTGGAGGTGAGTTTGGAGCATTAGGCCAGGATTTTTCCAACTTTTTTAACATGTTGACTTTCCCTGATGCAAGATGGGCCTAGGGAGCTTTATTCTCGGGAGCACCGATCACGAGACCTGGCAAGCATTCTATGATACCTTAGTGATAGGGATCAGGACCGACTAGGAGTTGCTGGCTTATGGCATATTGCTTATGCGGCGCTCGTGCACACACACTTGGGTAAGCTATCAATGCTGGCCGAGAGGTGGCACAACGAGACATTGTCATTCCATCTCCCTACTGGCGAGGCCACCGTCACCTTGGAGGATGTTTGGCACATCCTACGATTGCCTATTCATGGCCATCGGGTGATCTATGACATGGAGGAGGGATGCAAGTACTGCACCAGAGTCCTCACCACACAAGATATTATCTACTGCGAGGGGTAGATCGAGCTAGAGAGATACAGAGTTATAGCACCTCCCTTCTGCTGGGTGATTGCGGTGATCATTTTAGGTTTGGTTGCCCTAGACAGATGAGGGCGGTATTTTAGTCCAGGTTTGGGATACTGCTGGGAGAGGATGGTTTGAGATAGGCCAGTTCGGTTTGTGTGGGGGCCTGTACTTCTGGCTTCACTTTATAGGGATCTCCACGAGTATGTTTACATGGATGGCAGAGTGCTGGGGGTTGGAGTGACACTTCTTCATGTTTGGGCATGGGAGCACATTTCTACGCTACATCCACAGGTCGTTCCAGTTCTGATGGGGGCAGAGGATTCCCTCCTAGCACTATACAGAGGCAGTGTGTCCTTCACACACACTGGCAAGCATGGGATCCCGTACTAGAGGCGGGTCCTAGATGAGATGCTTGTCTTTAGTTGGCATCCATACCTTGGTCGGCCCGAATGGGCTGATGATGTTGCTTAGCTCTTCTACTACCATCAGGATCAATACATGGAGGGGCATGAGCACACTATGATTGAGCGATACCTGTCTGGGCGCATACAGCATCAGTTTGGGGAGCCACAGGATCGGCCAAATGATGACTATGTAGCTGTCTTTGCATGCAGCATGAAACAAGTGTCATGGGGGCCTAGTATTCCTACCTTCGAGGCAGTTGATAGTTTTTGATAGTTGGTGGCTCAACCGTGGGCCTACGATCAGGGCTTGGCAGATCTAGGCACCACACAGGCCTACAGAGACTAGTTCAGACCTCATCTTCAATTGATTGTTCCAGGTGAGGATCTAGAGGTACATAGGGTCAGAGGTAGGGGGAGAGGACAGGGACGAGGACTGAGGGTCTAGATTCGACAGGATCCACCACTGGTGCCCCCAGTCCCACCAGGTCACAGGGATGTACAGATGCAGGACCAGTAGTAGGATCTTCCAGTCCCACCACCACGAGCCGAGGGTGAGGACCAGCCTCACGTGCAACCACGAGCATAGCCAGTAGGGCAGGCAGACGCATGGGATACCTTGATTTTACAGTTGCAGGCCTAGGTTTAGGCAGTGACCACAGAGAGAGATTAGGCACAGCTGAGAGAGAACAGCTGAGAGTAGAGAGGGATCAGGCTATGCAGCAGAGATAGGTTGCAGAGCTACAGGTAGCCACAGAGCTAGGCTGGAGGTAGTAGATTGAGAGCATGACGGCCTCCTCCTCCCAGGGTACAATGCTAGTACGATCTTACAAGGAGGCCATTCAAGAGATAGAGTACTACTACTGGGCATACCACGACACCATACCTAGAGCAGACTAGGTTCTTGAGTACTCAGAGTGGGCCAACCAGAGACCACCAGAGGGTCACGGTGACAGGGGCAAGGGCAGCATTCATGGGGATCGGGCTTGATCCTGATATTATAATGTACTTTTTTGCACGTTATGGGCTCATTTTTTATAGCCCGATGGGCATTTTGTATTTATTGACATACATGTACAGTGATCCAATTTATTACCTTTTGTACTATGACAGTGACGTGATTGATGATATATATATGAGCCAATTTTGATGTTATGCAATGTGTTCTTTTATTTATGCATGGATGGTTTATTTGTATAGGCTTTGCAATGATGCCTTATGGATGCATTTATTTCTAATGATGTATGCGTTATGATGTTATCTATATGATGATTTATTTTATGTCAATGCAATATGTGAACATGATTTGATTTATGGTATATGCAATGATGTGTACAATATGCTTATATATGAGGTGTTTTATGGATGGATGTGATATGATGCGATGGTCGTGATATGATGCAAATGAAATGGTTTTATGCATAATTAAATTTGAGATGCTTAGAATAACAAATGTTATTATCCTAAATGATGATGTATGTGATGCAATGATATGTTAATGCGAGGTGATGTGCAATGACATGGATGCGTAGTGTGCATGTAATCTGATGTTATGATGTCCTTTATGTTATGCAAGTATGTATGCCTAATGAATTAAATGCTTATATACCTATTGCTTATGATTATGCAAAAGTGATTACGGAATTCTTTTGTAGATGCTTATGTGATGATTTAGATGGAATGTTTATTAAATGCAAATGCAATGTTTATGCAATGATTGGTATAATGCCATGAGATGCAATGTAATGGGTAAAATGTGATGACATTGATGCATGTTTATATGATAATGCTTATGATAACCTACTTATATGATGAGCAATGCATGTGTTTATGTGATATGCCAATGATTTTTGGATGTAGAATCGATGGCGATGATAGCGATGATGATGAACTATCATAGTACCTTGTTAGCGTGGTTAGTAAGAAAAGAAGAAGTTGTTTCAACAAGACACAAGATGACACAAATGCAAATGATGATGATGATTAATTGCCAAGGAATTGGGGTTTTCAAAGGGCCAAATTTTTCTTATGTTTGATAACACACGTGGTACAATGCATCAAGGTATAGAAAACCAGGATGGCATTGTACCCAGTGTGATGGACTTTGACTCAAAAATCAGATAGGAGTATTCTTGTTCACACCTGACATACAAAAACCTTGCTAGGATGCACTTCAGAAGTTTCAGACACCTCAGACCAAAACACGGAAAGGTAAACCTATCCCCGTAATAGTAAACAAGTTTCCCTTGACCTCTTCCATACATACCTAACAAAGCAAGTATTCGCCGAGGGTATATTGCAAGAACGTCCAACAAGCATAGTAGACAAAAGATAATGATCATTGGCCCATTCCTATTTCTCTAAATCCACTATTTTGGGATATCATCAAGAGGTCCTTGGAATGAGCGCAATTAAGATAAGTCAAAAGATAAAAACCAAGTAAACAAACAAACTGATGCTCTTCAATACCGCTAACGGAAAGAGGATGTGCTTTCTAAGATGATAACCAAAACTTATTGCCAAAAGATAATGCCCATTATAGGAAGGATTCATCCTAGGACATGTTAGTGGATGGAAACACATCATTTCGTTTATCCAAAGTGTTCTTTCTGATAAATAATGCCCCTTGTAGGAAGGATTCATCCTAGGACATGGTGTTATCAGACGATTGATATGGGACTTAATTAGATGATGTGTTACCGATATGAAGAGATAACCAACTTGCCTACGCACTGTCTTTGACTTAAGACTGGATGTTTTGAGTTTTCACTTTTAACCTACTAGACTTGTTTCTAAATGTTTCACCAAAGGTTGAGGATGATGATCAGTTTATTATGGATGGTATTTGTTGCAGGTGCAAGTGAGATGAGATGGATGGATTTTTCAAATATTTGGATGTTTTTGATCTTTTTGCAATGTTTTGAGGCTGTTTTTGGTATTTTTTGAGATTTTGCAAATGTTTTGATTTTTGATTTTCCATTGTATTTGGGATTTTCTAAGATTTTGCAAATGTTTTGATTTTTGATTTTCCATTGTTTTTGGGATTTTCTGAGATTTTGACCAAGAGACTAACCTAAAGATCTAGCCTAGGGGTCTCAAGGGCTAATCAACAGATTAGCCTTGCCTACGTTATACACGCAGAGACCATGTAGTTTGACTCACGACTTGACTGATTTACAGATGACGATACACATGATGAGATGCCAGTTTATTATGAGACTCCTATAGGACTAACATAAATGTCTCGGGGGATGATCAAAGATCAACCTTGCATATGTTCAAGCTCAGAGACAATGTAGTTCGACAAGACGACCCTGTTTTTGATTTTTTGATGATTTTGACCTATTTTTGGATTTTTGGATTTTTGGATGTTTTTTGGATTTTCTGATGTTTTGATGTTTTTGGATTTGAGGATTTGAGGATTTTAAGATCATACACTAATATGATCTGATAAGAACATGCCCCCAGCGTGATGCAATAGACTACTCCAATAAAGAAAGGACAAACTGACCTTGAGGATGGGCCGAGTAGTACTACAAGGGATTATGATACGAAAACAGGACCAAGCTATGGTACGGATGCGAGTGGATGAGTGACGGATGGAGACCTGGATGCGATGGGTGATGGAAGTAAAATGGGTGAGTGATGCAGATCAAGCCATAAAGATCCTGGTGGATGGAAAGTGCTTATTTACACCAGGCGCCTGTTTGCCAAGTTTTCACTGAGGTACTTGCCCAAAGTGCCACCGAAGTGGTTTTAACTTAGAGGATGATTTTTTTATCTATTTTCTAATTTTTTTGGATTTTTTTCTTTTTTGATTTTTTTTGTTGTTACCAAGATGCCTGTTTGCCAGGTTTTCGCCGAAGTAACCATTTTTTTAGGACTTTTTCTGATTTTTGGGATTTTTTGGTTCTATACCTTGAAAGAATTAGGCATAATTTTTTTTGAGATGGGAGCTATTCATGGGCTCCTGTAGAGGTTCCCCTTCAGGTGTTAAGAGCTGGTATGCCCCTGATTTATAACTTGCTGTGATGACAAAAGGTCCTAACCAAGTAGGTTTGAACTTGCCTTTGCTGCTTGGGGTTGGGACATTCTTCTGATTTTCTTTTAAGACCAGTTCTCCAACTTGGAAAGTCCTGCTTCTGATTTTCTTGTTGTAGCTCCGTTTAAGTCTATTTTGATAGACTTGTAAATGATTTAAAGCATCTATGCATCTTTCATCTAGTAGCTCCAACACGTTTAATCTTGACACCCGATAGTCCTCATCAGTGATGAGGCTTTGCAATGATATTCTGAGGGATGGAAGCTTGATCTCAATGTGGAGTATGTCTTCTGATCCATAGACCAAGGAGAATGGGGTGGCGCCAGTGGGTGTGCGGATGTTGGTTCGATAAGCCCAGAGGGCAGGATTAAGTTGTAGATGCCAGTCACGACCTACGTCATTAACTATTTTCTTAAGGATTTTGAGGATGGTTTTGTTCATGGCTTCTGCTTTGCCATTGCCTTGGGGATAGTACAGGGTGGTGAAGCGATGCTGGATTTTGAATTTCTCACACAAATCGTGAACCTCCTGGTTCTTGAATCATGTCCCATTATTTGAGATAATGGCTTGTGGGACCCCATAACAATAGATGAGATAGTTCAGGATAAATTTTGAGTTCTTCTTCCCAGTGATATATGTCATGGGTATGGCCTCTACCCACTTTGTGAAGTACTCAGTTGCAGTTATTATGAATTTGTGGACATTGGATGAGGTGGGTGTGATTTTTCCAATGAGATCAAGTCCCCACTGCAAAAAAGGCCATGGTGTGATGATCAGATGAAGCTCTTGAGCTAGAGAATGGATGAGGTCCCCATGTTGCTGACATTGTAAACATCTTTTAGCATGATCATGCGCTTCTCTTTCCATTGTGGGCCAATAATACCCCATCTTCAGCAGTTTCTTGGCGATGGAAATTCCACTTGAGTGTGAGCCACAGATACCGTTATGAACCTCAGTTAGAGCGGTTAATGCCTCCTCAGCATTTAGACAGTGCAGTAAGGTACCTTCTATGTTTTTACAGTAGAGGGTATCACCTAGGATCACAAATTTGGATGTCTTTTTAATAAAGGTTCATTTTAGGCTCGATGGTAGGTCAGCGGGTATGACTCCTATTCAAAGATATGTATAGATGTCATGATACCAAGGATTTCCAGGACCAATGATTTCACACACATATTCCGATTCTGGTACCTCGAATGTGGGAAGGAGAAACTACTCAATCAGAAATTCATATTTCAGTACATTGTGAGGGATGTCTAATAGGGACCCAATTGTAGCCATGGCATCAGCTGCTCTATTGTTGGTTCTTGGAATCTGCTCAAATGTTATGTCAATGAAGGATTCCTTTAAAGTCTCCACCAATTTCCTGTATGGAGTGAGCTTATCATCCTTAGTTTGATATTCATTATTGACTTGATTTATGATCAACTGAGAGTCTCCATACACCTTGAGAGTGATGATGTTCCATTGCACTGCTATCTTGAGACCTATAGTCAAAGCCTCGTATTCTGCTATGTTGTTGGTGCAAGGAAATGCCAATTTGTATGACTTTGGTATGCAATCCCCTTGTGGGGTGATGAAGAAGACACCAGATCCATGTTGTGTGTATGAACCATTGAAGTATAGTTTCCAATGGTCAGTTATGTTGAGGTTAAAAATGGATTCATTTGGGAATTCTAAGACAAGAGGATTCTCAGAGTAAATGGGTGCTTCTTCTAGTTGATCCATAATAACCTGTCCCTTGATTCCTTTCCCCTTTACATACTCGATGTCATACTCTAACAGTATCATCACCCATTTTTCCATTCTTCCTGTGAGCATTGTCTTGGATAAGAGATACTTGAGGGGATCAATTTTCGCGATGAGCTTTATCTTTTGTGCCAGCATATAATGTCTGAATTTTTGGGATGCAAACACTACTATGAGGCAAGCTTTCTCGATAAATGAGTAATTTAGTTCATGACTAACCATTGTCCTACTAATATAGTAGATAGACCTCTCCGTTCCATTTTCATCATGCTGAGCAAGAAGAACTCCAAGGGCCACTACTGTTGCTGACACATATAAGATCAATGGCTTTCTCAAGATAGGTGGCATTAACATTGGTGGTGTCAGTAGGTATTCCTTGATTTTGTTAAATGCCTCTTCACACTTTGTATCCCATTTGTATGCTACCCCCTTGTAGAGTAGGTGAGAATATGGATTCTTCTTCTCTTCCAGTTGTGCTATGAATCATCGGATGGATTGAAGTCGGCCTTGGAGGCCTCTCAGTTGTTTTAATGTCTTTGGTGCTTCCATCTCGAGGATTGCTTTTACTTTTGTTGGATCCACCTCGATACCCCTCATGGAGACTATGTATCCTAGCAATTTACCTAATTGTACGCCAAAGACACACTTCTTGGGATTTAGTCTGACTTTGTATTCCTCCAGTCTATCAAAGATATCACTTAGGATTGCTATATGATCTTGTCTTTTTCTTGATTTGGCTAGGATGTCATTGACATAGTCTTCGACTATTTTGTGGATCATGTCATGGAATATTAATGTCATGGCCCTTTGATAGGTTGCTCTTGCATTCTTTAGGCCGAATGGCATCATGTTCCAGCAGTAGGTCCCCCATGGACAAGTGAAATTTGTCTTATGTTGATCTTCTTTTGCTATCATGATCTGGTTGTATCCTAAAAATTTGTCCATTAGTGATAGCATCTCATGTCCTGCTATCATGTCTACTATCATGTTGATGTTGGGAAGTGGGAAATCATCCTTGGGACATGCCTTGTTCAAATATCTGAAGTCCATACAAATTCTGATGGCTCCGTCAGGTTTTGAAATAGGTACCAAATTTGACACCCATTCTAGATAATCAATTGGTCGGATAAATCCTACATCTAACAACTTTTTGAGCTCCATTTTGACTAACAAAGCGATTTGAGGATGCATTTTTTGAAGCTTTTTTTTTACCGGCTTTGCTTCTGGATACACTACTAAGTGATGAACCATAGTCTCTGGATCAAGCCCTAGCATGTCAGCATAACTCCATGTGAAGTTTATTTGTCTTTCCTTTAGGAATGCTGCTAGGAGTTCTTGCTCTTTTGATAATAGTGATTCCACATAGAATGTGATATGCGGGGCCTCCTTTGTTCCTAGGTTGATAGGATTGCATTTTTTGGCCAAGACTGCTGACTTCTCTTGATGAATAGCTCTTAGAGGAAGATTGAATCCTTCATCCTCTGGCACCTCAAAGAGGTTTTCACCATTGGATACTTCCTTTCTTTTTACTATTTTCTTGTCAAAGAGTGACACAGTGTGGTTTTCACTCAAGGACTTGGATATGATTCTTAGTTTCTCACTTTTGCGATTGAAGGATTCAATTGTTTCCCCATAATAGGCATGTGTGTCCAACTCCATTATAAACCCTTCCTTGTGATCTCTGTCTAGAATGTTATCCCTCAATCCCATTAATTCTGAGAGTGCCTCATCATTTTTTAATGTATCGAGAACTGGTGGTCCTCGTTGGTCATAGTCGATTAGTTGGGGGTACACTAAATAGATCTCATGATTTTGATGATCGGATTCAAAGGAAATGGTGCTAATCATACACAGGGTGGTGTCCTCAAATAACCTAGGTAGATTGGATATGGTATCTTCATCATCGCTACTAATAGAGGGTTCAGTTATGAAATTATGTGTGTCTCTACCTGTGACTATTGGTGAGTGTATTTGTACTAGCACTGGTTGAGGAGAAATATTAACCATTCTAACCAAAGGACTTCGGCCAGGTATGGTTATTCTCAGAGTGGTACATCCAAGACCAAGATTTGTTATGGGTCGCGTATCTGGCATGATAGGTATTATGAGCCCATTGTCATTTTGTCCTAGTCTCTGGTTTCTGTCATAGCCCATTGCGAGCATCATTTATAGGCCCTTGCTTGTCTCATCCATTGGTAATTTAGGTGTTGGTCTTTCATCTTGATAAAACATGTGAGATGGATCTGCTTCAATAACCTCATGGTGAAGGTCTCCCCATCTTGTGAATTTGGGATAGTTTTCAAGATGCATTTGTGATGTGGAGGCTTGGTTTTCTTGTGGGCGTCCTCATGATCTAGGATATTGTGGTAACTCTCCTATCATAAAAGCATTGTTAGGGAGTTTGTAGCTTCCACAACCATCCTCCTAGATGATGAGCTTGATATCAAAGATTGTGGGGATGGTGGGGATGGCAAGTGTCTCTATCGTAGAAGTGGACACGAGAGTGGCGGGCTTGATGTATGGTGTGGATGAGCCCTCATCATTCCTTGGCACTTGGGGGATTTTGTAATACTTTGCCTCAAGATTTTTGCAATATGAAAATGGTTCGAGATCTCCATGAATGGTAACCTCTTGTCCATTATGTGTAAATTTCACACATTGGTGGAAGGTTGATGCTACGGCTTTCATCGCATGGATCCATGGGCGTCCTAGGAGGATATTATATGGTAAGTCAAGGTCCAAGACTTGATAGGTGGTTTCCATGATGGTAGGCCCTACTTGAATAGGGAGTTTAATTGTGCCCTGAGACACTCTTTATTGGTCATCATATGCTCTTATCGTGATGCCCTTACATTTTTTGATGGAATCTTATGATATTTTCAACTGCTTGATGAGACTGAGAGAACAGATGTTCAAACCTGCCCCTCCATCTACCAAGACCCTTTTGATTTTCCTCTTGTTTACAATGTCTTCCAAGTGAAGTGCACGGTTGTGAGATGGTTGTGTAGGAAAATATTGGTCGGATAATGTAAGGAGATTAGGTGTGATGATATTTCTGACCATAGCTTGGAATTGATCCGCATCGAGATCTGCGGGGATAGTGGATGAGGCTAATGCTTCCTCAAGGATCTTTTTATGTGCTGATGAGATTTTTAACAACTCCATGATGGAGATGTGTGCTGGCATTCTCTTGAGTTGATCTAGGACATTATAGCCATTAGGAACGGATCTAGATGAAGGGACTCTATTTGGTTGGGATGATCCTATAATGGTGACTTTGCCACGTCTTGTGGTGACTCCACAATATTCGGCATGGGTGCCCTTGATGGTGATGACCATGTAGTCTTCATTTACTAAGGCAACAATGGATTCATACACATGGTTTACATTACCCTTCCCTTTGTCATTTTTATTCCCTTTGTTACCATGATTTGGCATCAGATTCGTATATATCTTAAGATCCTGATTTCCTGTAGGTTGTTCCATGTTTATGATTTTCTTGTCAATGAGATCTTGGATGATGTTTTTGAGTCTCATGCAATTGTTTGTGGTATGGCCTTTGATTTTGTGAAATTTGAAAAGTTGATTCTCATTATACCAAGGAGGTTTGACATCGGGTTCTTGGTAATTTTTAAATGTAGGAGGCTTGATGAGTTTTTGTCGATCAACTTTTTCATTATGTCCTCAAGTGGTTCCCCCAAAATGGCGTATTTTTGTTTGGGATAATTTTTGCATTGAGGTGGTCCTCTTTGGTCATTGAGATTATTGATGGTTGGGTTGTTGTGGGGTTGGTATGTTGTGTGATGAGTGTTTTGGTGTTGTGTTTGGATTTGTTGTGTGGGTGTATGTTGGCGTGGACCACTAATGATCACCTTGGCATCAACGACACCATCATTGGTGACATTTTTATTCCTTGCCCACTTGTGAGGTTTGTCATTATAATTGGGTGGTGGGCAGTTGTTTTGCTATTCGTGGTATGATGTTGATTATGTGGGTTGAGTCACAAGGTCTCTTTCGATGCTAAGCATCTTGGAGATCAATTGATCATATGTGGTGATGCCTTGAACCTTGAGATGAAATTCCAAGTGGCTTTTAGGGTTGGCTATGATGGTGCAAACTTGTTGTTCTTCTAGCATGGTCCACTTGCTTTGATTGGCCTTGGATCGCCATCGTTGAAGGAATGAAGCAAAAGATTCATTCTTTCATTGTTTTAGAGCATATAGTTCTTCGAGACTAACATCCATTGCAATGTTACATGCGCAGTTTCTAATGAATGCATCTCTAATTTCTTGGAATGTTCTAATGCCTGAAGGTAAGGGAGAGAACCATTCTATAGCGGGACCTGCCAAGCTCCTAGGGAATAGCCGCATTAGATAAGTATCGTCATATGTGACCTCCATGCAATGAACCTAGAATTCCCTGATGTGATCCTCAGGGTTTCCCATCCCTTGATATTTGTCAAATTTGGGAATCTCGAATCCCTTAGGGAATGGTTTCATTTCTAGACTCCTATCAAATGGATAGGGACTCAAGTTGCTTGGTGTTTTGGTTGTTCACCCTGATTGAAGGTCAAGCACTTGTTGCGAGAGCAACCTGATTTGTGTTGTGACATCATTTTGGGGATCAAGGGGTGGGATGAAGGTGTTTTGGGGTGTTGCAATCATGGTTTGGATGGGTGGGTTGTTTGGTGTGTTGTTTTCAATGTTGTTCAATGGTATATGTATGTTTTTCTGAGTAAAGTAGGCTTCCACTTGCTTTTGTATGAACAACGCTTGCTGTTGATCTTGTTGTTGTTGTGCTAAGATTTGTGCTTGTTGTTGTGCTTGTTGTTGTTCCAACAACACTTGTTGTTGGGCTACCAATTCTGCTACTTCTTGTTGCTCTTGGTATTGCTTTAGTGCTTGCTGATATGCTTGCACTTGCACTGCTTGTGCAAGAAGTTGTGCTTGTGCTTGATATTGGGCTTGTTGTGCCTGATATTGAGCTTGCGCTTGAGCTTGAGCTTGCGCTTGTGCTATTTGTGCTTGTGCTGCTTGTGATTTTGATGTTTGTTGCTGCAATAAAAATTGTGCTTGAGTGGCCCTTTGTGCTTGTAATGCTTGCGCAGCTTGGGCGGCTTGAGCGGCTTGTTGTTGTTGTTGTAAAGCTTGGGCTTGTTGCGCTTGTTTTGCTTGCAATGCAGCTTGAGCAACTTGAGCGGCTTGCTGAGTGGCTAGTTGTTCAGCTTTTTGTTTCTGAACTTGTTGGTATCCTCTTTGAAAAGCAGCTTGCAATGCTACATTGTATTGGTTTGATGTTGGTGGTGGTGGAGGTGGTGGTGGATTTGGAATGGTGTTTGTGAAGGTGGTGTTGGTGTTTTGTGTGATGGTTGGTGTTGTTGATGTGATTGGTCCTTGCGAGACCATGCTTTGTGATGTTAGGGGGGATTTGATGATGTTGTCATTGCTTGTGTGTTTGTCATTTGTTGTTGCGATATCAACAACAAATTTTGGGCATTTGTTGTAATTCTTTGATTGATGTTTGGGATATAGGTTTGATTGATACTTGGTAGGGGAGGAAGCCCTAAACCAAGGAGTGATGCGGATGATAATGGCAGTGGTGGTAGAGGTGGAAATGTAAGGGGTGCGAGTCCTTGTGAGAATGTTGTGGTATCAAATATGCCCCCTACTCTGAGCATATCTCCTACTTCTTGTGAATTTGTGTGAAGAGGGGTTTGAGGCGTTGCGTTAAATGATGATGGTGGATCATGATGGAATGTGAGAGGGACATTTTTATGTAATGGATTTTTGGGTATGTTCTATTCTAATGTGGTGTTTGCGTCCACATTTTGATTGTTAACAAGGGGGTGTGTTTGAAGTGCATTGAGAAATGCACTTCCCCTATTAACATTGGGTTGGGTTGGAGAAAATGATGTTGTTATTTGTGGAATTTTTTGCGTGATGTTTTAGGATGGAGGTGTAGATGAGATGGGGATGGTGGATGAGATTGGTGGAAAATATGTCTCCACTATGGTACTTACATCAAAGCCCGAAGGCAACTTGGCCCCTTGTTTTGCTAGTTCAAGCATGTATAACGAAGGGTTGAGCCTCATCATGATGTTGATGATTCTATGGTTGTCTAGATTTTGAAGCATTTCAATCATTTCTTCACGATACATTCCAAAGGTAGGATCCTCTCCTTGATTTTCTTCTTGCGGATTTTTGGATGATGAGAGGGTCAATGGATTTCTTGATTCAGCTAGATTCATTTTCGCATTTGTCTAGCTAAGACCGCTTGAAGCGGGTGTTTATTTGTTGGCTTCCATACTCTTCTTGTATTGAGATCTAGTTAGAACCATAAAACAAGGATCAATCTTTGAGAATATGGGAGATGAATCTCTTGATTCTTTGAATTGATCTCTATTTCATGTTCCAAATTAGGAAGTTTTTAGGATGCCTTGAGGATCAAAGATGATGATATGATGATGATTAGGGATGGATGATATGGATGTTTTGGCTTTTGATAAATCTTGAATGAGATACTAGGCTCTTTAGGACTTGTGGATTTTAATTTTGGTTTTGGATTTGAGATTTTGTCCTTGATTTTGATTTTGATTTTGCTTTTGAACAAAAAGACCCTAATATGTTGGATGATGACCTGAGGGATAACTTTGTTCAAAGGATGATGATTTGAATATGTGTGAGGAGAAGGATGCATCTACCCATACCTATTCAAACAAAATGATTGTTTCACTAAGCATATGAAGAAGGATTCATCCACATACACTAGGCTAGACAAGATGATTTTGATAACTTTGACTAAGTATATGCAAAAGGATGCATCTACACATACCTAGCCAAAGATGTTTTGATAAATGTTTTCAAGGATTTAGTCTCAATGGTTTTGATGATTTTGATTTTGTCACAAAGCCTAGTATCAAGGATGATTTCAAGATTTTCCAAAAGGTGATGATGAGATGGATTTGTTTTGATGTTTTGGAGGACGGGTGAAAAATGATTTTGATATGTTTTGATCCTAAGATGAACCTAAAAAGGTACACTTTGTTTGCCTAGACCTAGGTATTGAAGAGCATGTAAATGCTTCTTACTGACCTTTGTAACCAAGAAATGATTTCATTTGAACATTCATTTTCGGATTTTCAATCAATGATTTTTTTGCTTTTTTGAGGTTATGAGTCTTCAACACATATGAAAGTTCTTTTTGCTTAGCTTTGCTTAATGTCTTTATTTAAAAAAAAAACACTTTCTTCAATTAGGTTTTCAAACTAAGATGTCTAATGTCTTAATTTCTTCAAACCCCACAAGATATGTTATGTGGAAATTTAATGAACTTAAGGCAAGGGTTTCCTATTGTTTACTTAAGGAGACAAATTGAGATATAACCCAATGTTTAGAAACCTCTAAGGATGCGAATCCCAAGGGAAAGCAATAACATATGGATTGAGTCAATGGTATTTGTCCTCAAAAGGGTTTGATATTTGGATGATGTTAAGTGTTTGTTTTTTTATTTTTTTCGATGAAGAAATGTATTTTTGTAACCTAAAAACAAGTACAATCCTATGGATGTGAAAGACAATATTTGTTGGATTCCCACTTGGACAAATCTAGCTACGCTTATCTCTAGCGAATGGTTAGATGCTTGACCCCATTGGCTCCCCTCCACGACACTCACTTATACGGGGCAGCCAAGCATCAACACCCATGAAACTCCCATGGCATGCTTTCCATTTCTACTAGAAGACCGTAAAAGTGTGGGGTGGCTTCAGAACAACCGTTCTTGCACCAACAAATAGATAAAAGGATTTTGGAAATTTCTAGCACATGGGTTTTAGTAAGGACTTTCTGTTCATAGGAGTTGACCCAACGTGGAAAGAGTCCCCTTTCGGATCCACCTTGTCAGAGTCAACCGTGTGATATTGGCATTTCTTCCAATATCCACATTTATATCCCAGCTGGAAATACTCTTGGCTTTAGAGTGTTACCGGTTGAGTCGTTCCCTTGGGTGAGTAATTTTTCCCCAAGGCAGGCCCTCTAGGATAAACAAAAGAAAATGAAGAACAATATTCATAACTCGACCAATCCTTGTTGACAAGGAGAGAGAATGTATGCAACAAAGCCCCCACTCGCACTCACACAATATGTTCAATTTTAAGCCCAAATTGAAGTGTGGAGGTGATTGCTTTGTCCTATCCCAAACTCATGAAAAAGGCCTTTTGATTCTCAAGATCGCTATGAAGTGCGAGAGAAGCGCATATGTCCTTTTTCAATGGCTTTAGTCTAAGTAAGCCTTCACAAACAAAAAAAGCTACACTTGTTCTTTTTAAATCCTCAAAGCAATATGTGAGTTCATTTTAGAGCACCAAATCACAAGTGAAAGACATTTGTTCAATTTATTAATCCCATAAACAAAATCTAGTAAGTTGTTGATCCTATTGTTCATTTTAACCTTTGCAAGAAGAAATTGAAAGATTCTTTTTAAGCCCAAATGAGAACTAGTGTTCTAAGAATGAAAGAGGATGAAAAATTCTTAAAGAAGTGTTAAAAAAACACTTAAGTGTTAAAAAACACTTGGATTGGACAAAATGTCATCACCCTACTCTTCCTTCCTTTGTTTTCGATTTCCAACCTATAAAGAAGAAAAACAGTTCGATTCTGGAAAAACACAGAAGTTGAAAACTAGAAAATAGAAGGTAAATAAATCATAAATCCAAAGCATGTGCTAATAATTAAATTCTCCCTTTTACTGTCTCCCAACATCGTAACTCATGAAGGCGTCGCTATTTTTTTCTCCCAGCGTCGCTCTCACAGTGTCGCTTACCAGTCAGCGGCGCTCTGTGTCAGGACAGAGAGTTCAATTGTGTCATTATTTCACCCAGCGTCACAAATTGTGACAGCATCGGTGTTTTCAAAAAATTCAAAAAAACTTGCAAGTCAACGAGTCTAGCGGCGGAGTTAGAAATTTGAATGTTTTTGGCGGGACGAGTCCAGCGGCACAGTTTGTATTTCAAGTGGCGCCATATAGCGACACTGGCAAGCCCATGGTGCTAAAATAGTGACGCTGACGAGCTCGCAGTGCCAAAACAGCGATGCTGAAGAGCCCGCATTGGAATTTCTTGTGTGTTAAAAAAACACAGAATTTTCACAAAAATGTTAGAATTAATGATATCCAACCCTCCTTCTAGCGCCAAATGTGCAAACCCTTCTCCTAGTACCTACAAAACAACATGAATAAGTGAGTTAGACAAGGAATTACAAGCTAAAACAAGGATTCCCCATGAAATCCATTTGCAAACTCAAATTAGGAAGGAAATATTGAAGAACACAATGCAAATGATAAAAACAAGATAAAATCCTAATTAGAAAAGCAAACACTTGATCCCATGGGGAAATTGATGCCAATTTGATGTGAAAATTGGCCCTTTCCCAATTCCTATGATGAAATCTTGATGTGTTGAAGGTGATCTTGATCCATTTTGATGAAAGATGAGGACTCCAAGCCAAATCTGCAAAAGAACCTAGCTAAGAACTCAATGGTGATAGATGAAACTTGATAGATATTTGAGCATGGTAACTTTACTCAAATTGTGGATGGATAAATGAGGATATGAGCTCTTTATTTATAGGATTTCAAGATGGATGAATCTCCAAATTTGAGCAATGTGGGACTACCATTCATCCAATGATATGGTGCCACTTGACAAGCTATGAATGGATGATGGATGTGCAAGATTTGGGGTTTGTGCCAATAAATGCCAATATTTGAAATTCAAATATGTTGAAATGACATGCAAGAGGGAAGAGAAAATGCAATAAATTCCACTTGGCTCAAGGAAAAGGACATGTAAGAGATCTAAAATGCCTTGTTGGATGTACATGTTGACTTGGAATTTTTGAATTCAAATTGAGGGAATATTCCAAAAGATGCCTTGTGAGGAAAATAGAGATTTAATAAATGAATTAAATCTATTTTCATGTGAAACTTGCATTATCTAGAGGATGTGACATGAGATGAGGTTAAATTAATTAATGATTAATTAACTTAATAGGGGATTAGATGATGTGACTTACTTGACTTAGATTTATGAATTTATTTAAATCAAATAAGAGAGGAATCTGATAAGAGGCTAATTAAATAAGGATTTTGATTTATTTATTTAAAAGGGATGGTGTTAGATTAAATAAAATAAGGTTTTAATTTATTTAATTTAATGAATATACTTTAGAGATTTAATCAAATAAATTGATTATTTAATTAAATAGGGATAATTAGATCAGATGGATTGATTTAATTAACAAGAGAGATGACTTGATTAGATAAAATGATTTATTTAATTAAGAGATGAATATTGATGAATTTAATCAGATAGGGGAATTTGATTAAATGGTTAGACCAAGGGATGATTCAGGGAGAAACGATGTTAGTAAGTTAGGATCGAATGTGTGATTCCAATCAGTATATTTTTGATGTCTACAGAATGTAGAAGTAAGGCTATCTAGGGCCTCTTAATAAAATCCCTTGGATGAAGCATCATTCACAACATATGGTCATTGTAATTGGGTCTATGCATGATGAAATATATTATTAAATGAAATTATGGGCTCATTTGGCTACGTCTTAGCTGACATAAACTTCAAATACAAGTCATTGGGAATAATAGGGATTTTGAACTTTTGTAGAAAAGTATTCTCCATTTGATTCCAACTAGTAATAGAACCAACAGACAAGTGATTCTACATATTGAAAGCTTCTTCACCCAGCGAATAAGGGAAGATTCTACATGCCAAATCTTCATGATTGATCAGTCTATCCCTTAGAGCAATTTTGAAAAAACCTAATATGCTCTTCAGCTATTCTGTTGGGATCATTAACATGAAACTTAGAGAAAAAATGCTCAAGATTCTTAGGCATGGCATTATAGTTGTTGAAGAACAGGGGTGCTAGGTTAATTTTTAGAAAATCCATTGGTTGTGGTGGAGGTAATAGTGGTTGATTGATGGGTGCCTGAAGCTATCGAATGGGAGTGGGAGTGGATTCAAAATCAGATGATGATGAATTGGATGAAGAGGAAGATGGAGAAGATGGATGAATGTGTATTGATGATGAAGCCTCCCCTTTCTTAGTCCTTTTAGACCTAGTAGGGGCTTTTAACTCTTGGAAATCTCCATTGTCAGCTATAGATTGGGTTTTCCTTCCAAACCTTTGAGGAGATATGGATGATAGAAAATGCTTTAGCTTTGTTGAATCAACCCTCCTAGCGCCAATCTGTTGATGGTATTTTTAGCACTCCAACAATCAGACAGGATACAAGTACTCTATCTCTCTTGAAAGATATATTTATATCAACAAGCCTCAAGAAAATATCCTAAGGTCTCTAATGTTAGGTCTTGAAAATGCAAAAAAAAACTCAATGAAAATGTGTAATGCTGATAACCACAAGGGGATTTACAAAAAACATACTGGAAGCTTCAAAGTCATAAAATGTAGCAATAGTGGTGATGCTTTGTGAATCTTTCTCTAACAATAATCTCAAAGAAATAGCAAAAGAGATAGGGATTCAAAAAGATGTCTAATCTAAAACCTAAGATCAATTGTGAAAGCAACAAAGCATTCAAGATGGACTAATCTTCCAAACCAATTCTTTCTTAACTAATATCAAATCTACAATATCAAAAAGATAGTACAATATTCAATGGAATTAAATATTTTCATACTGTAAATATTTAAACATACATTCAAACATTCACAGTTGAATTTGAGTTCAATATAAAGTAGGCCTAGGCTAACTTTACATAATAATCCACAATCATTAGATAACTAAAATTATGCATTGAATATTCCTTAACAACATAAACACTTTATCATATACACAAATGAACTGCAACTAGCTCTAAGATTAACCATAAAATCAATTACTCAAAATAACTTATAACATATTAGAAACATAAGAACCATGCATAGATGAAATGACAAAAAGAAGAACATAAAAATATAATTTATTCACTTGTATTCACTTCACCAAAAGTTTGCAACAATTCAAGTATCTCAAGCTTAGTAGCATCAACAACTAACAACCTTTTCAAACAAGGAAGATGCCTAAATATATAGAACTTCTCATGAAATGTTGGCCTAGGAGATAAATTAAATTAGTTTTGACATTAGGTCAGCTAGATAGGTCAGCCTTGGAATTTTTAAACTTCCTAATTTAATTTTGCAATGAAATATTACATAGGTCAGCCCCAAAAGGCATTTAGAATTAACTAAAAGATTAATGCATATAAATCAAGTTATAGCTGACTTGTCCTTTGATGTAGAAAACACATTCATTGATAAGGCTAGGCCAAGATGTCTTCCTTGTCTTTTTCTCCTCTACAAAGTTCCTTGACTTTTGAAGGAACACCATTAAGGTCAGCCTGATCTTGAACTGGGATAATCTTTACTCTCAATTTAACTATTCTTAATTCTTCTTCATATTTGACCAAATCCCTCTCCCATTTTGTTTGTAAGCCTTGATATCTATCTGAGTTGGAAATATAAATAGCTACATCCTCAATTTTATCTTTAATGATTGGCCCATTCTCAACTAGAGAGTATACCTCATGCCACCACTTTTGTAATTGATCCACGAGTATGTGTAGGGTATGTGGCTAAAAAACTCTCTGTTTACCGAAAATTGATGAAACAAAAAGGGTTTTTAAAGGAGATTATCAACTTTCCACCAATATAAATTATGCTCTACTTTGAAGTTAATAAATAATTATTATTCATTTTGTATTTGAATTACGACTAAAGTCCCAATTGATAGGCTAATTAAAAAACATATATAGCTTTCAAAAGGTATCACATTTTTTAAATCCAAAACATGTGTCACATTCTATGCTTCGCATACTATAGGATTAAAAAAAATTAAATTTCATGAAGTTTTGACCAAGTTAAGGTGATCAAACATACAAGTTTTTATATTTTTTAAAAGTTGTAATAAAAATTCATAATTAATTATTTACTTAGAAAAAAATTATTAAAAAATGTGCATCGCATTGGGACATGAGTCCTCTACTTATATCTAAAATCTTACAAAAAATCATTTTTATTTTATTATGGCTAGGGTGGTTGGACAAACACCTACTTATTTTCCCCTAAAAGTTAAGTACTATTGCATTGAAATTTCAAATTTTCACCCAATAGATTTAAAAAGAAAAGAAACCTAGTAGTTTAGAAACTACATTCAATTTTCTACATATTCTATTCTTACATATTTTTGAAATAATATAGATAACTTATTCAGATTTTTACATCAAGTTTCCTAACTCTGATTTTTCTAAATTGTTTGCCATTGAAGGGCCTATTTTTTCCATGATGATCTTGAACATACCCCCACATTTAAATTATTTCTCTGAAATTTATTCCTACCTATGGGAATCTTGAGAAATGCAACATAACTATCAAATATCTCTTTCACTTTTCTCTTGATCTTTTATATTTTCTTAAGTGCTTTCATCATGAGCTCTTTCTTGAAATTATATGCCTCCATGATTCCATTGTCTTACTTATATCTTTTTTTCTAAGGACATTCTTCTTAATTAGCTCTTCCCTAGGAATTTTTGTGATTTTATTCAACTCAACAATGGTGTCATCATCTTCCTTTTGAAAATCTATTGTGAGTCAAGATACTTCTTCAAGAAATGATGCAACCTTCTCATATGTGTGCAATATATTTGTAATCATTGCATCCCCTCTCTTGCTTACATTGTCAATCCATTCTTGAGTAACTTGTAAGGATGTTCTCATCTTCTCAATTTTAGAAATTGCATCCTTAGATAATAATCCTTTTGAAAGTGGGGTTCCCTCACCCGACTAAGTTTGCAAAGGCTTGATCAAATGTTGAACATATTTTAGTACCACCATCAACTATTGTTGTAACTTCTCCTTAGAATTTTGTTTCATTATCTAATCTCTTAAGGATTACCTATAAAAACTCTTGCAAGTCTTATTTCTCTTTCTCTTTTGTGGATGGGCCTAAATTGATGGTTTCCACCTTATAATCTAATGATATAACATCATCCTTGTACTTGCCATCTACAGGGGTAGAAATACAGATAAAATTTTTATTTGATTCATCTTGGGCCAATTTGGAGACTATTCTAGCCTTCTTCCTCTCTTTAGGTTGACTTGAACTCACTAGAAACTTACCCCAATATGGAGTTTCTTCCTAAAAAATGATTGGATTTTGCTTCAACCTTTTCTCCAACCAATCTAGGGTAGTTAATTTCTCCAATTCCACATATTATTGAGAAACATTGTTCTCTTGCTGATCATTGGAGGGATTGTGTTCAATATCATCTGGATTGTCATCAATTTTATCTTTATTTTGTTGCCCCTCACCTTTGTCTTCTATATCTAAAATATGAATATGTTCTTTCACATGAGATTGGGAAGGCGCTTCCTTTGTTCCTTCTGATGTTTCTTCTTTTGTTTGCACTCCTAGAATAGTCTCTTCCTATTTCCTCTTGAAAGCATTCAACTCTCCACTATTAGTTGTGGGAACATATTCATCTTCTTCTTCTTTAAGGTTCCTAGAAACATTATCTTCTTCATAAACAACTTCTTCATCCATTGGAATATTTTGAATAGGAGAGGTGGGAGGAGTATTATTTCCTATAATTTCTCTCTTTGCTTCCTCTTGAGCTTCATAAGTAGGTACCTCTTCAACATTTTCTTCATGCTCATCCACTACACTCTCTACATTCTCCATAGGAAGAGCTTTCTACTTTGGAGAACTTCTAACATACACTTGTGGCCTTTCCCCAGAGCTCTCTACATCAACCAATTTAGCTTGGGTTGTTCCTTCTTCAATAACATTTTTCTTCTTGGATTTATCCATCTTTTAGCCTTCAATAACAAGTATTCTTTCCTTGGAAGGTTGGGATTCTTTAGTTCCATCTACAACAATTTCTTTTGATGGCCTCCTTACCTTGGCAATAGGCTATCACTTAGGGTCTTTATCTTTGGCTTGTCTCCTAGTTCTCCTCTTGATTATCAATTGAGCCTATTATATATCCTCCTCTTCATGATTCTCAGTAGTTTCATCTTGAGTATTTTCTATTTTCTCCTTTGAATGGGACTCTAGACCCCCCATCAAGTCATAAGTGAACTTAGTTCATGTTTCCTCTAATTCTAGAATCTTATGCTTGGTCAACAGCTTAGAATATTTCAATACAAGAGTATTGAGTTGATTCACATCAAATATCTCATCCTCTAACCAATTCATAATAGGAAATGGATTGTCTTTGTATTGCTCATAGTCATGATAATACATAGGGTCCTCTTCATCATCTACCTGATCAGGAACATTGGCTATTTTATGAAGTATCATAAGCCTTAAGGGAAGTCTTGAGCATCTTCTTTTGATCACATCCATTTCATCTCTACAATTAGCCCAATGGTCTTCAATATGATCCTTATGTTTGAACTCCCTACTGGGCATCTTTTGTGCAATACCATAGGGATCAAAGTTCCCCCTATCTGTGTGTGAGTATAAGTGGAAATGAACCATCTCTCTTTCATAATGGTGAGCACTCTGTATAGAAGGAAAAGCATCCAAACCTCCCATCCATAAAGAAAATTCACCTCCATACCCTTTTTTATGCATATTCTTCAAGACAGTATCAAATGCAACCAATTTCCTTGTCACTTCCAACAATATGAGCTTATAAGTAGTGTACTTGGGAAGTATAAAGGGCACCTATGGAGATCCATGTACTTTGATGTATGAGAACTTTAGAAATTGGATAAACCAATAACCATATTTCTTGATCAAATCTATTGCATCTATTGAGATTCTGACATGGAGGGAATCTTGTAGAATTCTTCTATTATACATGAGGAAAGAATAATTGACCATCCTATATTTGGAAGTATTAAATTGCAACTGAGGATATACATCGCAAACTCTATCCTGATGAATGATACCTTGAAACTTAGGCCTTTGTATTTATTCTTCGCAACAAGAAAGTACACAAGATAAGAATTCATAGTGAATTTCTTTATATCTTGCACACTTCTCAATTGCATATCCAAGTTATCACTGATAATACCTGCCCAATAGTAGTGAGTGCCTCTGACAATTTGTGAAACAACATAAAACATCTACTCTTTAAACATGAAGGCTTCATCTAACCCCATTACTCTTTCCAAAATCATATCATTGTACTCCAACCTTAGATCACACCTGTCTAATTTCTTAGGAAACTTTGAGTAATGTGATTTAGGCTTCTCAATCCAAGAACTATTCATGATCTCCAAGGCCTTATGAGGATCAGCTTCATAGAATTCTTGAGCAACCTTGATCTAAATTTTTACTAACTTCTGATGTGAGCCAATGTTGAAAGTTTCAACTATGAACTCCATGAGGTCTAACAATTACCCTCTTATCTGAGTCATTTTTCTTGGCACACTCCATAAAAAGTTTAGGGAACTATATAAAAGGTGGAAACCCAACAGTTTGAGCTAACCCTGTATGAGTAATGATCCTATCAAGAGGGTTTTTTGCATCACCAAACATCTTTTTCTTGAAATCATCACAATCCACATGACCCATGGTGGTATCTCCAACCTTGCTCCATGTCTAAATGATCTTTGTATTTTTCCTTGTACCCTTAAAATCATACTTCATTTTCTCTACTCTGGTTAGATGCCCTTCCTTAAATGGCTTAGTTGATTTTTCTTTAGAATCTGTGCCTTTGCTAGATTCACCTTGCATCTGATAAAAGACCATAATTACCAAAATGTTAAGGAAAACTAGCCATTATAACATAATTGTATCACTGGATTTATCGTTATAATACATATGTAGTACAAAACCAATCTCTAACTATCACCTAGATCATTAAAACTAAGTTATAATCCTTGAAATCAAGCTTTAAACAAATCTTGGGTTTTCTACTCGTGGATTTTAGCAATGAACATATGTCAAGGAATCCATCCCTCCATGCATTCTGCAAAGGGAAAAACCTCAAGGTATTTTTGTCATAGGTGGATTTTAGCGAACCATTAGAAACTTAGTCAAGATTCACATATCAAACACCCTTAATGCCATGGAATTTATCATTCATAAATCCCAATATTCAACACAATCACCTGGTGCACCTCATAACTTTGGGAATTTTGAGTCATAAGGACTTGGGAAAATATAGGACCCAAGGATTTTTGTGAAAGAGTTGACTCTCAGGGAATTTGTGTCAATGTGGATTCCACGGAGGACACAACTATCAGGTTTTTCCATTGAGGGTGGATTTTAGCAAAGTTTCCTCTTATCGTTTATTTGTCAAAGTCACGAACTCGGAAAAATTTCCAACTCACAATTCAATTTAAATTTGAGATCTCTTGTTCATAAGTTGGGATTTTAGCTTGAATGTAAACAATGTTGTCAAAATGAAAACAAATCTGAAACCAAGTTTACTATAAATGATCTAATCATAATCTACTTCCCCAAATATGAACTAGGGTTTATAGATGACTAGGGTTTTTATCATTTTGATCTTATAATGAAGTATCACCAAACATCAATCCTTTTATCCTAAATGCATCTAAAACCCTAGCTTTATTGTAAAAAATTTACCTAATTCATACTTAGCAAAGAGGACTCACAAAATGGGCGGGGGCCCTAGCTCGGTTGGCTAAGTAATTCCGTTGCGGCTCTGCTGGTCACGAGTTCTAGTCTCCCCCCATCCCGTGGTACCGGAGGGCGTGTCGCGCCAGCGCCGCCGGTCACGTTAAAAAGTTTACCAGGTGCACTGCAGTTTATAGGGGGTTGTGCTACCCGATTCCTGCAGTCTAATAATAAAAAAAAAAAAGAGGACTCACAAAATATTAATCTCTAAAATAATTCCCTAGTTTACTTCAAATTCAAATGACAATCTTAGAAAAACATAAACTTGTGGGCATGAATAAACATTGATCAATCAAGAATTGTCACCATGAAATCAAATGAAAATAAGGGGAAAATCTAGGTGGAAATTCATAAAATAAAATGGTAATAAAATGACATCCATAAAGGGAAAAATCACCAAATAGCCTTCAAAGATTACAAGGATTTCCCTATAATTGCCATAGAACCTCAAACAGATCAAAACCCTACTATTTAAGTTTAGAGGACTGAAGATGGCTCAATAGACCTTACTTGAAAACCATGGCTAATGACTTGACAACACCTTCATGCCAATCATTGAATCTATACCTTGTTTACACACTTGAATACCCTAAAACTCTCTTCAAACACAATGCTTAAAATGAATGGAAAATAATGAAATCAAAAGCATATAAATCAAGCTCCTAAGGGTAGAATTAAAGGCCTTGTACCTCGACTATCAGAGCCATAAATGAATTGAAAAGACTCTTAAAAAATTCCAAGATATGACCCCCTGGTAGATTTAGGGAATCCAAAGAACCCCAAATTTAGTGAAAGTCTAGAAACTTGGGGAATCCACTAGTAAGTGGATTCCATGAACTTCTTACAATTCAGGTAATCCGTGAAGGCAAGGATTTAGCGAGATACTAATCCTTCAAGAAAATATGGCTAGGGTGGATTTCCATGAAACCCTCCAATGCTTGTACAACTCAATGCCTTAGTGAAAGTTTCATGAAACCTCCCAACTCAAGGCATCATCAAAGATTGAATGCTGCAAAATAAAACACCTAAAGTGAAAATAAATCCATAAAGCTCAACCAAGTGAAGTGAATCAAAAATAGGAAGCCCATCCCTTAATGGGAAAAGGTGAAACCTAAAGCAAGACTGGGAAAGCAAAGCAAAAAAAAGGGAGTCCCTACCTATGGTGGTACATGTGTGTGAAGATTACACAATTGGAACATTTTCTTTTTGTCATAACTTGAAAATGAGGAGGAATTGTTTAATGAATTTATATCCAATAGAAAGATAATTCAATTTTCAATAAAATGGTGAAATCAATTTTTCAAAATTCTAACATTTTAACTATTATTTTAGGCCTTAGAGGTTGAAAATTTTGCACATCTTTTGACGAGACATAATCATCACCCCAATTGATAAAAATATATAATTTTATTTGAAATTTATCAAAATTTTGAAAGGATTTCAAATTTAATATTTTGTGAGCCATTTAATAAAAAAAAATAATATGCATGACTTATAAAAATAATTTAGGTATCCAATCTAAAAAAAAACTTATAATATTTTCTTATATTTTTCTTGGGGGATAGTTTTAGTTCTAAAAAATTTATGGGGATTTTCAAATGTAGTTTTTCTCAAATTATACAACAATGGGCCACATCCTAAATCCATTTAATTTCTATGAATGAAAATATAAAATAGCGACACATCTCAATAAACTAGGACTATGTAGGGTCACAATGGGATTGGAACTTAAACCTACAATAGCTAAAAAAAAGTGAATAAGGTATAATCAAAGTGATGAAGCTTATGAAACATTGTGTATGCATATTTATCTTAACTTACTCTATTAAATTTTACCTTCCAATACACTTAATGATGTATGGAAAAAAATATAAATTTATTTGGAAACCAAGATGTAATCAGAGGGCAATAATTGGAGAATGAAGTAATAAGTCTAAATCCACAATAATTTGACACAATAAAATATTTATTCACTAAATTAAATTTGATAAGGTTCCAACTCAAATAATGTGGAATTTAAAAGTAAGATGAACAATTGACCTCTTTAATGTCTTGTATAAGCTAGGTCTTCAATATTTAATTTTTGTTTATGATTTTCATGCAACCAAAAGTGCTTTTGGTGAATTCTTCACTATTCCTTCAATTGCATTTTTTTTGTCTCACAAAGGAGAAAGAAAAAAATTCAAATGAGTACTTTAAAATATTCAAAACCACAAGCTCTTGTTGCAATAAAATAAAATGCTAAAAAATGTAAGGAAAATAAATAAAACAAGGATCAAGATAAGAGACCAAAATCATAAACTCTAATTGATTCATATCCCTTATCAAAAGGGAAAAATATGAGGAGGGGATAAAATTTAGTTATTTCAAGAAAATTTTGCATGAAGAGATTTTGTACAAAAGGATTTAGGGATCAACAAGTCATCACAACCACTTTTAGGTCCATCTATGTTATAACATGATTTTGTTATAATATCCTTGCATTATAACACACTCATGTTATAGCTTGGTACTGATTGATTCTAGGGTAAATCACTACCAAAATACAACATGAGAAAATTATAAAATAATGTTTTAATGTGCTCATGTTATGCCTATCATAAAAAATGCATAGCTATTATTATATTTTACAAGGAAATTTAATAGTCTCCCTTTGGAACCATTAGTGATAGAAGTGGGGGTGTAAGCCTCCCCACACCTCAATTAGGAGCTAGAATCCAAACACAGTTGAAATAAAACCTTTTAATCAAGAAGATAATTAGGCTCCATTATCAATAGTGAGAGAGATATAGGAAAATATATAGATAGAGATTAATATGTACATGTAAATTGAGATGGAGATAGAGAGGGATAGATATAGAGAGAGGATAGAAGGATATAGATAGATGAAAGAGATAAATATGTAGAGAGGTAGAGATCCTTGAGAGATATAGGTTTAGAGAGAGATGGAAATATAAGGAGATATATATAAAGATAGGGAGAGAGAGAAAAATAAGAGGGGGGAGAGAGAGAGGGAAATAGAGGGAGAAATAGATAGATAGAGTAGGAGTTATGAATGGGCATGTGGAGGAAATAAGGGAGAGAAGCAAATATAATGATATATAGATAAATATATATATAGAGGTAGATGGGGTAAGAGTGAGAGAGTAATGAGGTGATAGAGAAAAGTAAGAGAGGGGTATAGAGTGAGGGAGAGAGATAGAGAGATAAGGAGATATGGATAGTGAGGGAAAAATAGGGAGTGTGTGTATATGAGTGAGAGAGATATGGAGATATACATATATAGGGATATATATATATATATATAAATCAAGGGAGATGGAGAGAGAGAGAAAGAGAGAGGAGAGAGAAGTAGAGAGATATAGAAAGAGGTAGTGATAGGGAGAGAGGGAGAGATATGGATAAAAGTATTGATATATATCTAGAGCAAGAAATAACTTAGGAAAGATAGAAGGGGAAAGAGAAAGACAGAGATAGGTAGAGATGGAGAGAGAGGAGAGAGATATATATAGAGTTAGTGTAAGGGAAAGGGAGAGAGATAGGTATAAAGAGAGAAATAGTTGTGTGGGCATGGATGTTACACACACACAAAAACAAGTAGATAAATTCTCACATAGTACTACGTAGACCCACCTTTCTTAAAAGATCCCACTAGGAAAACATAAATCTAAGGCAATCTTGGATTGATCACAAGGCTTAGGAGTGTTAGTTCTTGATACACTAGGTTCATGTAGGGTTTAGTGTGATTTTTCTATTAAACATGAGGGGTAAATGGTTCTCAAAAATTAGTTGGTATCTAAATGATAGAAATATAATCTAGGTTTTGATCGTTCACATTTCATTCAATAACTTCATGAAATTAAATAATTTACAATAAAATTTCATGAAACTAAAATTACTTGCATACATTCAAGTAGATTTAGCATTAAGCACTCAACATCTTCATGGAATCAAAATATTTATAATAAAACTCCATGTATTTACCAATTTTGGAATATTTTCTAAAAATATAAAGCATGTACTTTAAAATAAAGAATAAGAAATTAGTAAAACGTAAAATTTCTCTCAAGACTTATCCACACATGCCTTAAGAAATAACTAAATAATAAAAAAATATTATATACCTCACTAGATTACTTCATAGCTAGGCATATAATGATTCAAGAGTTTAAAGAAATAGGGATCATTTGCCACCAAATAGTGTCAGTATGCACCCTTAAATGGTGCAACACATAGTCTTTTTCTATAGGAACAAACAATAAACAACATAAGATTTCATATCAAGAAATAGCTTTGAATTGGCTCTGATATTAGTTCACTTCTAATGAAACATACAGGTTTTTAGTCTAGAATGGAACAAAAATAGGAAAAAGAATAAAACTTGAAAATTCTTTAATTCTCTAGAATCCACAAATTCTAAGTTTAAAATCAAAATATAAAAATTGTCAACCTTTTATAAGAATAAGGCCCCAAGGATTTTACATTTGAGCATACGATAGAGAATAAAAAAAATGAACCAAAAGATAGCACATTATAGGTGACAATTGGCATCAGAACTTTCTAAACAAATTCAAAGATGTTTTAACTTTTCCTTAGTAGAAAACTCCAAATTTCAAGCTCCAAGTAACAAGTAATTTTGCATAAAAAGTAAAAATGTTTGAATGTTTCTCAAAATGCTTGAGATTAACTATCTTCATTTGCTTCAAGAGTAACTGTACAAAATTCATTTCAAAACTCTACCCATGCAAAAAACTCCCAGTCTTCTGCTACTCGGCCATATGCTCTTCTTTGCTAGAATCTTGTTCTGAAGACTCATCTTTACCCATTCTTTGTTGATATTGTTGGAAATCAAGCAACACTTGATGTATACACTCTTTTGGAATGCCTTAAATTACCTTCCAACTGTACTAATACCTTGAATATTCCTCTATCACTTTAATGATAGTTTCATTCCTTTGCATTACTTCCATCCTAAATTTTCTCATAGAATTCCTACATCTTATAATATCATTTATGACCTATTGACTCAATGACTAAAGAAGATCATTATTTACCTTTTTGATCCATTCCCTAAAAGCTTTCACTTCCTTGTCATATTTTCCTAGAGTCTAAGGATCATAGTTTTGCAAGCTAATATTTCAATGAAGCTCTCATCTTTATCTACCAATTTATTACATAACTTAGTGAGCTTTTCTAATTCACTTACACATTGTGATAAAGTGTCATTTTCCCAACTTAATTGTATTATCCATTTCTCAAGCACTGGAAATTCCTATTTTATAACTATCCTCTCATATTTTAATTCTTGGACATTTTTCTAAAGAATAACCCTTAACCTCTTCCCTTTTATATCATTCTTCTCTTGGAAGTCTCAACACTCACTCTCAAGTCTTCTGGACTTTTCAAGCCAATGGTATGCTTCCTTACACTTTCCAAGTGATCCCTTATTGATTTTTCACCTTTCCTTACTAGGTATTCTATCCATTCTTGAAATAGTCTCAACTAATGTCAGAGTGTTGTGATAGCATCGACCTACTCTTTGGACATTAGTACTATATTATATGGCATTTGGCCTGTGATTGCCTAGATTGTGCTAGTGATTTGATAAAATTCTCCAAGAATGCAATCCATTCTTTAATTTTCTTTTATTTTTCTTATTCTCCTTGACTCAGGCAACAATCATCTATAAATTCACCTTTATCTCTTCTAAATCCCACCCCACAATGAATGTCCTACATCAATCATTTTCACACTATAATCCTTAGCTATCATTTCTTTCTTTCTCTTCTCTCCTACCAAAGCAACTATCTAGAGAGTTCTTCCTCCATCTAAATTCCACTTTACAACATATCTAGTCTTTTCTCTAGCTCTAGGTTTAGGGGTTTCTAGTTCTTGCATTAAAATTTTGAAATCAAGAGGCACCGGTTCCAACTCTAATAGTGGAAACAATTACCTAACAAACTAGTTAGGTGCTTCTCCATTACATTTCTTGCCTCTTTAGTATTACCTGATTATTGATGATCAAAATTTTGAAGAAATTTTCTTAAAGGTACAAAATTACCAATCACAACCTCTAGAACTTTTACATTCTCTATCCTTATTGGAAAGTTTTTTTAATTACCTTGATTTGTCACTATCTCTTTCTATCAAAGACTTAAATTTTCTTCTTCTACCCTATTTTTAGTATTAGTCCTTGAAGTAGTATTTAATGGTTGTTCTGAAACATCAAGATTCTCATCATTTCTTGTTTTAACAATCAAGGTCTGTGAGGATTCTATACCTTTTTTCTCATCCCAACATTCTCCTGGTTCTTTAGAAGTTTGTGGTTTCTCAATAGTCTTTTCAACTCTTCCTTATGGAGTTTTATCTTTAGTTGTATTATCACCAAATACATATTCTTCATCAATAATAGGAATAGGGATTTGAACTATAGTGGCCCCTATTTCACTTACATATGTTTCCTCAAGGTTTTCCATCTCTTGAGTAGGATATGACCTTAAGTAAGACACTTCTTCCACCATAGGATGCATCATTGGATCCCCTTTATATCATTTCTCCTTAAACTATTTCATCCTAGCAGTTCATTTCTTAAGTTGCTTCACAAATTCTTCTTTAGCTATTTTAGGATTCTCCTCTGCAATTAGAGGACTCCCTCCCAAAGCTTGTCTCATTGCTACAGTATTGACCAAGGGTGGAGAGGTAAATATGTTTTCCACATTCTGCGATGTATACCTTGTCTTAGCATGTACTTATGTTCTCATTCCAACATCCACACTAGTCAAACAATGAGCTCTTGGTTTGGACATGGAGGAAAATGCCACCTTTGGAATTTCCATTACATTGGATAAAGTGGCCACAATTTCTTTGTGTAGTCTAGCTAGCCATGACACCATTGAAATTCCTTGGCTTAAGGTATCAGGAGCTTCCTCCCTAGCTTTCTCAGCTTCCCTTATTTCTACAACCTTTCTCTTATTCTCAGTTCCCCCACTATAGCCCAAATCATTCACCAACTTTTTCTTTCTCTTAACATTATGCCAGTATGTGGGTTTTATCCCAGCTTCTTTCATCGTTCTAATGTAACCATCAATCTAGGACTGACTATATATCAACACCTACTTAAAAATTCCTTTGATGGTTACTTCCTCTTCTTTTGTGTAGTTTATGTCTAAAATTGGTTCATCATAAAATTTATCTTTATTATAAACTAGATTCATCACCTCTCCATTATTAGTATCCAATTGTTCTAGAACATCATGAATTTTGAGAACCTTTATATTTTCTAATGACAACCTCTTATATGACCTTTTCCTCACATCATGATCATCATCAAAATTATTCCAAAAGTCCTCCAGATGATACACATGAGTATACTTATTTCTTATATGATTAGAAATGCTATCCAATAGATCATTATTTTCCATCTAGAGTGTAAAGAACTCTAACCCAAATATTTTTAGCTAATCCTCACACATCTTGGCATTTTTTACTATAATACATTTGTAGTTCCTAATAGTGATAGGGAATCTTATTGATCCTTTCTTATGTATTTGTGAAAAAAGAGAATGAGATGACTACACCTCTCTCACAAGCTCAAGAAAAAACATCTTGTCTATTTAGTTCCTGGTTACCATGTAGGGATAGTCTGTAAACCCTTCCACCCTAATGTAGATGAAAGTAGGAAACTGAATATAACAGTCCCCAATATATCAAATAACATGTTGTGCTTCAAGAGATAGTCTCTTGGATTTTCCCCCTTCCACTAACCTCAATAGATTCATAGAAAACACATCATTTACCCTCAGGTAATGCTCTCAGTACTAGTGAGTAGTAATTTGGGGAAGATTGTGATAAATTAAATTATTCCCTGATTCTCTATCTAGGGTACCTCTTTTGCTTAATACTTGTACATTTTCCCTCGACACATGAATAGATAACATATGAATACATAACAAACCACTAGGTGTTTGATAATGTTCATAAATGCTCATGTAACCTATTGTTGATAAAACTTTCCTCATAATCTCAAACATCTTAGGTTCAAATTTGCTAGCATCTTTGCATCTAGCTATCTTGTCTGATAAAGTTATCATGTCTTGAATCTCTTGAATAAATTATTCCCTTAGGATTTTCTTTATCATCTTCGTTGGCTTCTCCTAGAACCATGTCAAAATCATGAACTTCATGTTTTTCTCTTCTAATCTCAAGTATATTGCAACAAGGACCTACATATCCAATGTATTCATTTATTTGAATGTGGAAAGCCCAAACGTATACACAATTACCTCTATTAAGAGGTTTGCATATACTCTTCCTTATTTCTCAACAACCATTTTGTTTGGGTCATACCATCTTATGCATTCTAGTACCATCTCAGGGGCATCCATTGCCAATTGGAACCCTCCTACAAAATGTATTCCACTTGTAACAATATTTATAGTGCACTAAGATGCACCTTCCTATTGAATCTTGGTGGAAATTTCATATTCATTGAAGCCTCTCTAATGAGTGTCTATAATAATTCCATAAGTTGATACAACTTGCAAGGCGAGGAATGAAAACTCCTCATTTATTTTCTTCTTTCTTGAGGTGCTCATATCTTTCTCAATTTCTTGCATTATTAGTAGATATGTGCTTTGTGTGTGAGTTATGGCTAATTCTAATCATACATTTTCAATAATTAATGAAAAATCCTTACCCATGACATTTATAGTTTGTAATTAGGTTAAATTATTTTGAAATAATCAGTGCTTTATGACCTAACCAGAGGTAACATTATTTAACCAGAGCCATGCGTGCATAGAGATTAACATAATTCAGTTACAAGAAAAGTACCTAGTTTCATTGATAATGTGATTGAATAAATGTAGGTTTAAACCTTGATAGACATGTTCTTCAACATTCTGAAACTTACTTTTCTTTGCATTCCACTACCTTTTTTTTAATTCCTTGGTGTCCTTACAAATGAAAGGTTTGGCATGAGGTAGTGTGTTATGGAAGCTATTGCATGCTTGAGGTGGTTCGAGGTACCTGTGTTGTTTCCACCTTCATTAATTTCTCTTATTGTGCATTAATTACCCTAAATAAAGGTGTAATCATGGAAAATTAGGGTTCTAATTATGAAATATTTGATTTCTATGTTAGGGCCCACCTTTTAGAGGAAAGCAACATAGTTGGTCAACATGGAACACTTGTGTGTCACTTCAATTCTTACAAGGTAATAGCATTAGGGGAAGCATCTAGATTGGATTTTGAATGGTTAACTATCAATAAGGTTTGAACTATCCAACACCTGACTTCAAAGAATTACCTAGGGTCAAGACTTTTCCTAATCGAGTTTATGAGAACTAAGTGCAATGGAAACCAATGATTAGGTAAAAATGAGATTGTAATGTTGTAGAATTGAACCTAGGGGAAATTCCACATTCTAACATTCTTTCCTAGCATTTATGATGCCTTGAAATGTTAAAGAAAAAATCCCATGGGTCAGAATTTCATGATTCTAACTCCATGCAGACTTGTGGCTAATTGATAGAATCCTGTCGACATGTTTCTTGAGAATCTAGGCTCTGGACGAATGCACGGTGTGCAGACATCTACATGGCATGCTAGCGTCCTATTGGTTTTCTGAGTTCAAAACATGGAATATGGAATACTAACCCTTTAGACACATATCCTAGTGATTACATTATGAAAGTAACAACTCTTTTCCACCCTTGTAAGCACTAAAAACCACTTTTGGCTCTCATTTGGGGATTGGAAGACATCACTCAAGCTCTCTTGTTACTTGTTCCAACTTTGAGATCTCCTCATCTTTGATAGGAGTGCTCTCACAAGTGAAGCCATGCTAGAATGAGGTCCTCCCAATAGTAATAGAAACTCTCAAGCAATCACTCAATGATGTGTCTGTGTGCTCCAGAGAGGGTCTAGGCCCATGGGTAACACTCTCTATCTTCCACTTTTCTTTCATACTTGTCCTTTTACTCTCTTGTGGTGTGGGTTCTACTCCTAAGCAGTTTTTTCTTTCACCACATGCTTCTTGTGGTTCAAGTTCTACTCCTAAGTGGGTTTTTCTTTCACCACACACTTTGTTTACTTCTTTAGCACTCCTTTCCAACTTGGTTGTCCATGGAGGTGGGAACACCAAAATGGGGTCTGACTGAGGAAAGCCCCTATATAGCCACCCAACAACTTTCCTCTCATTATTTTGTGTGTAGGTCATGAAAAGGAGCTTGGAGTGAAGATTCAAAGTTCTAGATGAAGGTAAGCTTTCTCCAAGCATCCTTGTGCTCATTCTAGTTTATAGTTTTCTGATTATTCATATAGTTCATAATGGCTCACCCCTGAGCTTAAAAGTAAAGTTTTTTTTTTCCATTTGAATTCTTGAGTTCTCTATTCCCCAAGATGCCAACAGTGTGCTGCATTGGCATCCTAGAACCACATTGACGTCTTTTGGCCAAGAGCTCCCTCTTCTGAGATATGAATCTCTTAGCTTTACTCTCCTATGGTTTGTGGTTGTTTCTCCTGAAGTATAACTGAATCTCAGTTCTTTATTGTTTTTCTAATTTGCTATTCTGAGGTGTATAAGGGTAGTTCATTCCCTAGTGATCTCTTGAGAAAGGAGAGACCTGTGTATAGCGAATCCCTCTTATATCACATTTTAGTGAACCTGATGTGAACGTTGGATATTTCTTCATGATGTTGCACATTCATGATAATGAATTTTCTGAGGAAGATTTCAATATTTTGGAAGATGCTCTAGATGATTTCTTAGAAGTGCTCTCCCCTATCTATAAATCTCACAAGAAATTCTCCTCTCCATAGGTTGAGGGATCAATAAATGTGGTAGTGGTATTTGTGGCTCTTTGAAGCCCTAAGAAACCTATCATTTACGTGACCCTAGCCAAATCTTCTATCTATGGGATTTTATGTTGTAGTGGTTCATCGAACTTATACTCAAGGTTTGTGAAAGCTACAAATTCTACATCTTATAGTGTTTTCAGACACACATCCTACAAGGAGTAATAAAAAAAATCTAAATCAACAACCCACTATTCGTACATCACAACTATTTGTCCCTACTTCTTTACCACCTTGTCAACCAAGCCTTCCTTTAGCACCTAAATCCACAATCAAAGCACCAAGAAATTAAAATCTTGTCGAGTAGATTTGTGTTACTTCGACTAAGATCTTGCTTTGGGACTTGCTTTAGACCACTCCAATTTATCAAGAGATGATCCAAGAAGTTTTACAAAATATTCTCTTGCTTTCCTCTACTAGGCCTACGAATGTTAATGTGTTGTTGGCACATATTCACGTGGATTTTCTAAATATCATGTTCCACCCATAAGAACTCCCACCTTTGAATGTGTAGAAGCAAGTAGATCCTCTAATGATCATAGTCAATGTTAACAATATTGGTATTAGGCACACCCTTGTTGACACCGGTTTGTCTCTCAATTTTTGTGGTGTAGACCTATTACCTAAAATTAAGATTGATTCATCCTCTTTAGAAACTTCCTCCTTGTACATTCATGGATATGATAATATTGGTGCTGAGCTCTAGGTATGATAATACTACCTTTGCAATTGGATCACATTACCTTACCCATGTTAGTTTATGTGATGCCCAGTTCCTTTCCATATAACCTCCTCTTAGGGAGACCTTAGATCCATGCTACAAGTGTGGTGACTTCTAATTTACACCGCTCTTTGAAGTTCATTGCAAATAATTGAGTGGTTATAGTTAAAGAAGATCTAGAAAGAATTCACCTATGTGAACTAGCTATTGATGGTCATGCTTCGGTTGTATCAACTCTCAAGAATTTTCTTCCATATTTGACTATCGATGCTATGGAAATTTCTTCATGGATACCCTTTGTGTAAGTTTCTCCAAGAGCAAGTGTTAGAAATGAAGAATCACCTAAAGCAAAAGACCCTGAGTCTCCCTCATCTACTTCTCAAATGAACAATTTCCTTGGTGATGATTGGGGCTCTTTGAATTTCTCTAAATTCTTCATTGTAGAATACAAGGAAAACCCCTCTTGCATAGACCTTCCAGGTTCCCTTGACACAAAGGAAGATGATACTCCCGTACAAGAGGAGAAGTGTGATATTATTGAGGAGATCACTCCTTCCTACACTGAAGAAAATAATCCCACTCTTGCAAAGGAGATTAACATTTGTGATCCTAGTAAAGAAGGTAGGAGTACCCTCATAGAAATGTTTGACATCCATTGGTTGAATGAAATGTCATACATGGAGGCACCACATCATAAGGTTTTGCAAACTCATTATGGGTTTGAATATGAGCTTGCTTCTTAGTATGGATATGGGAAGAAAGGTCTAGGGTGTATCGAGCAAGGAATTTAGGTCCATATCTAGTTCAAGCCATGACAACGATATCTAGTTTTAGGATGCTCCATTGAACAATCTAAACAAAAGCCTTGGTGGAGTGTTAATATTATTTCAGCCAAGCCACTGAGCTTTGTTCATCCTAACTTTCTAAAGGAAAGGGGGCAGGCCGAGAAGGTCCCTATAGATGAAGTGCTAGAGGAATTTCTAGGTGCTTATTCCCTATTGCCTCCTTATCATCACAAGAAATGGTTCTTGTATCGCTTGCATAGTCAAGCATACTTTGGAGAGTCCATTTTGAGTATTGACAAGGAGGACCTCTCTCTAACGTTGGTGATGACATCATGATATCTCATCTTGAAGACCATAGTTCCCTTCTTAAAGGAGATATTGTTGAAATTTCTATTGACCCTGAATCCTTGGAAAAAGTGATCAAGATCAAGAAGTGTCTCTCTTTAGAAGAAGCAGATGAACATTTCAACCTCTTGAATTCTCATCCTAATATCTTCACTTGGACATAGAAGGATATTACTAGTATTGATTAATCCATAGTGGTTCACAATATCATCCTGTGTCCTGATGCGAAACTAGTTAAACAAAAAATATGAAAGATCAATCCTAGGGTAGAATTGATGGTCAAGACCAAGATAGAGAAACTGTTGAAAGTAGGTTTTATCCGTCCTATCGACTATTCCCCCTAGATCTTGAATATAGTTGTCATTAGTCAGCCTGATGGTTGTATTTGTATATGTATCAACTTTCACAATCTTAATAAAGCTTCTCTTAAGGATGTTTTTTTCTGCCTAATATAGATATGATTGTTGACTCAACTGTAGGCCATGCATTAATGTCTTTCATGGATGGCTTCTCAAGTTGAAATTAGATTTGTATTAACCTAGATGATCAATACATGATAGCCTTCACTACCCCATGGGGTACTTTCTATTATGTGGTCATACCCTTTGGATTACCCTAATATTTCATGATTTTATCCATAAGATCTTAGAAGATTATGTTGATGATATATTAGCAAAATCAATAACCCATCAAGATCATGTAAAAAACCTTCATCTTATCTTTGAAAGGATTTGAGTCTATAAAATGAGATTAAATCCCCATAAGTGTGTATTCGGCATTGATGCCAACGAGCTTTTGGGGTTTATTGTTTCTCATCGTGGGATTGAGGTTGATACTAATAAGATTGATGCCATTGTTAACATACCTCCACTGAGGAATGTGATTGAGTTGCAAAGTTTACAAGTGAATATTTAGGTGATTTGTAGATTTATGTCTCAGTTGGCTGATCATACCCTTCCTTTTACTCACTTATTGAAAAAATATGTTCACTTCATATGGGATGAAGAGTGTCAAAAATACTTTCAACCAATCAAAGCCTATTTTGCCAATCCTCCCATATTGATTCCAGCTATGCAAGATGGACCCTTTCTACTTTTCCTTGTCATGTCACAATGTGCTTTTATGGCTCTTTTAGCTCAATATGACAATATTGGGAAGGAGAGAGTGGTTTACTACATTAGCCACATTTTGGTTGACTATGAAACCCGTTATTCCTCCATGGAGAAGCAAATTCCTTGCTCTCATCTTCACTATAGAGAAGTTGAGGCACTATCTCCTCCATGCTAAAACACATGTCATAGTAAAAAAATATCTCTTAAAGCATCTATTCGCTAGCACCGACCTAGCTAGGAGATTAATGAAATGGGTTATTTTTCTTTCTGAGTTCGACATAAAGTTTGTTACTCAGAAAAGAATAAAGGGTCAAGCGGTTGTGGATCAGCTAGCTGAAACTCCCTCATCTCGCTCCTTTCCAAGGTTGGATTTGTTTCCAGATGAAAACATTTTTGTGATTAATTAGGACCTTGAGTGGAAGATGTATTTCGAAAGATCAAGGTGCCAAACTAGTTATGGAACTAGTGTAGTTATCTTATAAAGGTAAACTAGTTCCTTTATCCTTTCAAATAAATTTTCCTTGTACCAATAACATCATTGAGTACAAAGCCCTTATTGTTGGCTTAAGTGCAATGATTGCACTAAGAATCAAACAACTTCATATTTTAGGTGACTTGAACTCATTGTGAACCAGATAATAGGAACCTATCAAGCCAAGTAGAGTAAGTTGTCTTGATATCAAGACCTTGAATTGCCCTTGCTTGAATAGTTCTTGTTATGAAATAACTTGCACAATAGAAGAATATGATATGAAATATGCTACAAACACTTGATAATAACTAAGAATAATAGGCCACTTCAAGGGGGAAACCCTCCAAATATCTCTAATGAGAACACACTTCACTACTGGGTATGTGCAGGATCATCATGGAAAAAACAAGCCCTTAAGTGGCAAAAAATTCAAAAAAATCAGAGTTAGGCAACTTGACATAAAATTTTGAATAAGTTATCTATATTTTTTCAAAAATATGTAAGAATAGAATCTATAGAAAATTGAATGTAGTTTCTAAACTACTAGGTTTATTTAAAAAAAAAAATCTACTTGGTTAAAATTTGAAATTTCAATGTAGTAGTACTTAAATTTTAGGAAAAAAATAAGAAGTAGGTGTCTACCTGACCACCCTATCCACAATAAAATGATAATATTTTTTTATAAAATTTTAGACATAAGTAGAGGACTCATGTCTAGATGTGATGCATATTTTTTTGCAATTTTTTTCCAAGTAAATAATTAATTATGAATTTTTTATTACAACTTTTAAAAAATATAAAAAATTGTATGTTTGACCACCTTAACTTGGTCAAAACTTCATGAAATTCATTTTTTCTTTCTTTAATCCTATTGTATGTGAAGCATAGAATGTGACGCATGTTTTGGATTAAAAAAATGTGATATCGTTTGAAAGCTATAGATGTTTTTCAATCAACCTATCAATCAATACTTTAGTCATAATTCAAATAGAAAATGAATAATAATAATTTATTAAATTCAAAGTAAAGCATAATTTACATTGGTGGAAAGCTGAGAATCCCCTTAAAAAACCCTTTTCATTTCATCAATTTTGGGTAAAAAAAAGTTGTCAGCCACATTCCCTATAAATAATCATCATATTGCCACTTTTTGGCCCATCATGATCCTATACATACCCAACTTGATGATGAAATAAGACTCACAACCTCCTATATATACCTATTTATGCCTAGGATATCACCTAGGAAAACTTAGACACACATATATGTCTTAGGCCGACCTAAACAACTAAATAACAATATACTAATGATAATATGACTTAATAGAGTTAAGATATAGCCACAAGCCAACTATTCATAACCTAATGTACAATAATATTAAGGGCATAGCATGCCCCCCTTCTTCAAAGAAGCATTGCCCTAAATGCTAATCAATTTTAGATTCTTTGGAATGAACTCCTCATCCTCCCATGTGGCATCTTCAACTGGTAAATTCTTCCATTGGATGAGATACTCCATGAGAGTTATATTCCTTAGCTTCTTTGTGTGTGCGTGATGAATGCACTTTGGTTCCAAAATGATTCTTCCTTCTTCATCGAGCTCTGGTAGTGTTGTTTGAGCAGGAATATTATGCCCAATTACTTTCTTCAAACATGAAACATGAAAAAATGGATGTATCTTGGTTATTGGTGGAAACTCTAGCTTGTAGGAAACACTACTGATCTTTTGCATGATTTGGTATGGACCATAATACCTTGGAGAAAAATTATTATTCTTTTTTTGTTGCATTAGTGATATTTGCTTATAATGCTACAATCTCAAGAAGACCCAATCCCCAACTTCAAAACTTATTTCACTATGATGTTGGTCTACATGTTTCATTCGATTTTGTGCCATGGCTAAATTCTCCTTGAGTCTTGAAAGTACTTGTTTTTGATGAAGCAAGTGTTCTTCTACTGCCTGAACTCTTGGTGACACCTTTATTAATGATGTGATGGAAGGAGGATGATATCCATAAAGGGACAAAAATGGAGACATTTTTTATGAGCTATGAAAAGAAGTGTTATACCACCATTCTGCAAGTGGTAGCCAATCTACCCATTGAGACTGTTTCTTTTAAGTGAAACAACATAGATATCCTTCCAAACACTTATTAACAACCACAGTTTTCCCATCTAATTAAGGGTGGTATGAAGATCTATGAGCCAATTGAGTACCCAAACATGAAAATAAATCTTTCCAAAAGTGACTAGTGAAGATAGGATAATGATCACTAACAATAACCTTAGGTGTGCCATGTAGCTTTTGGATATTCTCCAAAAAATATTTTTCCACTGCACTTGCTATAAAAGGATGTGATAATGCAATGAAATGTGCATATTTAGTGAGGCGATCAACTACTACCATGATGACATTATGACCTTTAGATTTGGGAAGCCCTGTGATGAAGTCCATGGATACCTCTTCCCAACGTTGGATAGGAATAGATAAGGGTTGCAAGAGACATGGTGTCTTAATTGTCTCCACTTTATTCCATTGAAAAACCAAACATTTAGCCACAAATTTTTGAACATCACCTCTTAGCCTTTCCCAAAAAAATCTTGCTTGACTCGATGATATGTCTTCAAAAATCTAGAGTGACCACCCACTACAAAATCATGCAACTCTGTGAGAATCTTGTGTTTAAGAGTGGAATTCTTGCATAGATACAAATTCTCTTTATACCAAAGAGTATCTCCCTTCCAACAAAACTTATCTAAACTACTACGATCACTTTTTAATTGTTCAATGAGATTACTTGTCACCACATCATTTTTCCACTTTGCTTTGGCTTCCTCCACCCAATTTTCTTGTAATATTGAAAGGGCACACAATAAGGATTCATCTTTTGCATCCTTCCTCATCTTTTGCATGCTTCCTTGAAAGTGCATCTGCTACAATATTTTATTTCCCTTTCTTATATATAATCTCAAAGTCATATCCTAACATCTTAGTGACCCATTTTCATTTCTCTTTAGAAGATAGTCTTTGTTCCAACAAGTATTTTAGGCTATCATGATTTGTCTTAACCTTGAAGTGTCTACCCAATAGATAAGGCCTCCATTGTTTAACTACATGGAGGATTGCTAGCATTTCCTTCTCATAAATAGGTTTTAGTTGATTCTTACCCTTTAATTGATGACTCTCAAAATCAATTGGTCAACCTTCTTTCATGAGCACTACTCCTATCTCATTTCCAGAAGCATCATATTCCACAATCAATTCCTTGGTGAAGTTAGGAGTGGAAAGAACTGGAGTTGTACACATAGCCTCCTTCAATCTCTCAAATGTTGTATTGGAAGACTCGTTCCAATGAAAAGAATCCTTCTTCAATAGAGTGGTGAGAGGTGTTGCTATATGAACATAATTATTCACAAAATTTCTATAGTACCCTGTCAATCCCATGAAACCCCTCAATTTCTTAATGGTTTTTGGAATAGGCCATTCCATGATAGCCTTAATTTTGTTAGGGTCCACATTTACTCCTTCATGTGAAACTATGTGTCCCAAATACTTCACCTCCATAAGACCAAAAGAACACTTGGATGGATTAGCATAGAGTTTATGATCTTCAAGTATTTGTAATGCTTGATCCACATGTTACAAATGTTCCTCCCAAGTCTTGCTATAAATCAATATATCATCAAATAATACTAACACAAACTTTCTCAAGAACTTAAAAATGGAATTCATCAAACTTTGGAATGTAGATGGTGCATTGGTAAGACCAAATGACATCACAAAAAATTCATAATGACCCTCATGATTCCAAAATGTTTTCTTAAAAATATATTCCTCCTTAATCCGAATTTGGTGATAACCAAATCTAAGATCTAACTTGGTAAAATACATATAGCTCCATTCAATTCATCTAGCAAATCATCAATGACTAGAATATGAAACTTATCTTTAATGGTGTACATGTTGAGCACTCTATAATCTAGACACATGTGCCAAGTATCATCCTTCTTATGTACTATCACCACAGGTGAGGAGTAAGCACTTTGGCTATGCTTGATAATTCCTGCCTCTAGCATCTCCTCAACAATTTTTTCTCTCACTGGATACCTGTAAGGCCTGATGTTCGATGGTTGGCTCCCTAGAACTAACTATATGGCATGATCATGATACCTCTTAGGAGGAATTCCTTTAGGCATATCTCCAAGAACAACTGAGTGATGATCAATTATAGCTTGCAAATCTAGATGAGTAGGAGCATTAGATTGAGAGACTTCTAATGAACATAGTTGGGCCACAAACACATCCACTTCTTTCTTAAGAAAGTTTTGCATTTGATGAGAGCTTACCATTTGTGGGGATTTTTCTTTCAACCCCCTTAGCTCTACTATCCTTCCTTCTGATTGAAATCTCATGAATAGTTCTTGGAAGTTCATCTCAATCGTTCCTAATGTAGTAAGCCATTGTACTTCCAAAACAATATATGCTACACCCATGGATATCGCCTACATTGGGGTATCAAGTTGATAATCTCCCATGGATAATTTAATGCTATGAAACTTCCCTAAACAACTAATTGTACCACCATTTGCAATCAAAACCTAAAACTCTAGAGCTGGATATATAAAACAATTTAGATGAGTAGCTAACTTTTTGTTGATGAAATTATAAGTACTACCTAAGTCGATCAACACTATTACCTTCTACTTCTTTAAGAACCGCACCACCTTGAAAGTTTGTGGAGCACTAAAACCTAAGAGTGCATGACAAGAAATGATTGGTTGAGAATCATATGATTCCTCATTTGACTTTGTTGATGATGTTTTCTGCACTGCAACAACTCAGATAGAATATAGTATCCTATCTCTCTTGAAAAGTAAATCTCTATCAACAAGCCTCAAGAGATAACCCCAAGGTCTCTAATGTTAGGTCTTGAAAATGCACAAACAACTCAGTGATAAATGTGAAAATGTTGGTAATCACAATGGGACCTTACTACAAGAAAATACTGAATCCTTAATTTATTAGATCTAGCAATATGATGATACTTTTTCACTCTAAATCTAACTCATATGATAAATAAAACAACAAAATATTAGGGTTCAAAGAGATTACTAAACTAACAATACGCTAAGATTCATAATGTATATGATAAAGTACTTGAAATGGACCAATCCCACATAAACCAATTCCTGCTTAACCCAGATGAATCTACAATATCACAAGAACAGTACAATCTTCTAAGGTAATAAGATTTTTAGATCATGAAAATCCATCCAATACAACCCTAAGGCAATTGAAATGAACAAATTTTCACAATTGAACTAAGAAAAATGAATATATAGTCCAAGATAACTCTTCAAAGCAACTAATAGTCAGCTAGATGCAAAAGGTATGGACTAGGGATCACTGCAACACTTCAAACATTAAACCATAGCCATCATTAAATCAAATCTAATTCTAAACATCTAAATATTATATTTCCTCAAAGCAATTCTAAAGATAGAATAACAAGAACCATGCAAGATAAAGGAACACAAGTATGGCACCAAATCATAATGTCATTACTTGCACCAAATTACCCACTGTAGCAGCAATTCTAGCTTTCTGTTACAATATTTGCTTGAGAGAAAAAAATTTAATTTCTACTCTGCTTCAATATTCACTATCGCTATGTCTTATTTCTCATCTATATCTCTAGCCCTTACAAATGAGGCAAAAAGCCATATTAATAGAGGTCTCAAAAACTGTCAGCCTAGTTAGGATTTTACAATAAGAATAGGCCACAAAACAAGTCAGCCAAGAGAAATTCAAATAAGATAAATGATGCATTAAATGCATGAATTCCATCCAGGTTGGCCTGGGATCTCCAATGCGGCTCAGACCAATGCATGTCCAAATAATAGGGAAGCAAAAATCTCGATGTAGCCCAATATTAACTATCTTTTCCTTTGTCTTTCTTTTGATCCAGCATTTCATGCACCTTCAAAATTACTTTATCCAAGTCAGCCATAGGAGGGAAAGGCAAAACCTTAAGTCGACTCTCAATTGATGTAATGTTTTCCCTTGATTATTTCACTGATTTATCCCAATCAACCTTGTATGTTAGATACTTATCAATCATAGCAAGGTAAGTAGCCGTATCATCTAGCTGGTGTTTAGTTACAAGATAACCACTAACTGGAGCATAAACATCTTGCCACCACCCTCTCAACTGTTCTAAGCTCAAGTATTTAGGCTCAATCTTCCTTCTCCCTGTCATTATCTCAAAGAAAGTGATGCATCCATTGTACACACCAGCTAAGGTATCATTAATCTACCTCCTTTACTTGTAGATCTTCTTTAGAACCTTTTTCCTAATTTGCAATGCCTCAAACGACTCCCAAGGTTCAGTAGCTCTAGAGGAGGGGAGAATTTTATCCTTTACTAACTTATCCTTGGTATATTCCATGATAGTTTTTGTTTTCTACAGCAAGAGATCTATGTCCTCTTTGTCCTATGCTAACACCTCCTTCAACCAATCAGTTGTCCTTGCAACATCCTTCCCTATTGATAGAATGTCCTTGATAGCTTCATTTCCTTTAGTTTGTACCCCTTGTAGCCAATTTGTAGTAGCAAGAGAAGAGGTCTTCATTCTTTCAAGCTCAGTGATAGTCTCTTGGGGTAAGGGATTTGCAATAGAGGAAGAAGGGTTAATGGATTGTAGGGGTTTCATCAAATATTCCAAGCATTTCCCGAGTCTTTCATTTTCTTTCTTTAACTCATGTTTAGTTTGAACCTCCTTTCTCAACCTTCCCAAAATAACTGAATTAGAACCCTAGTACTCTTCAATATCTTGTTACATGGAGGTAGGCCCTAGGTTGATGGTCTACAAGTTATAATCACCTCCAGTCACCTCATCTTTGTTTTTATTAGGAATAGGAGTGGCAATGTGGACTACCCTATTATTAGCTTCATCTCTTTCAATCCTTGAAATGACCTTGGCCTTCTTCTTACCTTTGTCCTTACCAATCTTGGCCAATAACTCATCCCAATTAGGTGGAGTATCCTCCACTATAACCTATTTTCTCTTTATTTCCTTGTCTAGCCATTCTGGAACAGAAGACTCCAACTGCACTTCACTCTGTTTCACTTCCTCCTATTGATCCTTAGGCACATGTTCATTCAAATTTTGTTTTTCAGGAACCTCCTCAGCTTTGTCCTTTTCTTCCTCAGCATGCTCCTCTTGATGGTCAGGTGATGGAACTTTCACTGCTTCTTCTTCTCTAGGAGGGACCTCTTCAGTTCTAACAGGTGAATCCTCATAGGCCACCAAAGGAGACTGTATTACCTTTTCAACTTCTTCCTCTGCACTATAAAGATCACCCTCATGAAATTCTTCTCCCTCAATGTTTGGATAATCAACTTTTTTAGATTCACCTAGTTCGTTATGAGCTTCATGGGGGGAAGGAACATCATCGTGCTACTCATCATGAGAAATGACTAGAGGAGGATCAGCCTTGGGCACACTATCCTTGGGAGGAGTCCTTGACCTCCTTGTATACACCCATACCATTTCTCCTAAACTTTCTACATCCACCACAAGCGAGGCAACTTCTTCTTGATCCTTAGAACTTTCCTTCTGCGACAACCTTACAATTCTTGTCCTTTTAGGCACAGGAACATCAGCCTCAGGACCCTATTTTTTAGTTTCCTCCTTATTGGACTTCTTAGTCCTTTTCCTCTTCTTGGCAGTTGGATTTCTCTGTTTCCCTATTTCTTGGGCTCCCTCCATCTGAGCACCCTTAATATTAATTTTGAAAGGAGAATCCACCTTACCTTTTCCTTTAGGATCCTCCTGCTCAATTGATTCCTCGTAAGTGGAGTGAGGGTCCAAATCTCCCATTAAATCATAAGTGCACTTCACTCCCTCATTCTCTAACTCCCATAGTTTGTGCCTCAGCCACAACTTGGTAAACTTGATAACTTGATTCATTATTTGTCCTAACTCTGTCTTTTCTTCTTCTAACCAATCCACATCTCCAATTGGCTTATCCTTAACTACCTCATAAGCATGAACTTGAATCAAATCCCCATCATCTTCCAGCTGATTAGGAACTACCTTTATGTTGTACAATCAAGCTAATTCAACTGGGAGCTGAGAAAATTTCTTCTTTCTTACCTCATATTCATCACTATAGTTGGCCCAATAGTCTTCGAGATCAACCTTATGGCTATACTCTCTACTGGCCCTTTTTTGGCCCTCATCTATTATGTCAAATCTTTATCTCTTAGAGTGGAAAGATAAGCCCAGAGTACTCATCTCCTCTTCTAAAGCATGGGCTAAAACAATGGAAGAGCATGCCTCTCCGGTGCCAACCCTTAATGGGAAACCTCCACCAAAACCAGTTTTATGCTTATCCCTCTTGATAATGGCATCAAAGTCACAAATCTTCCTAGTTATCTCCAGAAGTAAAATGTGATTGGTAGGGTACCTAGGAAGTCTGTAAGAAGCCCTCTGGAAACCATCAATTTGAATGTAGGAGAAAGTTGGGAACTAAATAAACCAAGCCCCATACTTCTTGATGAGTTCCTTTGCCTAATCTAAAATTCTGACATGTTCTGCACCCTGAAGTAATCTGGTAATATGCATGGTGAATGCATCATTCACCCTCCTATAGCTAAAACTTCCCAGGTGCAATTGAGGGTAAACCTCATAGATGACATCCTATCCAAAGATTCCCCTTGTACTCAATCCTTGTAGGGGTGAAACCTCACGAGTTCCTAAACCAAATATGAAGTCATTGTGATGGTCTTAGTCTGCAACACATTGGATAGCTACTCATGGATTACTCTACTAATCACACCAGCCCAATGATAGTTAATCTTTTCTCATTCCATCCTGACAATAGCGTGGCACATCCAATTCTCAAACATTCCTGCACTCTTTAATCCAACCACCCTATTGAGCAATGTGATGGCATCATAGTATTCTTTCTTAAAATTTTCTCTGAATAGTTGCTTGGGTAGTTTGGAGTAATGGGACTTGGGCTTCTCCAACTAGGAATTGATAAGCTATTAAGATTTAACGGTCTCTTCTTCATAGAACCCCTTAGATGCTTCCATGTTAAATGCCACCACATGAGACCTATCTGACATATCAAAAGTTTGTGCAATGGAAACTGAATTTAGGTTTACTACTACTCTCCCTCGAGGACCAATAATTATTTGTGTACCTTGGTCATAATGTCTTGCACACTCAAGGACAAGCTCATAGCACTAGACTATGGAAGGAAAACTGGCTACATGTGTCAAGCCCAACTCCTTCATTCTTCTAGCCACCAAAGGAAGATCCTTGGATGCCATTCTTTCTTTAAAATCTTCGTAATCCCACAGCCTAACATTAGTATCTATCACCTCTAGCTAGATTGATGTGATTTTTCTTTCAAGGACCTTACTCTTGGTTTCCATCTTAATTCTTTCTACTTCAGATACTGAGGATCCCTCTACTGCCTTACTAGATTCAACCTGCACTCAACAAGAAAGGCATAGTAAAAACCATCAAAAATCAATATTAATCCATCAAAACATCGTTAGGATGAACCTAATACAATCAAGGTGATATTAAATCTCATATAAAATGATCATAACAAACTTCGGGTTTTAGGACCATCTGCAGAATCTAAGCCAGAGAGGAATTTTGGGAAATTCCAGACTAGACGAATTCCAACAGGATAATCATGAAACGCCTAATAACAATGAAATCCAATCATTATCAATCAATAAACCACATACTAAATCATAAGATGACATGAATTAATCATAAAATACATCAAAATTCATTAATAAATCTAATTATCCCATGTTTCCTCTAATTCCATCAGATTTCAGGAAAATCTGCCAGGGACAAATTTCCATGAAGGAGAGGACATTTTGCAAACCTCGAAAAATCTAAGGAACACTAGATTTCAGGAAAATTTGGATCCAATGGAAATCCGTGAAGAGGTTAAAACTCTAAAAGCATGCGGATTCTGGGGAAAAGAAGGGGATCAGGAAAATCCCAAGATGATCGTGAAACCCGAACATCGACGTTAGATTACGATTTCACCCAAACCATCAGATTGATCATAAATTTCAAAGATCTAGGCTTGAGGCAAGCTTGATACGGACCTCCTATGGATTTTCTTAGGGTGCTATGCCAGTTTAGAAGCAAGGCAGGGTTAAATGGTGATGCCCTAAGTTCCAAACCCTACAGGTTTTCCATTAACGGATTGGAAAGCTTGGGATTCGATTATTTCACATGCTAAGCCATTACTAGGGGAGCTCAAAACTCTTAAGAAAGAATCCTCATAATGTAAATGAGCAAATGACCTCAAAACTCTCTTGGAAATGATAAATAAAACAATACTAGGTGACCCTAGCCATGAAATGAGCAAACATTCAAGAATTCAGACCTCAATAAAACCAAGACACCAAAGCAATGCTAACATCAACGTTATCCACATTCATCAGTGAAATAGAAGGCAACTAGATACATACCATTGACGCAACAGGGCTTGAACAAGGCAGCAAATACCAGTTTAATGGTGCCCAATAAGAAAAATGCACAGGAAGTTCTTACCAAATTGATTAATTCATAATCAATTGCCCAGAATCAATTCTAACACTAAAAAATAAACTCAGCTCAAATGATAAAGCATAATGACACAAATATTCTCAAAAATTGGTTAAATAGATCGTTCAAAGCTCGTATGAAGAACATTAATGCCGCTAACAAGACAGGTTGGAGAATCCAAAAACCTGACAGCAAGATGGATTTCAGGAAAATCCAACCCATGCAGAATTTTGTGAAGATAGGAAATCCCTGAACTATAGTATTCAGTCAGAACTTGAGCGAAATCCAGGGAAATCTGGCCGGGGTGGAAAATCCTGAACAAGGGAAAAATCCTGAAATTCATCCAGAACTTAAGATTTTCAATAAATAACTTAGGGGAATCACTTAGGAAATCAAAATAAACATTTAAGCACATGCCAAAGAAAAATAAAAAATCCTCAAAATCGAAGGGCCGAGGCACCAAAACCAAAGCAAAAGAGGGTCCTTGCTTTTAGCGAGGCATGTGTGCAAAAACTGCACAACAGACTCTCTTTCATCCTCTAGTATGGGTTCCTCCTCTTCTTCATCACTTGCACCTTCAATATAGAATAATTTCTTTTCACTGCATTTATGTCCTCGACTATATTAGCTATCACAATTGAAACACAACCCTTTTGCTCTTTTCTCCTCAATTTGTTGTGGATTCAAAGTAGTAGGTTATGTTGAATATCCTTTGTCTCTTGTCACATTAGCCCCTTGCTTCTTAGGAATCAAATACTTCTCTACCCTAAATGTTAAGATAAAAGACTCATTTATGGAGCTAGGGCTAAACATGCATACCTCATGTGGAATGTGATCCTTGAGACCCCTCAAGAATAAATCATTCAAGTTTTCCTCTATAATTATATCCACTCTTAAGGATAGATTTTGGAATTGCTGAATATAATCCTTAACCGATCCTATTTGTTGAAGTTTAGCCAGCTAGTTGAAGAAGTTGTATGTCACGCTATTTCTATATTGTGCTTGGAGTTCCTTCGTAAAAATTGACCATGAGACAGTGAGCCCCTTTTTCCTTTGATGAGTGCAAAGCCAACGATACCAAATGAATTGATCTAGTTCTAGATATAGGGAATCCATCGTGACCCTTTTTCCATTTGGGATTTGGTGTACTTCAAAAAATTTCTCCATTTGGTTTATCCATGTTAGAGGATCCTTGCCATCAAACTTGCACATATCCACCATTGGAAATAAATTCCTAGATCCCATAGGAGTACTAAAGCTTGTGTCAATGGTAGCTAACCTAGAATTTTCACCTTGGTTGCTTGAGAACTCCTTTCTTGGTTCAACCATGTAGGTGCTTAACATGTTTTATATGTCCAATATATCTCCTCTTAGGTCACACATATCCATCTTCATTGAGGAAATTTCTTCCTTGACCTTATTGATTTCCTCATTAGGAGTAATATCCTCTATTGTTACCCCATCCTTATCAAGAGTCTTCCTCGGAGTGACAACATTCCTTTTGCCCCTTGTTGTAGGCCCTGTCATGATGGGAACCACTAATTTTGAAATAAATCACACAAATGAAACTTAAATCCTATGAATCTTTTATTGTAACTTACTAGGACCAAAATAACTCTCACCTAGGAAAATCTCCAAGAAATAAGTAGATTTGAAGCGTGAAGAGTGATAATTGTGAAAAAGTTAATTTTTAAATAACTTGCTTATTTATGCCCCAATTCCTCAAAAAAAATTTACTGTAACATCCTTTAGTATGTCTTCAAAAACCCAATAAAAATTAGACTCTAATTCGACAAGATGTACGAGATATGTAGATTCCAAAAAAAATTGTGTAGAAACCCTAATTCTATAATAATTCACTTAATTCTACTACAATTCTTCTGAAATATGAACTATAGCTTCTTTAATATGTTCTTCAAAAACCCTTTAAAAATAAAATAAAAATTCTCCAAAATCTGAAAGATATGCTCTTCCCAAAATCGCCTCCAAAATTGAGGAAAAACCTTGCCTCTATGGTGCCAAGCTCATGCTCTGATACCACTTTTTATGAAATAAATTGCACAATAGAAAAATAGGATATGAAATATGTTGCAAATACTTGATAATAACTTAGGATAATATGCCACTTCGAGGGGGAAAACCTCCAAATATCTCTAATGAGAACGCACTTCACAACTTGATGATGAAATAAGACTCACAACCTCCTATATATACCTATTTATGCCTAGGATATCACCTAGGCTAACTTAGACACACCTATATAAGTCTTAGGCCAACCAAAACAAATAAATAACAATATACTAATGATAATATGACTTAATAGAGAGTTAAGATAGCCACAAGCTGACTATTCATAACCCAATGTACAATAATATTAAGGGTGTAGCAGTTCTCTTCTTTCATGATAGACAACATCCCTATAAGAGAAAATAGACATGTTGATGCCATGGAAAGCGCTGCTTCCTTGGTACCTTTAGAAGAACATACAAAAGAATACAACTTCATGGTCCAGGTCTTGTGGACCCCTGCGGTTCTCAACCAACCCAAAGCTGAGTCCCTTGTATATTCCCATGTGGACTCCAAAGAATGGTTTTTTGATATCTACAACTACCTAGGGACTAGAAACTTTCCCAATGATGCAACAAAGAATGATCACACTCGTATAAGAAATATTTTAGTTTGTTATGTTATTCTATTATATGTCCTTTATAGAAAATCCTATAATGGATTGCTTCTTAGGTGTCTCAATAAAGCATAAATACCCCTTTCCCTTAAGGAATCCCATGCAAGCTCTGAGGGTGGACACTTTGGTGGTAGATCCTTGGCAAGAAGAATGATATACATGGGATACTATTGGCAAACGATGGAACAAGATTCCTTTGATTTTGTTAAGAAGTGCCCCTAATGTCAACAACACAGTTATCTTATTCATGCGCCTACCCAAGAATTGCAAAATAAAACTTCCCCTTGGCTGTTCGCAAAATGGGGGTTGGATATTATTGGAAAAATGTCACCTCCTTCCAAAGGACATACCTTTATTATTACTACTATATATTACTTCACGAAATGGGTTGAAGCTATCCCACTCTTATCCACAAATGCTGAAGTTATCTATGGTTTCCTCATGAAAATATCATTTCTTGATTTGGATTGCTTGCTATGCTTGTTTTTTATAACGGTACACCTTTCAAGAACAATGAAGTGAAGCAGTTTCTCAAGAAATTCCATTTTCAGCATAGGTTTTCCACACTGTACTATCCACAATCTAATGGTCAAGTGGAAGTGTCTAACAAAAATCTTGAGCTTATTATCTATAAGACATTTAATAAGCATGGTAAAGATTGGAATATTCAACTAATGTACACTTTGTAGGCCTATCTCATGAGTGTTTGTATGGCTACGAGAACAACGCCTTAAGACCTTGTGTATGGTTCCAAAGCTATTATTCCTTTGGAGTTGGATATTCCATCTTTATGAGTTTCCCTTAAAAGGATAATTGATAATGAAACCTACTGAGTTAACCATTTGCATCAACTGGAGATGCTCGATGAGCACTGTCTATGGGCCCTCAAACATCTTAAAGCTTATGAATGGTGGATATCTAGGCAATATAATCAGAGTATGCTTCATAGGAATTTTAAAATAGGAGATCTGGTTCTCTGTAAAAACTAGAGAAATGTAAATGCACTGCTTGATTAGAGAGGAAAACCTGGTCCCAACTACTTAGGCCCTTACATTGCGATCTCTATATATAGTTTAGGTGCCTATGGAATATCATCTATGGATGGAACACCTTTAAAAGAGCTCGTTAATGCAATGTATCTTTGTCAATACTATGCATACTATTCTATGTGTCATCTATGTGGTGTTCTCTCTATAGAAGGGAAGTAGCACTACATATGTTGACATTATTCATTAACACATCAATAAATTGTGTTGTGTTGTGAATGACCATGTGTGTGTGTGTGTGACCATGCATCACATTACATCTATTAAAACATTAGATCATCATTTCATTTATTTAACATAATACCATTTTTGTTTATTAAATCATATTAGCATCTAATGTCATTATACATCCATATGAGCATATAACATCCATATTATAAACATATGTGAAAAATAAAGAATGTACATATCCAAATGAATAATTCCATAGAATCAAAATTGATGTATCCATATATATATGTGTGTGTGTGTTTGTGTGTGTGTGTGTGTGCATGTATGTTTCAAATTTCATACGTGTATCAAGCTACGACTATAAAAAATGAGTGGTTGTTGAATATATGTCTATATAAAAGATCTACAAGTATATATGAATATATATGGGTAGACCTGCAAAATTAGCATTATGCATTCAATTAGGTCCATTCATCAAGTAAACCAAATTCACATTAATCTACTCATCAAATAAATCCACTTCATCATCCATTTAAATTTAATTAAATTAACTTTATTTGATTTAAGTCTATCATTTCCTCATTTGATTAAATAAATCAATTTTAATCAAACCATAACATTTCATCTTTCATAAACCATCTTCTAATCTCATCTCATGCAAATTAATCCACCTTTATCTTGCATCACCCCTTTAATTAAATAAATCAAACATTTATTTAATTAAATCCCAAATGCATTTTCCATCCCTTTTGATTTAAATAAATCAAATATTCAATTCAAATGGGTCAAAAACCCCTAAACATCATCTAAGCTAATCTAATCCTAATTAGCATAATCTAACCACCCATCACATCCTCTAGTTTTTCCCACTTGCACCAATAAATCATTTTAACTCATTTATAAATTCATCATTTTATTTCAACTTGGCATAAAAAAATGGAATATGAGGACAAGTTCACTTGTCCCTACTTAATGTCCTCCCACTCAACATTTATAACATTTATTTGCAACAACTTCTTTATTTCATGTCCCCAACTCAACTTTTTTTTAAACATTTATTTCACAACCTATGACAAGTTGACAAGTGGCTCCATTTGATTGGCTAAATCATTATCCCACATTGATCTATTTTGAGCTCTCTTCCAACTTGAAAATCTATAAATAGAGGGCTTATTCTTCAACAAGATCATCCACAACTCATGTAATAACCGAAGTATCCTCTCCCCTTGCAGAGTAATGCTATCTTTGGTGTAAGAGAAACAATTATTGCACTAAGTTGGAAGAGAGCTCAAAGAAAAGTTACTCTCTTCAATTGAGAGCTAATTTTTCCCATCTTCATGATATCTTCATATCAATTTCATTATTGAGCTTAGCAAAGGATTGGGAAAGGGCTATTTTCCACAAGTAAAGTTATCATGCAGGTTTATTGTTGGAGCTTGGAACATTCTTGGAGTCTTATAGATAGTTTTTATATCATGTTTTGCATCATGTTTACATCTTAGATTAATGTATTTCATCATTGTTACATGTTATCATCCATCTTGTATCATAGTTGCATTTTAGATTACTTCATTTTAAGTTTTCATTTGAGCATATGTAGAATCATGCATAGAATCATATAGTTCAATACCATAGCATCCACCTCCATTTGTTCATTTATCATCAACATCATCCTTCATCCATCATGGAATTCATCATCATTGTTTGCACATAGTTTCATGTAGGCATATAGTTGGCTTGCATGTTGAATATCAATCTCGTTTCTTAAGTTTCATTCTAAAGCCTTTGTGCACATAGAAATCTGAGGGCCAAAAAGGTTTAAAAGAATCATTTAGGAATAGAGGACAATGAGACAATCTTGGAAGATTTATCTTTATTGCAACTTAGAATAGTTTTACTTTTATTTGAGTCTTTCAATATAAATAATTTCATTAAGGTTTGTGTTGATAATAAATTTTCATATTTAACACACACAAAATGGTGCCCACCGTGGGGCCTATGCCCCATTTTTAACATTTACTTGCAGGTTTTTTTTTTTATAGGTTTTTGATTTTTGGAATCCGGATTTTTGTCAAACATTCTCATTTTAGCACTTTCGTGGCTTTCTTTAGCGCATGTAGGATTTCTAATGACATTTTTGCAGTGCATATGCAGAATATTTTAGCACTTACAAGTTGTAATTAAACAAAGTTCTAAGTCTAACACCTTCTGCAGATAAAACTTTCTCTGGTTAAAAAGAAGCAACCCTAGGATAGTCACATCTAGTTAAAAGGAAGCAACCCTAGGATAGACATGGAATTTAATATGAAGCAATCTAGGATAGTCACCACACAATGATTTTTTTCTTGCAATTAAAATGAATCCCATGCTTGTTGTGAAGCAACATCTTCGCATAGATTAAATCATTGTCATTTGGGTTTTAAAAAAGAATATTTGTTTGCTTTGTCTATGGAAATAGGTCTATGCTCTCCCCTTAACTAGGTGATTAGAATACCAGACTTACCTTTTCAATTTCATGCAAATTCACTGCTTTACTACATCCTTTAGAAGGCCTGCTCTTGTGGGAAAAAGTACTCACCCAAGAGGAACGACTCAAGTGGGTTCAAGCCAAAGCCAAGCTATTTCGCCCCACTATAAAGTTTAAAGCAAATCTGGGGAAACCCTCTTTTTCCGGTAGTGTGCAAGATAACCATCCCCAAAGCCTTTTTTCTAAAGGTTGGGAAGTCTCCTAAGGGATTTTATTATTCCTGCACCGAATGGAAACCCTTACTATGAACCTAGTGTAGTAGCCAACCGAAGTCAGTTTCTAAACATACTAATAATCATAGTGCAAGGGGAGGGAAGAATCTGCCCCCAAGACACTCACCATATAATTTCCAAGGACCATTCTCTCAGGGGATCCAATATCCACTTCCGTCACTCTAAGTACGCACCTAGAAAAGACAAAAACATGGGCACCCCTTCGAGGGTAACACAACTATGTGAGTCGATGCAGTTCTAAAATGTGGGTTGTTGATTATTAGGATGACCTACTTGAGTACTAAGAGTGAGTCTGCCTGAATTGTCTTTCATGTGCTAAACCTATGGAAACACTTGTTGAAAAAAAATTTTGATCATACATTTGATGTTTAGTATAGGGTTTTAAAAACAATTGTTTTCAAAATGTTTGTTGTGTCTTCCATCACATTAGCTCAGATAAAAGATCATCCAAAATGAACATGCAAAAATTCAGCTGAAAACTATTCTCAACTATTTGGAAAATTATTTTAGCGCATCTAGAGAGTGTCTTAGTACATTTGATTGTTTCTCTAGTGCATATTCCTATTTCTGCAGCGCATGTAAGACATAGAGTAGTGCATCTATCATTTTCCAGAATTTTCACTTTTGACATATCTAAGTTTATAACATCCTTGGTCTGGTAGCATCTTGACATTTCTCTCATGCTTAGAGAGTGGAAATCAACCAAGTTTGTTAGGAAATCGATTGCCAATAGGATCAAGAAGCCTAAGAAACATTTAGGTTACAAGAAAAATTTGCAACGAAGAAAGTTTTTGTATAAAATTTGAAATGTTTTGCTCCATTATTGTGAGTTTCTTCATAGATACCAAGACTTTGTTAAGGGATTCACTGACGAGTATGCTATAGAGCCTTTATATTCACGAGCCTATTTTCTGAGAAGAGCTCTATCTCAACAACACAATCACAATCAACCTCTCAACTTTTATTATCTGCCACAACCCTCAATTGAATATCCCACTCATCCCAACCAAATCATTCATTGACCTTGAAAACAAACTAGGCTATTTGATACACTTATCATTTTTTGAGACTAGGATCAAATCTCAAAAAGTGAATCTTTTCAAACAAGTTTATGATTATTGATTCAACTTCCCCAACAGGATTCTGATATCCCTTCATCTTGGAAGCCACAATCAAGAATTAAGAACATCCTTGATCATATCATAAGATTTTCATCTTATCAGATCAAGACATCATCATTTGTGCACTTCTCAAACTTGTGATCTAAGTTTAGAAGAACATTTCAAAAGCATATGCTTGCTGTCACAAGGTTCCAAAAAAAAACACAAGGAATAAGACAAAAGAAGAGATCCACTTTACAACATGGGTGATAGGGAAGAAAATCCTTTTCATAGGTTTCATACTCGGAATGGTTCAAATGATGAAATAACTGATGAAATGATTCAAGAAGTTGACCAGGATCCACAGTTTCACATAATTTTGGACAAGATCTTAGAGCAAGATAAAGAAGGCTACTTTCTTTTATTAGCAAACCAAGGTGCCAAATTGCCCTCTAACTAAAATATGGAGAAAATTAAGGAAGATCTTGAAAAGACTAAAACTCCATTAAATGATCTTAGTAGTCTTCCCAAACAAATAAGAGCACTCCAAAGGAAAATTAAGGAAATACAAGGGGGCACAACTACGAAGTCCTTTGAGGGAAATATGAATGTAACCTCTTCTCCTCCAAAAGAAACATCATCCAAATTCTATGTTTTTGAATTTTTGCAAAGGTTAAATGAGAAGCCTAAATCTAAGCCATCAAATAAAATTGACCAATACTGTCATGTCATGCATTTATCTTCATCCCCCATAATTCAAAATGAACCTCACGATTCTTTCACCCAAGATAACAATTCCATTCAATCACCTTCTTCTATCATATCCTCTACATCCAATGATTCATTTCAATCTACACATCTTGATCGAAACATTCTACAAACACTTCCTATCTTTGATCAAGATCCCATCTCTCAAGAACTATATGATGATCCCCTCCTTTCATTATTCACCCATGGTAATCCTCTTCCATCTCAAGAACAAAATGTTCTTCCAAGTTCTCCGTCCACCTCATTCAATGAATCCATACTTTGTTATGATTCCATCACATCCCAAGAGCAGAACAATTCTTCCATCCTATCCAAAGATTCCCTTCCATCTAATGATCAAGCTACTCCATCTCCTTCATCTAACGATTCTTTTCCCAGTCAAGATCAAAGTATCCCATCATCCTCATGTCAAGAGCCTCTCACACCTCTTCAAGCCATCCATGAACCCCACACCTATGAATTAGGATCCTCCAGTTTACTTCCAACACCTATCCTTTCATGCATATCATATCCTCCTCAAAATGGACTCGCATCTTGTTTCACAAACAATGCATATCCCATGGGTAAACGAATGTGTGAAATTATGAATTACAAAGGCAAAGGTTTAGGCCTTCATGAGCAAGGTATCCTAGAACCCCTTTCTATCCAAGCACATCCACATTCTCATGGCCTTGGTTATACACCTCATGCTCAACCTAGGTATCCTAGTCCATCAAACTCTCCATCCATCCTAGGTCCTTATCCTAGTCCATCAAAAACTCCATCTATCCTAGGTCCCTATCCTAGTTCATCAAACCTTCCATCTATCCTTGGTCCTTATCATCCCACCCTAGCTCATCAACCCTTCCATCCATATTAGGGTCTCACATTTCTCCATCTCCTATTCTTCAAGAACAACAAAGGCACACATCCTTGATCCACTTTCAAAATTATTCCTTCATTAACTCATCCATCATACCTCCATATCGTTCATCTCAATACACTCCTTCCATTTCTTTTAGAAGCAATTTGGGTGCCAAATGTCAAAACTTCAATATAAAACTCCACATGGATCAAAGGATCAACATGTTTCCTCGAAGAGTCATGCAAAAATAAAAGAAAATTTGATCCAAAAATCAAAAGAAAAATTTAGAAGGCCACAAAGGCCCATCAAAGCAAAAGAAAAATTCAAAAGGCCACAAAGGCCCATCAATTCAAAAGAAAAATTTCAAAGACCGCAAAGGTCCATAAATCAAAGAGAAAAATCTCAAAGGCCACAAAGGCCCATAAAGCAAATATCAAAATCAAAAGTCATGTGGATTCCTAAAAGTCTCATAGAAGCAATAAAATAAAAATTGGCATCCAAATTTTCTAATCCAAAAGCTTCTCACCATCTCCCATCTAAAAACATATCACCTTCCAAATCCACTTTTCCTCCATCACTCCATCACCCTTCAAGGTGTGTGCCGATGTTAATCTTCCCATCCTTTCCATATATCCATCACCAATCCTTCCATCCTCCTACATCCAATCCCCATTCTCCTCCTTTAATTCAAAGCTTTGAATAAGGCCTTAGATTCTACTATCATGCCAAAATTTATAAGTCTAATTCCCATTCCCATGGTCTATTATAGCACATATTCAAGGGATATTAGTCGTGAAACTTGATGCTTAAACCCTTCCTCCATCCCCCTATCATGCAAATATTATCTTTCATATCCATCTCCCTATCCATATACTATCTTCCATTTTCCTCTTATCATTCATGGTCATTTTCACCTTTGATCATGAAAAGGTTAAGGATCTTCTTGAAAACCATGCATCTTATCCTATTCACTTCATCCAAATCTTCCATACCATATCCTTTGTCATGCATCTTCTCTTATATTGTGGGGAATCTTGTTTCATAAATTGGTCATCACATTCCATCTTAAATGTCTTTGAGAAATCCAAAAAAAAATCAAAACAACATCAAAATCCAAAAAAAAAAATTTAAAAAAAGAAAATGTCCTGAAAAAAACCCAAAAAATATAAAAAATATAAAAATCCAAAAAAATTAGAAAAAAGAATGAAATCCTATCCTATGGAGCATTATCCAAATAAACATTCTTTATCCAAACACCTTATCTTATTGCAAAATAATCCTTGGAATCCTTTGTGTGCTTACCATATCCATCCATCCATACACCTGTCCAAGCATCCATCCAATGGCATTCCATACATTGCTAGACACTGGGGGTAGATATTTACATCTTGCTTTGAGAATAAATCTTGATCTATATCCTTCACCTTATATGGTGATCCAAACATTAGAAAACGTGAAACCAAATTGGTCAAAGAATTTGTGATCCAAAATCCAAATCACTAGCCCATGGCATATTTTTGATGAACAAACATCCCTTATCAAGCTTCATCTTTCATCGAACATCAATCCAAATAATCACTATTAGTCACATCTAGTTTGCACATTAATGTTGCATCAATCATGCAAACATCTTTTATTTCAAACCAAGCTTCATCAATCATGATTAATCAAATCCAATCAAAAAATCATCTCAGGATATCCATATGTTGCTTAAAACTCTCCTTGCATTGTTGAGCATCCTCAACAATGTTATCATCATAAATCATGATCAATCAAATCCAATCAATCCCTCATCATCTTAGGATATCTGTCCTAATCCTGTGTTTCTTAACACTATCCTTGCATTGTTGTGCATCCTCAACAATTTTATCATCATCATCAATCCATCGATTCAATTAGTCAACCTTAGCTTGGTTTTCAACAAAATCCCAAATAGATCATTGATATTGTATCTATATCCAAATCGTCAAAATCGTGTGAAAAATCCAAAAACATCCAAAACAAATCAAAATCCAAAAACATTCAAAACATATCAAAAAATCAAAAAACATTCAAAAAGTTAGAAAAACATCAAAAACATTGGAATCTGAACTACGTTGTCTTCGAGCTTAAATGTAGGCAAGGCTAATCTTTGATCAGCCCCCAAGACATCAAAATCCAAAAAAAATCGAAAAACACAAAAATCCAAAAACATTCAAAAAAAAAAAACACTCAAAAGTTAGAAAAACATCAAAAACATGGAATCTGAACTACATTGTCTCTAAGCTTAAATGTAGGCAAGGCTAATCTTTGATCAGCCCCCGAGACACAAAAATCCAAAAACATTAAAAAAACCAAGAAAATCCAAAAACATCCAAAGACATAAAAATCACAAAAACATTTGAAAAACACAAAAATCCAAAACATTCAAGAAAAAATCAAAATCCAAAAACATTCATAAAATCTCAGAAAACCCCAAAACATTTGAAAAATCAAAAATCAAAACATTTGTAAAAACTTGAAAATACCAAAAACAGGCTCAAAACATTCCAAAAACGTCAAAAACATCCAAACATTTGAAAAAATCCATCCATCTCATCTCGCTTGCACCCGCAATAATCAATCATCCATAATAAAATGATCATCACCTTCATCCTTTGGTAAAACAAACAAAAATAACCACAACAATCGGAAAAAGCAAACTTCAATCATAAAATCAAAAGAAAACAACAAACCGTTAAATGAAAAATCAAACTCTTGATCATTTTCAAACATGTCAGTCAACCTTATATCAACAGCCTATCAATCAACTTATCAAATCATCATCATCCTCTACAATGCATGTCCTAGGATATATCGTTCCGACAATAAGCATCATTTTGGATATCACCTTGGATTCTTATCCTATCAAAACAAATCCCTTTGGCTAGAGGTATGAAGAACATTGGCTTGTTTGCATACTTCATCTTTTCTTTTGATTTGTCTTATTGTGCTCATTCCAAGGACCTCTGGATGATATCCGAATGAGGGATTTAGAGAGATAGGAATGGGGCAATGATCATTATCTTTTGTCTGTTGTTCTTGTTGGACATTCTTGTAAAATAACTTGGTGAATACTTGCTTTGTTAGGTATGTCCTAGCAAGGTTTTCATATGTCAAGTGTGAACAAGAATACTCCTATCTTTTTTTCAAGTCAAAGTCCATCGCACTAGGTACAACGCCATCCTGGTTCTTTATACCTTGATGCATCATACCTACGTGTGTAATCAAACATAAGGTAAGTAGCCCTTTTAAAATCCCAATCCTTGATAAGCAAATCATCCAATTTTCATCATCCATTTATCATCATCATCATCTCTCATAAAGTTGGCTTGTTGGAACCTCTTGTCATCATCTAATTCTTTCTTCGTGCTAACATGCATCCATCATGCATTCATCCTGCATCCACAAACCGTCAGCATACCACATATCATTCATATAATACATAATAGGAAACACTGATCATCTCACATGCATCATATCATCATTTAAGTTGTTTAGGATAATATAGATTGGTTATTCTAAGCATCTTAAAATCATCTCATATGCATCATCATCCATAACCATCCATTTTGAACCTCTTTATTGTGAGATCGATCCTCAAATAGAATCTTTTCACTCGATCTCTCGAGGGGGAAATGTACTAGTGTACTTCTTTCCGCTGGGGCATCCGAAAAATCCAAATTTTTTTTAATGTACTAGTGAACTTCTTTCTACTGGGGCATCCAAAAAAAAATAAAAAAATTCAATTTTGATCGCGGCAAGTTTATTCTTTGAACCAGCGTAGCAAGTACATTTCTTCAAAGAGGGGAAAAATGCAAACATGCAAAATTAGCATTATGTATTCAATTAGGTCTAGTCATCAAGTAAACCAAATTCACATTAATCCACTCATCAGATAAATCCACTTCATCATCCATTTAAATTAAATAAATTAACTTTATTTGATTTAAGTCTATCATTTCCTCATTTGATTAAATAAATCAATTTTAATAAAACCATAACATTTCATCTTTCATAAACCATCTTCTAATCTCATCTCATGCAAATTAATCCACCTTTATCTTGCATCATCCCTTTAATTAAATAAATCAAACATTTATTTAATTAAATCCCAAATGCATTTTCCATCCCTTTTGATTTAAATAAATCAAATATTCAATTCAAATGGGTCAAAAACCCCTAAACATCATCTAAGCTAATCTAATCCAAATTAGCCTAATCTAACCACCCATCACATCCTCTAGCTTTTCCCACTTGCACCAATAAATCATTTTAACTCATTTATAAATTCATCATTTTATTTCAACTTGGCATAAAAAAATGGAATATGAGGGCAAGTTCACTTGTCCCTACTTAATGTCCTCCCACTCAACATTTATAACGTTTATTTTCAACAACTTCTTTATTTCATGTCCCCCACTCAACATTTTTTTAAACATTTAGGTAGATGAGGCCCCTATGGATGAGGCCCCTATGTAGGTGTGAGCCTTTTCCATTGATTGTGATCTGAAAGGAAATGGTCACAACCATGACTTGACAGAGCAATGGTGTAGTTGTCCTCGCATGGTCATACTAGTGTGTATAAATATGACCTGTGCCAACACCACCATCAGTCTTCCCTATGTAGTAGAGGACCCCCTTCATCCATTCTGAAACTAGAAAGATGACATGGTGGCATCCCACTGCTCCATAAGGGTTGTTAACATCTTCTCATGATATCTCATCTCTGGCATGGTAAACACGTGCTAGAGACTGACCCACTCTAGAAGTGTGACCTTGTCCTCTGATAGATAGTCCCTATACTCACGAATGAGTTGGAATGCTCACCCTCCTAGATTTTCTTGAATCTCTAGATACTCCTACAAAAAGTAGAAAATTTTTTGAGTCAGAAAATCAACATTTTGCATAAAAATAGGGAAAAATAATTAAGACTTATGCATGTCAAGTAGACATTTGCATGTCGAGTAGACATCTGCACATCAAGCAGACATCTGTGTGACCACCATGGTCACTTCAAAGATAACAACATAGAGTTAGGACCCTAGCACTCATAAGAGATGATAGTGTAGATGTCAAACAAAGGTGCAAAGAAAATATGCTTGTGCACCTCATTGTCAAAAAATTTCTTAAAAATGAGCTACAAATCATGAAAAATGAGGTTTTGTAGCCTACCTGGTCCACCTTGTGACCCTTGGCAATGTCTTAGCATAGTTTCTCGAACCTTGGTGCCTCATATTCTCTCCTGCTCAACATTTTGCTGAATTTTCTCTCACAAAAGTCAACAATTTGCTTGCAATGAATAGTACAAATGACCCTTCTAGGGGCCCACCTAGCTATATATAGGCCCCTCAGGGCCCATTTTTCCTAGAGCTTGTGGCTCGCCAGTTTCTCCTAAATTTTCCCCACTAGGCTGGGGGGAAAATTAGGAGGTGGTATACGGTCATCTCTTGATCATATTTTTCTTCTGAATCAATGAATTTTTCCTTGATCATTCCTCTCTCTATAGTAGCTTTCTTTCAACTTTTCGAAACTGGCCTAAAATTTGAGTTTTGCATCTTAAAGCCTTGAATAGTTTTTCATGACTATTTTGACACTATTTGTTGAGCTCAGATGCTGGGTCACCTTCAATACTAGTTAGCTCAACTTCAGTGGCTGCTATGGTCTCTCTCTCTATTGGCACACAAACCTGTAAAATTCAAATTTTGGATGAAATTTTTCTTTTCTACTTTAATGATGCTGTTTTTTTTGAAAATCAAGCCCACTAAAGTGGGGGAAAAATGTAATGTCGCATAATTGCACCTAGGGGAAATTCCACATTCTAGCATTCTTTCCTAGCATTTATGACACCTTGAAATGTTAATGACAAGATTCCATGGGTCATAATTTCATGATTCTAACTCCATGTGGACTTGTTGATGAGCGATAGAAGCTTGGTGACACATTTCCTAAGAATCTAGGCTTTGGACGAATGGGAAGTGCACATATGTCTATGTGGTGTGCTATCATCCTATCAGTTTCCCAAGTTCAAAATGTGGAATATGGAATACTAACCCTTGAGACACGTTTCCTAGTGATTACATTATGAAAGTAACGTCTCTTTTCCACCCTTGCAAGCACTAAAAACCCCTTTTGGCTCTCATTTGGGTGTTGGAAGACATCACTCAAGCTCTCTTGTTACTTCCTCCAACTTTGAGATCTCCTCATCTTTGATAGTAGTGCTCTTACAAGTGAAGCCATGTCAGACTAAGGTCCTCCTAGTAGTAGTAGCAGCTCTCAAGCAAGCACTCAATAGTGTGATTGTGTGCTCTAGAGAGGGTCTAGGCCCATGGGTAATGCTATCTCTCTTCCACTTTCCTTTCATGCTTGTCCTTTTACTATCTTTTGGTGTGGGTTCTACTCTCAAGTTGGTTTTTCTTTCACTACACGCTTCCTGTGGTGTAGGTTTTACTCCTGAATAGATTTTTCTTTCACTACATGCTTTGTTTACTACTATAGCACTCCTTTCCAACTTGGTTGTTCATGGAGGTGGGAACACAAAAATGGGGTCTAATTGAGGTAGGCCCCTATATAGCCACCCAATAACTTTCCTCTCATTATTTTTTGTGTAGGTCACAAAAAAGAGCTTGGACTGAAGATTCGAAGGTCTAGAGGAAGGTAAGCTTTCTCTAAGCATCCTTGTGCTCATTCTAGTTTATAGTTTTCTGATTAGTCATATAATTCAAAATGGCTCACCCTTGAGCTTAGAAGTAAATTTTACTTTTGTCCATTTGAGTTCCTAAGTTCTATGTTTTCCAAGATGCTAGTGCATCCCTTAGATGACAAAGCATCGTCCTGGTGTCCTAGAACTATGCTAATGTCTTTTAGCTGAGAGCTCCCTCTTTTGAGATAGGAATCTCTTAGCTTTACTCTCCTAGGGTCCATGGTAGTTTCTCTCAAACTATAACTAAATCTTAGTTCTTTATTGTTCTTCTAATCTACTATTTAGAGGTGTATAATGGTAGTTCGTTCCCTAGTGATCTCTCGAGAAAGGAGAGACCAATGTGCAGAAAATCCCTCTTATATCATAGAGACTAATTTGGTTTGAAACTAACTTCATTACAAAAAATTTTGGTCTCTGGTTCTGAAGAAAAGAAAAGCCACTATTGTGCTTAAGTAAGAAAAAAGGATGACATGAACACTTGGGACAAGTTTACTTAGGTGAAAACTTACCAAGCACAATGATGAGCTAGGAAAAATGAAAATTTTGCAAAAGATGCATTATCCTTAGAGAAAAAACACTAGACACCCAATAATATATATTTTTAATAAGGTTGGGAAAATATTTGAAAACACTCCAAGTCTGATGAAAGATCAACTTGAGTAGGAGCTAGGTAAATTGAATCAAGTCCTCCATTTTACCATTTCCTCTGGAAGAAGCACACCAAAGCAGGTAGAAAGAAAAGAAAAAAATAAAAAAAATAGAAAAAAATAGGGTTCCACATTTTTTTGAGGGGAAAAATGGGAAATGTTGTGAGACCACACAATAACTAGCAACCAAAAAAACTAAACAAACAACAATTTTTTTTTTGTAGAAATAATATCCATATTTCAATGTTCTACAATTATTGAATTATAAATAGTTAGACCCTCATTTTGGCATTCCTTTCACTTTAACTAGGATACAAAAAATGAATTTCACTAAGATCATGTGTATGCAAGTGATTTGTTCTACCACAACAAATTCAAAGCATAACATGTGTTTGTTGAATACACCAAATACTAAGAGGGGGGTGAATAAGTATTATGCTAACACAATTAATTGCTAACCATCCAATTATCAACACACATCTAGTTGTGATTGTAAACCAAAATTTAAAAGGAATCATAACATCTCATAACGCATTAACACAAATATTTTAATGTGGAAAACCAAAAATGGGAAAAACCATAGTGAGGATTAACTCATAATATATTATAACCAGTTACAATATATTATAGGGATCACTACTATGACACATTGTCATTGTAAGGTTCATAGCCTAAAGTGAATAGAAAATGGCTTACCACTAAGATACAAAGAGTATGTCTCACTGCCAAAAGATGAACTAAATTAGTACACCTTCAAAGTGTTGAGATAAGTTTTGGTTAATCTTTGGAAAACCAAAATTCTACTTTGGTTGTTGGTATACAAGAACTATCAATACCTTTGCACTACAACACTTGTTGAATAGCTCACATCACTATTCACCATACTTTTTATTCATTCATCATCATCATCATATGTTCCACACACTTACATACATATATATGACTACATCTTTATACATCAACTAGGTTAGCCTAATTGGATATGAACATACATAATTCAAAATGACTTGTTGGCCCAATCCACAATATCTTGTTTGGTGCACAAAAAAAGAAATATAAAACATAAATTAGGTCAGACCAAACCTAATAAGAAACACTTTAAATATTCATAAGATAATTAATTCTTAACCCTATAGGCCAAAATAATGTCAAAATTTTTTCATTTACACATCTTAGCTAGATCAACCAAAGTTGTCGAAAGCTTATTTATAGCTATAATTGAAAATCCTAAGTAACATACCAAAAACTCATAGAATTATATTTTACTAAGAAAATTTCCAAATCAAAATATTAGATCAGTATAGATACATAGTTTACTTAGCTAGTTACCAACCAATGTTGGCATCAATGACAACAAACCCAAAGGTCTTCCAACAATCTTCCTCTTTGTCATTGATCGAAACATGTGCCAAAAATGAGACCTGATTCAAAACAAAAGATTGTGCAACAATAATGCACTTAGCTCCCCCTATCATATACATAAGAACACCAAAACACACCAAACAATAGACTCTAACATACCATTCTTTATATAGAATCTTCTCCCTCTTTGACATCAAAGACAAAGTACTGGGAAAAGTAAAAAAAGAACTTTCAATCAATAACCGGGGGCACCTTGTAACTCCTTAAGAATGGATTCCCAAGCCATATTTCCATCATCCCATAATCCTTTTGCTTTGATAAGAGTTTTGTGCAGAGATTCTAGTTTTGCTTGGAATTCTTCTCCTTCTTGAGTGAATGGAATTAAGTTCATCTTCTCCAGTTTCTCTACTTCTATCAATGCACTTGATACAGAGACATGCCTAGACATATCCAACTCTCCAAGCTGGCCAAACCATCTTATAGCATCTTCTTTCTACTTCTACAAGATGAAAAAATTTCTTTGAAGATCTACAATAGAAACCCAACCAACATAGTTTCTATCATATGCAACCTTGTAATCTCTAGAGACATCAGTAAGTTGAGACTCAATCAGGTCCATTAATTCCTTGATAGCTCAAATAGATTAAGGCCACTTCATGCAGTAGACAAATAGAAACTGAGCTTCCTCATCATAGTCTCTTCTTTCAAAATTTTCAAAGCTCTATCATGTGTATAATTGCACACTTATTTTGTAGAAAAAATAGTCTTTTCTCTAGCAGACTAAACTCCATTTCTTTTTTTGTATGTACCTTAAGATTAAATGTTCACTCCTTGATTGAATCAACTATAATCTTTAAGTTTTCACTTGGAGCTAAGGAATTATTAGTTGTGACATTGGGGGCTATCTCCTGTAAAGCTTTAATAGTTTTATTTATTAGTTCATTTCCTTTTTGATATGGTTTGGTAGCTTCCTATGTGACAAAGTTGAGAGAGGTACCACTTATTTTTATTCTATCACTTTGGTGCAATCTTGGTCAAGTCCACATAACTTGGATGTGATGGAAACTTAATTAGCTGAGGTGGACGCATAGGATGAAGTACTATTTTCCTTGATAGAAGACCTTTGAGGGTACTTCTGACTGATTCTATGGTTAGCTTTGACAACTTAGAAACTTTGAGTTTTCTCCTTTACTCTTCTCAGCTAGAATAGCTTCCTTGTCTTCCTCATTTTTCTTTTCTTCTTCCTTTTGTTATTCTTCTTCTTCTTCTTTTTCCTTTTCTTTTTCTGCTACTTCTTCTCTAGATGACTTTCTAGAGGATTTTTCTTTTTTTTCATTCTCCCTTTTATCCTCATCATCCTTTTCATTATTATTTTTACCCTTACTTCTTACACTTTCATCTTTATTTTTTGTCATCCCTATTTCTAGTAGATTTTTTATGTTCTTTTTTATCACCGGTGTGATATTTATTTTGATCATTAGACCTTTTCTGGTTGTTTCTTCTATGTCAATTAGAGGGGAAGGAGTCTCTAAATCACCATGTTATCACCAGCATTCTCCAAGACTAGATTATCTACCACTTTTGTAACATAAAAATGCATTTGTGCTTGAGCTGTGTGGGATGAAGAGTTGTTTCTTGTCCCATAACTCCTTGCCAATTGTGTGATTACACCCTAGGTTTCTTGTCTTACCTTTTCTATTTTCTCTTCCTACTTAGTCATTAGCATATTAACTCTCTACTCAACTCTAAAGATAGTAGAGCATTCTTTTAGCAAATTGGCAGCTTCTATCACAGAAAGAGATGAACCATAGGAATTTAAGGCATCATTTCTCATCTTATCTTTAACATTTATAGCCTCTTTCCTTCTATGTACTAATTCTTTCCATGAATTTTTAGTTACTTTACTCTGTATAGTCTCCATACATATAGTGCATATGAATATATACTAAATAAATGCACTAATGATGGTTTCCTTCCCTTCATTATTAAATTTGTCAAATAACTCAATAGTTGACATGAGATCATTATCAATCAAATTATTTACTAAGGGTCCTATATCTAAAGATGGTTGATCACTTACTAGAGGAGATCTAGGCATGTCCTCCATAGGATCATATGAGCCTTCTTCATTATTCTTCTTATGTACATAGATTTTGTAAGTATCCTCATCTTCCTCTATCACTTTATCTATGGAGATATCAACTCTGGTTTGAGATTCTTCATTGGAGTTACTACTTCTTTTGATTTTTTTAGCCAATACTCTACTTTTATGCCAAGATCTATTTCTTCCTGAATGACATCACTCAGATTTCTTTCCTTGATAGTCTTTATTTTACTCTTATTCTTCCTAAAGAAAAAAATGGTGCAATAAGAGGTATGTCCTTTCTTTTAGATGCTTGGGTATTGGTACTAGTAGGGGAAACAACATCAACAAATGTAGAACTTTGTTCTTTGTTCTTTCCCTTCTCAATATTAGTAGTACTAGAATCAGAAACATCAGAGGTATGTGCAACACTAGAAGATAATCTTCTTGATTTACATGATCTAGAGGGCTATTCAATAGATTTATCCTTTATTTCATCAAGTTCCTTCTTTAACTATTCTATATCATCCTTAGTGTTTAGGTCTATCCTTGGAAGAATGCTTCAACTTTATTTCTTCTTTTAGATGTTGTAGCCTCTAAATGCACTTCACTGGATTTATCCTCATATGTTCCATTCCTAGGTAGAGAGGGGTCCTTAGGACTACTCATCAAAATTACAATGTACTTGAGCTCTTCCAATTTTTCATCAAGTTCATATCCCATGGCTCAATCTGTATAATTTTGGGTTCAACGACCTCTATGATACATTCATCTGTAGTTACAAGAAAAGTTATCTCCTTTTCATAGTTCTTCACTAGGCTCCTTGGATTCCAATCTCTTTCATGCATCTCATTTTGGAATACTACAAAAGAAAGTAGTCAAAGCATTGTACTATTCCCTATAATCTACTAGACTACGTAAATGATCAAAAATTTATGTGCAACTGGCCTATTGTGCTCCCATATTATGTCTTTTCTTCTCGATAACTTCCTTAGGAAATAAAATAGTAGACAAACTATTGATGTGCCAAATTTAAAGGGGTTTTTATTTGCCTTAGTAATGATCAAGTGCTCTATAAGTTGTAGCCTAAGAAACTCACATAGATCAAAATCTTTCCATTTTACTACCATTTCAAATGTAGTATGAATTTTTGTAGTACATACAAAATTCACTCGATTAGTAAAATTATTTTTCTTTCCAATCATGATAATGTTGCAAAGATGGTTGTCATTGCACCAAAAGATCAACTTGTTAATTCCTGATATACCTATTGGATTTATATAGGATCAAGATCCATAGGAGCCTAATAGCTTGAGGATGGCCCTGAAATTTGAATATATTATTTTTTTCCTTTAGAAGTGGTCTCTACTAGATATTCAGAAGAAATTGAAGATCTGGAGAATAAGTTGAAGGAAGTGAATGAATGTATCAACTATTTAAGAAGGTATGAAGATGCATGTGATCAATCGAGAAAGGAACATGATGAGATTATCAGACTATTACAACAATTGGAAGAAGTGAAAAGATTTGAAGGTTTTTAGCAAGTTGAAATTGAAGAGAAAACAAATGAATGTGTTAAGTTTGAGCAAGAAGTAGAAATCTTGACAAAAAATCTAGAAGAGGCAAGAATTTTGACAATAAATTTAAGGTAAGCTCTATAATACTTGATGATTTTATTATTTCCCAGAGACCAGAGATGGATAAAAGTGGTTTAGGGTTTGAAGAAGGTCATAATTCAAAAGTGAAGCAATATTTTGACAAGAAGACTCAGTGCAAAGATGGAAAAATCAAGAACTTAAGAAGCAATTCTAGAAGAAATCCCATCAGACAACCTAATGCTAAAAGGTATTTTTCTTTCAGAGGTGTTTTCCATTCCTGCAAGAAGTTTGGTCATAAGGCAAAGGACTAGAAAACTAGAATGAATGATACTTTATCATTCTCTAGCAAGTGTTTTAAGTGCAAGAAGGTTGGACATAAATATAATTAGTGCGAAAATAGATTGAATAAGAGAAAGAATGGAAGGAAGAATGTTGTTTGTTGTAAGAACAAAAATCTAGAACATCCTACTAATAACTATAGAAGAAGAAAAGACAACTATTTGAAAAAGAAGCATGAAAAAATCATTGATCTGGAAGAAGTGAGAAAGGAGATGAAAAATATCTAGAAAAAGGAAGGAGAATTGAAGCAAGTTGAATAAGAATCCTAAGTCATATCTATGCCAACTTCTAGTGCAGATATGACCATCAATTTTTGAGTCTACCAATGACTAAGGGGGAGCAATTATCAAAAAATTTAATAAACCCCCTCATTGATACTTATGTCACACCATGGAAGAAGTAAATTTAATGAGGTAATGAATTTAAGGAATTTTTTAGTTGCATGTGTGAAGAATGAAGTCTACATAATTTGAGAGAATGGAGGAACACACAATTTTTGAGGGGATCTACCTGCAATTTGAAGTATTTATTGCAAAAGCATTGGGAATGAAATAAATAAATTTAGATATTTCAAGAGGCATATGTATTTTCAAAGAAGTGTGTAAAGGAAGTTTAGAGAAGCCAGTGTAATTTAGTGTTTCATGGTTTCAAGGGAAAAAGACATTGAAGGGGATTCTAGCATGCATCAGAAGTTGGATATCTATCTATTCCTTGTTAACAATTATAAATGTATTCCTTGCATAATCTTTCACTTTTATTGCTATGGATAATTTAAAGGTTGTGAATATTTTGAATAGATTACAAGTCAATTTGAGGAAATATTTGAATATGTTGGAAGAGTTAGTTCATGCATTTTCTTTCATTCCTCCTAGAGTGTTTCCTACAAAAGATATCTATGCTTTCCTCTATAACAAGATAGAGAAAAAATGTCACTAGTTTAGTTAAGTGTCTATAGATGAATGAGTTGGATGGAAACCTTGATGCCTACAAAGTCTTAGTTGAGAAGAAATTGGAATTTTGGTGGAAACCCCCCTTATTTGAGTTTGACAGTATATTCAAATAGTTTTGAGAAAAATTCATAATGAATCTTTATGGATTGATGAGGCACAATTGATTACCAGAGAAGCTGTCAGAGATGTAACTAGTTTGTGTTCCTTCAGACCAGTTCCCAAATGAAAGACTATAAGTGAGAAAGAGATAATTGGGGTGATAGGTGAAATCCTTAAAGGAAAATAGTTTTTTTTAGAACAATTGAAGATCTAGTCATCAGGTATTCTGCAATGGCTATTGGACATAAAAAATTTCTACCTAGCAATGACCTCATAGTGTCTATTGCTATTGTACATGCTATTATTGATATGGTTAGAAGAGGTATGGATTATGACCTATGTGAACTACTTCAAGTAAATTTATAGAAGAACTTAAAGGAAATCAAGAAGAGCAAGAAGAGTGCATTCCAATATGCAAATTTGATTGTCTACTTACTCTTTTACTTCTTGAAAGAATTATCGGTAATAGGAAGGATATAATAGAAAAAAGAAAACCTATTTACCATCAAATTACAAATTTAATGATAAATCTTGCAAATTCAAATGACCAAGATACTACCATTGTTTTATTCATTAGAACATTTCAAATGAGGATGAGAAAAAGATCAAGGATTCTAGGAAGTGTTATTGAAAGGTACTTTGGAATTATCAATTTCCTAGTTTCTATAGATTTTTGTCAGATGGAATCAATTGAATCAAGGTTGGTGTGGATATCTAAGTTAGATTATGAAGTGTTAGAGGCTGAGATTAATCAATATGCAATAATTCTTTTGGAAATCCCTAAGAATCCCAATGTAGAAGGTACCTCTGATAGTGCAACCAAGGAAGAAAGCATGAGCATTCAAGGAGCTTTGGAAGAATTGTAGAAGGTTATTTCCTATGCTAAGTTTGACTCATCTATTTGAGTTGTGGAAAATCTTAGAAACATGATTGATTCTTTCAAAGTCTATATCCTCATACTTAAAGTGCATGCTAGAATAAGGTCTATTGAAGAAAAGCTAGAAGATATTAGAAGGAAATGTGCAAATGTACATTGTCATGTAATGAAGGAATTAGAGAGTGTAAAATTTTGTGAGGAAGAGGCTCAAGAAATACTTTCCTTTTCCTAAATTGGTTTTGAAATAGACTTAACATAACAGATGAGATAAGGAATAGTGAAACCAAGATAAGAACTCAAGTAGATACATATAGATTGGCAGAAGATAGAGATAATTAGATATGGTCCTACATTATGCAGCTTTAGGACAATTTTTTTTCCCTCTAGGACCAAAAAACATAAGTGATTAAGAAGCTTGTGGCACTTATAGACATGGTTAAACTCAAGAACATTCTAGTATCTAGTGCTCTTGACTATATTGGTAGCTTATTAAAGATTAATCTCAGTCTTGATACTTTAGCAGATGGCATAGATTCCTCGACTAAGCTTGAACTAATACACAAGACTCTTGTAAGTGAAAAAGATACATGGGAAGAAGGAAAATCCTTATGGATGGAAACCCTAGAGAATCTCAAAGGTTCCTCATCTTCAATTTGATCCAATTATTTTGTATTCATACTTTTTTGGCTAAGTCTATATATATATGTGTGTTAGAAAACCAAGATCACCTACATGCAAGATGGATACCTGTCACATGCAAAAGATACGAAGAACCAAAAAGATGTTCTCTGAACCTCAAAGTGTAAAATGCATTAAGAGAATCGATTATTACAAAGTGATCAATCCTTATGAAGGAGATCAAGAAACCCTAAAAGAGAAACCCTAAACGAAACCCTAGAGTGCACACTTAATAATTAATAATTAATTAATTATTAATGTGCCTAAGTTTAGCTTAAGTAACAAAAAGGAATAAGTGACTTAATTAATTAATCAATATGATGTAATTAATTAAGCATAATAACTTATTACTCTAACACCCCCCCTTAAGATGAACTTAGGAAGAAACTAAAACACTAGAATAAGATGCATGAAAGCAAAGATGGGTCCCGACAACTAGGCCTGATCAGGTACCCATTTACAAATGCAAGAATGAGTAAGAGAAGGAAAAACCCAGTGGGACAAAAGCCCCTTACAATGAGATGACATGCTGTAAAGAAGAACTGGAAGAACTCTGTAGAGTAACACTGGAACCAAAATCTGGAAAGCAGGGAAAGATATTTCTGTCTACTATTGAAACTGGATGAGAGTCACTGATTGACTCAAGGAATCATGAAAAAGCGACAACAGACCCGATGCCTCGAAACACTTGAAAACTCCAAACAGGAACAACCCTGGAATCTATGAAGCAGCAAGCAATTATTGAATGATGTATTACTGAAAATGAAGTACAAAGATGCAAGATGCACTCTCCCAACTGCCAAAACATCCAAGTAATCGCCAAACAACCCATCGGGCCAAATCTGGACTAAGTGATAAACTTGGGATAGATACAGAAAAAGTGCATGGATAGAAACCTAGAGCTCCTCAATACCTTTCCGACGCTTCAAACGAGGCGAAAAATGGAGATCGTGACAAAAATTTATGAGCTCGGAAGTCCAAAAAAAACATCTGACTTCAAACAGCAATAAACGTAGGAAAACAGTAAAATATTGAAAAATAAATAGCACTACTAGAAAGTGCACGGAACCAGCTTTCCGACGATATCTCTTTTGCCCAATTTTGATACTGTATGCCCAAGTTATGGCCAAAAGAAAAAAAAACTACTCTTTTAGAAAAAACTAGGGTTAGGAGGGGCAAAGAGGGCCGTACGGCCAATGACGTCATGCTGACGTCAGCACTTCACTGTGATAAATTTGACGGCCATCTGTCTGTCACCACAAAAAAACACCCCCCATGCAAAAAAATTTCGGCCCTTGGTCTTGCATATGACTGCGGGTTGGTGCTGGAAGGGTTTGGTCGGTGGTCGGGGCGAGCCCCGGTCCCTATATGCTACCGAGGAGATGAGGTCCCTGGGCTGAGGAAGGGTCCGCAGCAGCGGGCACGCTATGGGGCGCTTATCGGGCGAGCGCCCTCGGGTCCCGGCCGATGTGGTGGGTGGGCCCCATTTTACATTGGGAGCGCAGATTTTTCTGCAAAAAAATCAATTTTTTTAATTTTTTTTTGAATTTTTTTTGAAAAAAATGCATCGTAATGCATGCTAGGGAGGCCATACGGCCCCCCAGACAAAATTTTTTTGCCTCTCGGATCAACTGCACCAAAATGGATGATTTGACAGCGCTTTCTAGGGTTTTGGGACGCCGCGAACACGATGGCGACGCCCGTTGAGCCCATTGTGTCCTGAAAAGACGGCTACCCCCAGATCTTGTAGAAAAGATCCCGTGGAAACCCTTGTACTCGAAACTCACGTAAAGGCCATATCTTCATATCACGAACAAGCAACAGTAGGTCCGGAGCTCTGATACCATGTTAGAAAACCAAGATCACCTACATGCAAGATGGATACCTGTCACATGCAAAAGATATGAAGAACCAAAAGATGTTCTCTGAAACTCAAAGTGTAAAATGCATTAAGAGAATCGATTATTACAAAGTGATCAATCCTTATGAAGGAGATCAAGAAACCCTAAAAGGGAAACCCTAAATGAAACCCTAGTGTGCACACTTAATAATTAATAATTAATTAATTATTAATGTGCCTAAGTTTAGCTTAAGTAACAAAGAGGAATAAGTGACTTAATTAATTAATCAATATGATGTAATTAATTAAGCATAATAACTAATTACTCTAACAATATGTGTGTGTGTGTGTATTGGAACTCATCCTTTTCATTGGTGTCAAAAGGGGACAGATAGAGATAGAAAGAGGAAAAACATTTTTTGAGAACAGTTTTGATAGGGGGAGTGTTTAGTTTCCTTATATATTGGAAAATGTTTTTGACATGCATGTTTCCATCGATGCCAAAGGGGGATACTGTTGGAATTATGGATCCTTGCAAAATGAGCATAAAGTATAGATGATTTTTCATGTTTCCATTGATGTCAACATGGTGACAATTGTACGAGAAGTTTACTTAGTTTACCAGAAGTTGTTCTCTATTAACAATGTTCTTTTATGATGAACCAGTGCATTGGTTTTTGAGTCTGAAATTCACTATAAGAAAAGATATGACTCTAATATCTTAACCATGTTATCATGTCTTATTTAGACAACTATACCCTAGATCTTTAGAAGTTTTGGGTTGTGAGTAGAAAGCTATCATTGGAAAAGTTTAACCATGTGTTTTACTATTGTTCTTTGCTTAGCATATCAGTGTGGGAGACTCCACATTTTCTTAATGAGAAAATTCTAATGTTGTAGTTCTGATGGTAGTCTCTATGATGGTAGTATGCTGAGAAATTAATGTAATCTTAGATCCATAAGGTGTTTGATTTGAGGATTGTATGTTGGTTTAGAGTTTTCTGTGAATTAAGATCTAGCCTTGGTTTGTTAGTGTAGGTTTTTTTAATATTATTTTTCCTACACATTATTAAGCATACCTTAGGTTATAGGAGATGTGGTTCATGTGAGGACACATGGCGTAATCCATCAATTACATGTGTTGCTCCCACTCACACTTGGGTGGTTGAGTTTCACACCCTCTTTTGGCCTTATATGCCACCTCACAATACCACTCATCTGTCTCTTTCTGAGTAGGTTATGCCACCGATTTGGCATTTTCCAAGTAGGTATAACTTCCACCTAATTTGGTTATTTGGGAGTTATTGCCCCTCTTGGAATTATTTGCCCATATTATGCTATATAATCAGCACTCACCTCTCCCTCCTATCTAGTCTAGATGAGTTCATATTAACTCAATCAATTCAAGGGAGAGTTGAGGAATATTGTATCATTTAGTGTGTGATAATAACATCATTTTGTTATTGCACTATATTCTTGTAGTTTATCTCTTGCTGCTCTTGTGTGGAAGGTTTATCTTGGTTTTGTAGGTGATCTTGGGTCCTCGAATTCATCAACAACTCTTACATGGTATCAGAGCTGGTTGTGAGTTGTGGGTTAGTAGATATCTCAATTCATTCTTGAAAGCAAAGTATGTTCTTCTCTTGCATCTGATGATGACCTAGAGAAGCAAAAGCACTTGATAGAGATCTCAGTTTCTAGGGGAGTTCTTTTCTATTGCATTTTGTTGCAGGTATTTAGGAGCTTCCTGGAGACATTCTAAGCTCACTATTGAGTTCAGAGCAGCCGGAAAAGTCAGAATTGGCTTTTATTTCATCCAAATTGGACATCAGGTGTGAGATCTGTGAAGGATTGAAATAGAGGTTTTTAAAGAGGTTCCTGAAGGTAGCTGATCTTTTGGAGCATTTGCAGCCCAAACAGACCTAAAGATTGACTGCCAAATTGTCAAAAACGGAGAAGTTGATTCTTCAGTGCATTTTTTTTGATTTGGGGTAAAATTTCGTGCTTTTTAGAGTGGTGAAATTATTTTTTGCTCAAGTAATCCCAGTTTTCTAGAAATTCAGTTTTTTCATCAGATCTGAAGGGCAGTCTTCATTTTTTGAACTTCAAATAGATGTAACTTTCACATATGACCTCATATTGAGGTGATTCTTTTTTTTAAAGTGAATATTTTTTTGAGCACTACACATTGGTGCTATTTTAAGGTTCTAATTCTGAGATTTGATTGTACTTTCAGTATTTGGGTCTATTTTAGACATTTGTAAAACTCTGGAAAACAACTCTAGCATTGTAAATGCACTGATTTATAAAGTGCCAAATTATTTTTTGTTGGGGGGGATTCTTGATTGAGTGAAAAAGGGGGGGTCTCTCTTTGTGAGTGTGTGTTTTTTGATCTATTCACTTGTGCTTTTCTTTTCCTTCACACATGGATCATTCTAAGGTTCTTTTGCTAACACCTTATAATTATGCAACATGGCATCAACATGCATGGAATGCCTTAATGCAACTTGGGTATACTCCATATGTTGAAATCAAGGTAGCTGAACCTACAAATGATAAGGAAAAGATAAAATGGATGCTTGAACATACAAAAGCTCTTGGATGTCTTCGTAGCTTTATTTCTCTTGATCTTATGTTTCAGATTGAATCTTGTACAAATTCACATGATGCTTGGAAAAGTTAAAATCTTTATATGGTACAACAGATGAAGTCAAAGGTTATCAGATTGAAAATGAATTGATGAGCCTTGATCCAAAGAAATTTGGCAACATCTAGGATTATATTACTAAGGTCAATGATCTGAGAGCATAATGTAAAGCTTGTGGTATTGATAAAAAGGACATTCAGTTAATCTATAATACATTGAATAAACTTGGTCCTGAATTTGTAGCTTTTGTTTCTAGCTTTCATACTCATAGACTAACTATGGGATCTACATATACTATGCCTTCATTTGCATCTTTTTCTGAGATGTTAATGCATGAAAAATAGAAGCTTATTTCTATGGGTCTCATAAAGCCATCACAGACTCAAGCCTTGTTGGCTAGTCAGCCTAAGGGACAGAAAGAGTCAGGACAATCTGACAAGAAACAAAAGAAATCTAAGAAAAATCCACAAACAGATCAAGCACAACACAAATCCTCTTCCAGGGAGGAATCATCTAAGAAGGAGAAGTCTACTTGTTCATATTGCAAGAGAACTAGACATAAAGAACATTCTTGTTATAAGAAGGATATTGATGAACTGAAACATCTTCTTAAGAACGACATTGATCTACCTTCTAGAATGTCTGAGTCTACTTCTTCTTCTTTACATTCCAAATAGTCAGGATCTAGTAAGGATAAAGCTCATGCAGGATTTTCTTATGAGTCTAAGAAAAATAAAGGTAAAGCTCTTTGTGCTTCTACAATTCATGAATTAGGGAAATGGCTCCTAGATTCTGGAGCTTCTCATCATATGGCTTCTACACAGTCTATGTTCTCTTCTTTTGAGCCTTGTGTTATGCCACCTATTTTGATGGGCAACAACACTTACATGAGTGTAATTGGGAAGGGTTCTGTTGATATTGGGGATGGCACCTTCAATGATGTTTTATGTGTACCTCACTTGACAAATAATCTTCTTTCCATCTATCAGATCACTCATGGTGGAGCAGGGAAGACTATGGAATTCACACCTGATTCTGTTATCATCAGAGACTTGGAGAGAAAAGAGATAATTGCTACTGGGATAGTTGATCATGAATCTCAGTTGTATACCTTTTTAGACTTTGCACCTGATGACGGTTCTGATCCTTTGGCTATTGATCACACTCCTTGTGTGACATTTTATTTTGAGGAGAATTTTGGCTATTTGAATCTTTGTATTCTCACATCAGATCTAGTTATTGAGCCTTGTATTTCTTCTCCTCTATCTATTGTTTCTTTTGAGGATACTTGTGTTACATTCATGGCTACTTGTGATTTAGTGCAACAAGATCGACATTGTCTTCCAGATAGAGTTGCTTGGGATGACTACTTGACAGACATTGCAGGTTTGTTCATAGAGTCTCATATTTCAGACTTGGGAGACACTATTCATGACATTCATCTTCTCTTTGATGAAGTTGATTCTTCTTCAGTTGTTATGGAGGAACCTTTGGATCCTCTTGTTCATTCTCCACATGATCATTCATCACAGTTTGACATCAGTGTGGATACTTTTGAGCAGCATTTAGAGGAGGCATCTTTGTTTTCAGAGGAGGTAGTTGAGTCTTTGGATTTTGTTCTACACACATCTCTACTAGGTTCTGGATTGTCATCTTCATCAGTGTGGCCTAGAACACCTGATTTGGTGGTGGCAACTTTCAGCATCAACATGGAGATAGATGAGCAGTTTTTAGAGACTTCATACATTTTGAGCTTTCTTCCCTCATATTCATTTTAGGAATGGGAATACATTCTTCATACACCTTTGGTTTTGTTTCTTCCTAAGGGGAGGAACATTGTTCGATGATCGTGTACCATGTTCTACATTTAGTTTTGAGCTTCAACCATTGGCACAGTTGACTACTTTGGGGAAGGCTACATGGTCTTTCCTATCCATTCTATTTTGGAGGGGACTTCTTCCTTGCATGGGATTCTTCTTGTGTTGGGAAACTTGTTTCCTTTTCTCTCTTTTGGGGAGGATTTTTTTACCACTGGGTTTTCTCCTTTACTCCATTTGTGAGAGAGTATTTTGTACATGGGTACCTAACATGGCCTAGTAGTCAGGACCCATATTTGCATATTTGTGTCTTCTCACCCACCTAAGCTATGCTTAAGGGGGGGGGGTTAGTGTAGGTTTTTTTAATATTATCTTTCCTACACATTATTAAGCATACCTTAGGTTATAGGAGATGTGGTTCATGTGAGGACACATGGCACAATCCATCAATTACATGTGTTTCTCCCACTCACACTTGGGTGGTTGAGTTTCACACCCTCTTTTGGACTTATATGCCACCTCAAAAAACCACTCATCTATCTCTTTCTGAGTAGGTTATGCCACCTATTTGGCATTTTCCAAGTAGGCATAACTTCCACCTAATTTGGTTATTTGGGAGTTATTGCCCCTCTTGGAATTATTTTCCCATATTATGCTATATAATCAGCACTCACCTCTCCCTCCTATCTAGTCTAGATGAGTTCATATTAACTCAATCAATTCAAGGGAGAGTTGAGGCATATTGTATCATTTAGTGTGTGATAATAACATCATTTTGTTATTGCACTATATTCCTGCAGTTTATCTCTTGCTGCTCTCATGTGGAAGGTTTATCTTGGTTTTGTAGGTGATCCTGGGTGCTTGAATTCATCAAAAACTCTTACATGGTTGAACTAATATATGCAATATTTTAAGGAGACTAGTTATACTTTATGGATGTTAGCCAGCCTAATATAATGCACTACATGGATTTTTTTTTTTAATCATATATGGTGCTGACAAGAGTGTTTTGATTATTTTTCTTACATCTAATTAGGCCAACGTAATTGATGAATGGGATATACTTGTATATAGAAGATTCTTTGAGGAGAGAAAATAAAAGAGAGAGAGAGAGAGAGGGTGTGTGGCATATGGTGAAGAAGTGAATATGAAAGGAGAAGGAAGAGAAGTATGGTAAAGTGTGAAGACGATCAAGATGTGAGCCTAAATGATTTATCAATAGAGGATCATAACAAAATTGTTGAGTGAATTCTGTGATAGGAAGTTATTCTTATTCAAATCTTCATTGGAAATGAACTTTCACATTGAAGGTGTATTCTTTCAATTCATACTCTTGGTAGCGACCCATAATTTTTGTATCTTGGAAGTTAGCCATATTTTGTAATTAGGTTGCGAGCCTTTCAAGGAAAGTGAGTCCTGGTAGTGAGCCCTATAATATATTGTATTCAAATATAATATATTGTGAGTTAACCCTCACCGTGGTTTTTCCCTCTTTGGGTTTTCCATGTAAAAATCTTGGTGTTCATGTGTTTTGTTGCATTAAATTGTTTCTATGTTCTCTCTTGGTGATTCAGTCATATTTTTGGTAATGTTTAAATAGATTTTATTTGAATGGTTTTATGGAATACTAAATCACCCCCCTCTTAGTATTCCAAATGTTCAACAAAAAATAAAGTCAACCAAACCAGTGTAAAACACATAATTCAATTAAGATCACACAACCTTAACACGATCCAATATTTCTAGAAAACAAAATTAACTTGAAAAAAATCTCAATACCTTATCTTGAGAACCACAAGTCATAAGACTCAAACAAGAATAAATCCAGAGCAAATACATTTCTCTCAAACCTCAGCTAGATACATAGAAAAGAAAAGTTCATAACTGGTGAACATAACTCACATTGTACAATGATCCAATACACCAAAAACTAGATATAGTAGCTTCCAACAAACATGAACAATAGCTCAGATCCTCATCAACATAGTAGCACATTCTAGATAAAAATTTAGAGAAAATACTGAACACCTACAACCTTTCTTCATTATAAGTTTCTCAATATCCTTGACTAATACAACCAATAACCATTATCCATGACATCAATGACAATAGAAACCAATTGAGAACCAGTTAACCAATTGACATCAATGACAACACCTTCATACTTGCTTCATATTTGCAACATTTGACCCTTGTTGACATCAATGATAATGATTTTCGATGTAATTTTACTTGAGCATAACACTTGTAGACTAATTTTTCCTTTTTTTAATCACTTTTCCATATCCATTGAATTTATTTCTAAATACCCATTTTATACCAATAATATTTTTATTTTTAGACCTTGGAACAAGTTCCCAAGTGTCATTCTTTTCAAATAGATTTAGTTCTTTTTTCATTACTTCTATCCAATTCTCATCTTTTCTAGCATTTACAAAATATTCTAGCTAAATTTTGGATAGTAGAGAAAAATGTACATATTCATTCATCCTTACTAACTTTCATTTGGTTAAGACTTCGATTTCTATATCTCCAAGGATTTGATTCTCATAATTATCCATCTAAACATACCTTGTGGGAGCTTTTCTATTTGATCTCTCAAGCCCACTCTCTATATCTTCATCATCAATGTAGTATGATCCATCTAAATTACTATCAACATCATCTAATGTGAACTTATAGTGTAGTGTCCTATCAAATTTTACATAAGAACTTTCTAAAATATTCTTCAATATTTTATTGTATAATCTATATGCCTTACTTCTTGTTGAATAGCCAAGAATTATACCTTCATCAGTTCTTCATTCAAACTTGCCCAAGTTATCTTCATCTCTTTTGATGTAGTATTTTCTTTGAAATATTATAATTGTTTTTTATTGATGTTGGTCTTCCTTTTCATAGTTCATAAGGTGTCTTAGAGTTGTTCACTTTTATTTTTCCTCTATTAAAAATGTGGATTGTAGTATGAATAACCTCTCAATAGTATATATCAAGAAACTTAGCTTGATTCAACATTGTCATTTCCATCTCTTAAACTATTCTACTCTTTCTTTCAACCACTCCATGATCTGGGGGATATTTTTTACTAAAAATTGAAGTGTTCCCAATGATCCAAAATTTAGCACCATTAGAAAGAGTACAAAATCCTGATTCCAACTAAACTTGAATAGGCTCAAAAGGAGTTTGTATGCCCAAGTTATAGCCGGTCAAAGTATGGGTCAAACTGGTATAGGGGTCATCCAGGAAGCAAATGAAATGACCTTCTCAGAATTTGTTAGAAATAGTCTCAAATCAAAGTGCTTGTCGAGATGATTTTAATGACATTTGTTTTGTTAAAATTTGAGATCATATGTCTGAGTTATCACGAGTCAAAGTTGTAGTTGACCTGGTGGCTAGGTGGTACGATTGATGACATCAACATGTTGATGTGACAGTCCATACCAGACAAAATCCAAGGTGGACCAACCAAGGCCTAGCACGTGGTGGCTGACTATGCAAGTTGTACATCCGTACAAATGACGTGGCACCCTCAGTGGAAAATTACGTGGCATCTGTACTCTAGTTAGTAGGTATAGGTGGCATCTGAGTCAATGTTAAATTTTTTGTTAAGGGGCTTAAACCCCTGAATTTTTGTGTGGAAGTCAATGTTTCCATCATTTCACCCGCCCCTCACCGTTCGATATATATAGGTAATAGTTTTGTTTTGTTAAATTACTTCAGTGCATGCAAAGACAAAAGGAGGCCTAGAGGGTTGGAATCGCCAACCCCCTTGGTTAGTAAAAGGGTTATACACCAACATACCATTGATGTAGGTTTGAATATTGATGGAGGTTGTTTTGTTTTGTCGTAGCTTTTTGGTTGAGGCTTAAACAAAAAATCCTTATAGTTATAAAACAACCTCCCTAATCAAATAAATTAAAATGCAGAGTGTCCAAAGGAGGTTGAGGATGAGCATAGGGATTTTTTTAGGAGCTTATGCCATTATTTTGGTGGTTAAGCCTATTTAGGCTTATTTTATGTATAAAAAGGGTAGTAGTCCTTTGATTTTTCAAGTCTAGGTGGTGAGAAGGAGAGAATGTTTAGGAGATTATGAAGATATTTCCACATACCAAAGGATCATCATGCTATTGTACTTAAGGGAGATAGTCTTGAAGCAATTGTAACTGATTTTTGGAGCATAATTGGATCGTTCACTCCATGGGAGAGGGACCCAAAGACATAGTCCATTCAGATGAACTCCATTATCAATTATGTTTGATCTCTTCTTTCTTTTCTCTCTTTCTTTCACTTCATTATCATGGTTATGCTTTGTTCATTTAAGCATTTATGTTATGCTTATTTGTTCGTTTAGACCTTTGAGTTAACTGTTATGAAAAGTTAAGCATTCTATAAGCAATCATCCTAAATCCTAAATAGATCACTCCATTCTTTTGAGGTGTCCTTGCAATTGAGTATTACCTCCTATTTCCATGTTTTTTCATAGAATTCTTCAAACTCATTAGAATTAAACTTACTTCCTAGATCAGACCTTAGACAATTGATTGTATGACCAATCTCATTTACTAATATAGCTTTGAATATCTCAAACTTCTCAAAAGAATCAAATTTCACTTTTAAGAAAGTGACCCATGACATCCTAGAAAAATCATCAATAAGCATCATAAAGTATCTATCACCTTGTAGGCTCTTTGTCCTCATTGGCTGCACAAATATGTATGAACTAACTCCAATTTCTTTGTATAGAATAATCCTCTATCAAGAATCTTTCTCTTGTTAGTTTTCCTTCCAAACATTCCTTTCATAGAGTGCATGGAGGATTTCTAATATTGGGCATATCTATTACTATTTTTTTATAACTAACCTTCACAAGATGATCAAAATTTATGTGGCTCAACCTTCTATGCCATAACCAAGTTTCATCTTTCTATACCAAGAGGCATTTCTTTCTTTTGATCTCACTAAGGTTGTAAACATTATTTTATGTCCTACTTCCCTCTGCAAGAAGTTTTCTAGTGATTTCTTCTTTGATTTCACATCCTTGTACATTGAAGGAGAGATTGTATCCTTTTGCACACATTTGACTTACATTCAATAAGTTGTGTTTTAAACCTTCAACATATAAGACATCATGTGCATTAGTTTCCCCATTATGTATAATCAATATGCCCTTTCCAGATATCTTAGAAACATAATTATCACTAAGCCTTATTGATGTGTCATTGTTTTTTTGTAATTATAAACTTTCCTTTATCTTCCTTCACATGGCTAGAATAACCACTACTAATAATCCATGAAATTTTCTCATTCTATGTATGAAATGAAATCTTTGTTATCATTTTTTTATATGTTTTCTTTATTTTCCACACCTTCTTGGACTCTTTCCTCTAATCAATAGGGTATGTGTCTTCCTATCTTTCTTAAGAGGGTTCACAAAAGTACTTCTACAATGTCTCACAAAATGTCCAAAACTATTGCACTTATAACATATGATATTGAAATCAAATAGAGGAGTGAATTCATTTCTTCTTACAAAACTAATATTTATTTAGGAAGCCTTCTACAATCTACTATGTTATGAAAAAGTTGATTGCAAGTAAAATAGTAACCAAAAAGGAATAATTGACAGTTTGGAATTGTATTCTTGTCTTTTTAGATTTTTTTTTTTTAATCTTCTCTTCTATCTGACTTAAAAGAAATCATCTTCTTCCTTTATAAGTTCTTTAGTCTCCTTAGATTGATAAACATTTAAAGTACCAAAGGTATTCTCATTAGGTTTCTTTTCAATTATCTTCTTTGGATGTTGAACTTCATGAAATTCAAGACTAGTCTTGATAAAAGGTAACCTTTGGTTGTTTATGATCTCATCTAGAATTTTATTATTCTTCTCATACTTAATTCTCTTGTCCAATTGACCCTTAGCTTTATACAAATACCTTCTCAAAGATACAATTTTTTCTTCAAGCCTTTCAAAGTCCTTTTCTTTTGATTTCCTTTTTTTTATAAGACATCTTCTATCATCTTTGCTTCTTCTATTTGAATTTCCAGATCTATAATCAATTTTTCAAATTCTTTGAGCTTATTCTTTTGTTTCTGATTTTCCTTTATTGCTTTCATCAGTTCACCTAGGGTTGATATAAGTTCACCTTCTAAATCAACTTTTTCTTCTTCTCCTTCATCTTTGAATTTTACATCTTTTGTATCCTTATCTAAAGTTTCTATTTCTATGAATTGAGAATCCCTTCTTTCATTTTCACTTCTAGGTGTGCAATGATCATATTCATTAGATGAATAACTATCTTAGAATAAAGGATTTTCTTATACTTATGAAAAATATTCTTCTTATCCTTGGACTTCTTGCAACACTTCTCATAGGTATTATACTCCTTTTCTTCATCACCATTTCCTCTAAAAGGACACTTAACAATAAATTGACCTATTTTACTAGAATTTAAGAATTTTAATGGTAACTTACCTTTGTAATTGTCGAAGCCTTGCTTTAAATTCATGACAAAATTTTCTTCTTCAAGATCCAATTCATCATTGGAATCAAAGTATTTATTCATCTTTAATTCGTTGAAGGCTACCTCTTTCCTTCAATATTTATCATTCACAATCCTTATCTCATATATGATTAGTATTCCATGTAGTTCATCCATAATAAGAGTGTTTATAAATTTAGATTCTTTAATAGCAAAAAATAGTGAATCAACTATCGAGGGAAGAGATCTAGGTAGCCTTTTTACAATAATTGACTTTTTTAATTCTTCATTGAGTCCTCTGATGGTATTGACAACTTCATCCAACTGAAGAAGATATACGACAATTTATTCTCATCTTCCTTCATCTTCAAACTTTCAAACTATCCTTAGTTTCCTTGCTTGAATTTTTCATCACCTTCATAAATATTATGAGACTTCCTAAATATCCTTTGTGGTCTTACAGTGTATTATCTTGATAAACTCAAAGTTAGATAAACCACATAAGGTACCATTATTTTCTCTTGCATTTTTTCATAGGATTTCTTTCCAAATAGATCTCTTGGAAGATTTTGAAGAACTTCACACCATCAACAAAAAATTTCCAAACATCAAATCCTAATGTCATCAAGTAAAATTCTATCCTCACATTCTAGAAATCATAGACCTTCTTGTCCTGCCATGTGTAACATCCCATATCTACCTCAAGCTCTTAAGCTTCACTAAGGAACTTAGCTCTAATACCAATTGTTAGAAACAAAAATAATAATAGGAGGTTAATCTCTATTCAATAATTTTTACTTTAAAACACCACATTCATAATACTATGAAAACATAATCAATGGTAATGCAAGTATTGAACACATCAACACAAGAGAACACCATATTTACATGGAAAGCCAAAAGGAAAAAAACCATAGTGAGAAAAGCTTCTTGGAACTACTACCCAAATCCAACCTCACAAAATAATATAGAACTTATAATAATTTTGCAAGCACCAACAAAGAGGAATTACAACCCTAAAGAGAGACAATAATCCCCTTAAATTGTGATTGTAGGAAGTGACATATAGGAGACACCAATAACTTGAAACTAAGCTTCAACATAGCCATAGAGCATCAACTTAGATCAAGAGGCTCCAACCTCACATTAAAAAATAAATATAGATATGCTTTCAAACAACTTGCTCTACATCAATAGGAAAACACATACTATATCACTATGAACATGACATTTCAACTTCATTTAACATACTTAACTTCTCTTCTCAACTTGAACACCATACACATACTCATATTCATTTTGTTGAAAAGATCAATAATATATATCAATTTCACAATGTTATAAACATATTAAGGTCATTAAGGTCATCCTAGAACCTTTTAACATCATCTATAATTAGCCATGTTGGCCAAAGATAAAACCTTAATTCAAAATAATAGGAAACATGTAATCGAATCGACCCCAAATCAAATGTGTTATTGCATGGGTAAGATGACTTCATGTGCTTCCTACCATGAGCTTAATTGGTCATATTTTACCTTCACATACTTCCTTTTTCTAGCACAAACTATCAACTATTTATCATAGTTATTCAAGAATTACAGTCTTCACTCTATCATATCTAGATGCTTCATTTTTCATCCAAATCTCATGAAACTTGAAACTAACATATATTGGGAGTAGCTTTACTTACCTTCAAATTTGTGAGCAATAATTATGAACAAAAATAGAATAAAATACCCAAACTACTATTATTTTCACAACCCTAGCAAGATAAACATAATAAATGATATTTCCTCTAATTGTCCTATACATATGTATATCACATTAATTAAATTATGTAAGTAGTATAGATTTAAGTTATTTATCCCTAATAAACTCAAGTGTGTACTAGTGATTTCTCCTTTTTTAATGTTATCTTCTTTTTCATCATTGCATGTAAATTGATGGTAAATAGAGTGTCTTTAAACACCAAAACATAATAATATGTTGTAAAAAAATGCATCAAGTTGGTTCACAATGGCTAGTGAAAAGGGGTGGGAAAGATAAAATATGAATTTCAAGTTCATTCCCATGCATGGTTAGGTTGATATTGACTAGCATTGAAATGGAACAAGGCAATAAAATGATAATATTAAAGTAAGGAGTGAATGAGGTAAGCAAAAATGGGGTGTAAAAAATGAAGGGTAAAACAAAATGCATAGGAATTTAAGTGTAAGTGGGAGTAAATGAGGCTGGATGGGGATTGGGGATGAGCCAATCCTATGCATAAGAGTGTGCCATTTTTTAATATGTTGTTTCATTAAATACATCCCATCAAGGTGTGTACAAAATTAATGTGACTTACCATGGACATTCTAATTTTCTTAGAATAAATTAATGTTGCACTTAGTTAATGTTGCACTTAGCCGACCTAGCCAACTAATCCCGCACTCAGCCTCCACTAGTTGTCTTCTGCCATCCACTTGTCTGCAGGGGCCTACACACTAGCTACTATTGTATTGCATTCCTTTTATCTATAAATTAAAGAGCTCCTGCCTGTGTTCAGTGCGCTTAATGTTGCAATATGTATTTGTGTTTGTTCTCATGGTATCAGAGCCATGATTTAGGTATAGTTGACTGAAAGGCTGCGGGTGTGCTTAGGCCCTGGAAAGTTGGTGTTAATTCCCCATGTGAGAAACACTGATACCAAGCCTTTCTCTTTCAAATTTTCCTTGCATACTTATTTATTAGTGTCAGACATTAGTGAAGTGCGAGTAGAGGGTTTGGAAACTCTCGACTATCTTTATCAGAAGAAGAGATTTATAGAGCAAGTTGATGCTATTACTTTTGATGATGAGGTTGATCGTGTATATTTGAGCACTCCAACTAAGATCACTGTTATTGATCATGAGAAGAAAAGAACCTATGAATTAAGGAAAGAGGGGTTGCCTAATGCAGTTATTTGGAACCCATGGGATAAGAAATCCAAAGCTATTCCTGATTTTGGTGATGAAGAATACAAACAGATGGTTTGTATTGAAGCAGCGGCAGTGGAGCATGCTATAGTCTTGAGGCCATGTGAGGAGTGGAAAGGGCTGCTTAGAAATCCTTCCACAATTTCATCAAGCCACTTTTAGACAATTAGATCCATTATGGTTCTTCTTTCATGGTCAAAACACTCCTAAGGACAAATTATCAGACTAGCCGAGAATCTCTCAGCCTAAGCCCACCTGCAAGTGAGGTGAGTTATTTTCTTTATACTCCGTGGTCCATTAGGGTTGTTCATTTTCCTTTAGTAAGCAGAGGTTAATTGTGTTGTTATTTTCTTTACTCAACTGTGTCGATTAGGGCTATTAATTTTTTCTGCTAGTGAGCAGAGTGTTCCTTGTATTTTTCAATGCATTGGTAGTTTGATCAAGTAAGATCTGGGCTAGTATAGGTCATTTGAAGAGTTTGGAGAAATAAGGTATTTTGATGAACTCTCTTTCATAATTGTAAGTCACACATTTGAAAAATTCCTTGTTTTGTTTGGTTCATAAGAAGGCCAACATCAAATCGTTATAATAAAAAATATTCATTGTGTGCGTTGGTAGGGGCCTTATTCTTTAAGCCCTTGTGTTTGTGTGCCTTGAGAGTTTATTTTGTTCTTGCTATGGCTACCTCAGAGATCTCTAATATTGTGGTTAGTGCCAAATTGGATGGTTCTAACTATGTAAGTTGGAAATGTGAGATGGAGTTGATTTTACAAATGAAAAGCCTAAGTGGAGCCAGTAATAGAAGAAACCCTCGCCATCCAATGTGGAGCCTTAGAAGAACTCAAAAACCTTGAAACCACACCTACTGCAAATGAAAAATCTGGTCGAGTGTGGGTCAAGTACACAAGACTACCAACCAATTGCATGTATATGGTAGAATCAACATCCTCACCATCCATATCCTTAGTCAACTTCAATCCCAGAGTAATTGGAGTAGATACACCTTTGCAATCTTCCATCTTGAATTTTCTAAACAAGTCTAAAGCATACTTGGTTTGAGAGAGGTAAATTCCATCATCTTTCTGCCATACTTGGATACCAAGAAAGTAGTGTAGAAAACCAAGATCTGTCATCTCAAATGTATCCTGCAATTTTATCTTTATGTCATTGATCTGATTCATATTATGACCTGTGATAATAAGATCATCAACTTAGAGTACAATAATGATTATTCCACTATCATCAAATTCCTTCATATACAAGTTTGGATCATGAGGACTATTATGGAAGCCTTGAGTTTGGAAATAGTCATCAATCTTAGCATACCAAGCCCTTGGAGCTTGTTTCAAGCCATAAAGTGAATTCCTTAACTTGCAAACTAAGTGTTCCTGACCTAGATTTTCAAATCCCTGTGGTTGGGTCATATAGATTTCCTCATCAATTTCACCATTCAAAAATGCATTCTTAACATCCATTTGGTGTAAAGGCCACTTGAAATGTACTACTAATGCTATAATATTCCTGACAGTACTGATCTTTGCTACTGGAGCAAAATTTTCTATGTAGTCAATTCCCTCTCTTTGTGAATACCCTTTGGCCACTAGTCGTGCCTTGTGTTTTTAAATGCTCCCATCTGACTTGAATTTAGTCTTATACACCCACTTATTGTTGACCACATTCTTGCCCTTGGGAAAGTCCACCAATTCCCATGTTTTATTCTTGATTAAAGAGTCATATTCATTTTACATAGCTTGGTTCCATTCATGTGTTCCTTTAGCTTCATCATATGTTTGAGGATCATTGGTCTTCATTATGGTGGTCATTAGAGCGTAATTAATTTGTTGAGTCTTTTGATAAATTTCTTGAAGACTCTTGGTCTTTGGAGGTGGACTACATTCTTCAACTATACTAGAACTTTCCTTGGAAATTTCATTGGTTTCAAAGGATCCACCATTATCTAATTCTACTTGTGGAATAGGAGAGGATTGTATCATATCCTCAAACCCTTCATTAAACTTGACATCCCTACTTGTGAACACATCCTCCACACTGGGATCATACAACCTGTATCCTTTCCTCTAATCATCATAAGCCACAAAGATTCACTTAACACTCTTCTTATCAAATTTCTTTTCTCTAATCTCATATGGTATGTGAGCAAATGCTTCACATCCAAATACTCTAAAATATTTAACATCTGGTTTCTTTTCACTCAATGCTTCTTCGGGAGTGATTTTCTCCAAACAAGTTGCAGGAGGTCTATTCAAGACATGAGTTGCAGTATGGATAGCTTCGTCCCAAAGAAACAAAGGAAGACTCTTGGATTGTATCATGCACCGTGCCATTTCCACTAAGGTCCTATTTTTCCTTTCAGCTACACCATTTTGTTGAGGAGTATATCTATTAGTCATTTCTCTCTTGATTCCATGATATTCACAAAAGGATTTGAACCTATTGTTGATATATTCTCCACCATTATCTGTTCTTATTCTCTTGATCCTATTCCCACTTTAATTTTCAACAAATGATTTGAACATTTCAAATTTACTAAAAACTTCATCTGTTCAATTAAGGAAGTAGACCCAAACCTTCCTTGAAAAATCATCAATAAATGTTAAGATATATCTAGCTCCTCCTTTTGATGGGGGATTCATTGGCCCACATAAATCACTATGGACAAGTTCAAGAGATTTACTTGCCCTCCAAGTGGACCTTGCAAACTTGTCCCTATGTTGTTTTCCAACCATACATCCTGTACACACATTTGTGTTTACCTTTATCCAAGGCAGGCCATCAACCATATTCATCTTTGAAAGCATAGACAAACTTTGATAGTTTAAGTGACCAAATCTGTGATGCCACAACTCACTGATGGAGGAACTTGTAGTAATGTAAGCTTGCTTATTAACAAATGCTAAAAATTTGTAGATGCCATCACACTCAACTCTTGTAGCCACAATTTTGAATCCATCATTAATGTTCTTGATTAGTCACTTATCTAAATAAAACTCCACCTTATAACCATGTTGAGTTATTTGACTCATTGAGAGAATATTTTTTGTTAACTTAGGTACAAGATTCAAATCTGTTACTTCCAACTTCTTACCATCATGTCCTTTCATTGAAATGGAACCTATTCCTTCAGTTGCATGTGAAGTATCATCCCCAAGGAATATCCTTGCACCTTTTGTTTCTTCTAAAGAATTAAAGAAGTTTTTATTGTAAGTCATATGTTGGCTAGCTCCTGAATCAATATACCATGGGTCATTTGAGTTTCCTTGAGTAGCCAAAGAAGCTATCATTATATTATGATAAGCATCTTCTTGAGAAAAATTTGATTGCCTTCATTGACCAAATTTTCTTTGACCTCCTGCATGTGATTTCCTAGGACATTGATCACTTTTATGCCCTTCTTCTCCACAATTATAAGATTTGATTGTTTTTCCTCTTTTAGAATGATCTACTTTGTTTCTCCATTCATTTTGTGCCTTTTGAAAACTATTCCTCTGTTGATTATCCCTTGATTGATTCCATTTCCTTTGATTATTTCTATGTTGATTCCCTTGATTTTGGTATGATTTATTTTGATTGTAGTTCTTATATTTTCCTTTAGCCACAAATGCTTGAGAGCTCTTGCTAGACTCTCCTGTGAACTTTTTAAGCCTCTCCTCTTCATTCAACAAAGCTCCATAAACTTCTTCTAGTGTGATATTCTCAAATTTTCCAGTAAGGTCTAATGTGTGGATGAAATTATGATACTCATCTGGAAGACTTTCAATTAAAAAATCTATAATTTCAGAGTCTTTATATTCAACCTTCATCATTGCAAGTTGATTTCTTAAGTTTTTCAATTTTGCAATATGGTCATTCATGCTATCTCCTCCCTTCATTTTAAAATGAGTTAATTGCCTTTTGATGTCCATCACCTTTAATTTTCTAGTTCTTTCATACATTGTTTGTAGAGTGTCCCATATCTTCTTTGTTGTTTTTAGATCCTGAACATGAGACCTTATCCCTGAACTAATTTGCCATAAAATGGTAGGCCTGGCATTCATATCCATTTTATTCTAGTGTTTCATGCTCACACAAAACATATAGAAGTCTATCACCATTATATCAGGCATCTCATCCAACAAGAAGTGATTCATCTTAGGTATTGTAAATCAGAAGATCAGATAGCCAATATCTTTACCAAGGCCTTATGTGAATCTAAGTTTGTATATCTTAGAGGTCTTTTAGGTTTGAGAGCAATCATATGAATTTTGATGGTTGTCTTTCAGGGGGGATTATTATGAATATCTACCATCATATTAGTAAATAATTGTAAATGGGTACCTAACAAGGCTTTAGGCCTGGACTCATATATTCTAGATTATGGGGGTATATTTCAAGTAATTAGTATAATTACTTTATGGGGGGATGTTAGAATAAACTAATGTTGCACTCAGCCGACCTAGCCAACTAATCTTGCACTCAGCCTCCACTAGCCGTCTTCTGCCGTCCACTTGTTTGCAGGGGCCTACACACTAGCTACTATTGTATTGCATTCCTTTTATCTATAAATTAAAGAGCTCCTGCCTGTGTTCAGTGCGCTCAATGTTACAGTCTGTATTTGTGTTTATTCTCAAATTTCACCATTAAAAGATCATGCTTTATGGATAATTTAAAAATATATTTTCTAAACTGAATTGAAAATCTAATTTATAAATCCATATTAAAAATTACAATATTTCCATCGAATATAATTGATTCTACTTAAACATTGATGAATTTAAGAATATAACTATCAATATCAATATCACACCTTATTCACTCTTAAAAGTGATAAATAATTATGTTTTTCTTTAATAACCCACACAATCGAAACCCTCTATCATAGAATGAAAGGTGAAAGATGAAACACATGAAAGTGGAATGACTTTAAAGTGATAAATCATCATTTTATATAGATGTTATCATTGTTTCCTACACAAAAATTAAAAGACTTTAAAATAATAAATAATTATTTGATATTGGTTATATCATTAATAAACATTCTTTTCACATAAAATAAAATGACTTTGAAATAATTCACGATCATTTTATACATATGCTATCATTTTTTCTGCATAACTATAGAATGACAGAAAATTGATCAATTAATTTTATATATATAATCATTCTTTTCCACATGAAAATGGAATGACAATGAAATGATAAATCATCTTTTTGTATTCTTTTCCACACGGCGAACTTGTGAATAGGTAAAGTTGTATAAAGGACATCTGCACGATTCTATGAAGCCGAAATATTCTAACAATCGTAGAACGAAAGCTGGGACCCGTACTAATGAAATGACTCTGAAATGATAATATCAACAATAATTGGAAAAATTCGGAATCTTATCTTCAATCTGTGGTAACAATGGCAGACCAAAACTTTTGGAAAGGAACTCAAGAGAGTGAAAGAAATGAACTCCGTTAGTGCCAAGAAAGCTAGCAGTATTCCTTTTTACGTGGAATGGGCCGGTGCTCTTGGTATTTTACATTATGCACTCTGGGCTCCATCGACATAGTCAGCTGCCAGAGACATCTTTTCATGGGTTTTAATGCGTGTGCTCTCGGTCTAAAGCCATTGGACTCGGAGAATAAGAAAAATGCAAATATAAGAAAAGTGGGGAATCTAAATTTTGGAGTATACCCACTTTCCAATTTTCGTCAAAAGTTTGATCCATTGTCCTTCGTATTGTCCAAAGTTGCCCAAATTTCATGTCAAATGCTGAATTAATTATATAAAATCATTCTATTCCACACGGTGAAAGTTTTAATAGGAAAGTTGTATAAAGACGTCTGCACGATTCTATGAAGCTGAAATATTCTAACAATCGTAGAATATCAACAATAATTGGAAAAATCAGAATCTTATCTTCAATCTGTGGTAACAATGGCAGACCAAAACTTTTGGAAAGGAACTCAAGAGAGTGAAAGAAATGAACTCCGTTAGTGCCAAGAAAGCTAGCAGTATTCCTTTTTACGTGGAATGGGCCGGTGCTCTTGGTATTTTACATTATGCACTCTGGGCTCCATCGACATAGTCAGCTGCCAGAGACATCTTTTCATGGGTTTTAATGCGTGTGCTCTCGGTCTAAAGCCATTTGACTCGGAGAATAAGAAAAATGCAAATATAAGAAAAGTGGGGAATCTAAAGTTTGGAGTATACCCCCTTTCCAATTTTCGTCAAAAGTTTCATCCATTGTCCTTCGTATTGTCCAAAGTTGCCCAAATTTCATGTCAAATGACGAATTAATTATATAAAATCATTCTTTTCCGCACTGTGAAATTTTTAATGGGAAAGTTGTATAAAGGACCTCTGCACGATTCTATAAAGCTGAAATATTCTAACAATCGTAGAATATCAACAATAATTGGAAAAATCAGAATCTTATCTTCAATCTGTGGTAACAATGGCAGACCAAAACTTTTGGAAAGGAACTCAAGAGAGTGAAAGAAATGAACTCCGTTAGTGCCAAGAAAGCTAGCAGTATTCCTTTTTACGTGGAATGGGCTGGTGCTCTTGGTATTGTACATTATGCACTCTGGGCTCCATCGACATAGTCAGCTGCCAGAGACATCTTTTCATGGGTTTTAATGCGTGTGCTCTCGGTCTAAAGCCATTTGACTCGGAGAATAAGAAAAATGCAAATATAAGAAAAGTGGGGAATCTAAAGTTTGGAGTATACCCCCTTTCCAATTTTCGTCAAAAGTTTCATCCATTGTCCTTCGTATTGTCCAAAGTTGACCAAATTTCATGTCAAATGATGAATTAATTATATAAAATCATTCTTTTCCGCACTGTGAAATTTTTAATGGGAAAGTTGTATAAAGGACCTCTGCACGATTCTATAAAGCTGAAATATCCTAACAATCGTAGAATATCAACAATAATTGGAAAAATCAGAATCTTATCTTCAATCTGTGGTAACAATGGCAGACCAAAACTTTTGGAAAGGAACTCAAGAGAGTGAAAGAAATGAACTCCGTTAGTGCCAAGAAAGCTAGCAGTATTCCTTTTTACGTGGAATGGGCTGGTGCTCTTGGTATTGTACATTATGCACTCTGGGCTCCATCGACATAGTCAGCTGCCAGAGACATCTTTTCATGGGTTTTAATGCGTGTGCTCTCGGTCTAAAGCCATTTGACTCGGAGAATAAGAAAAATGCAAATATAAGAAAAGTGGGGAATCTAAAGTTTGGAGTATACCCCCTTTCCAATTTTCGTCAAAAGTTTCATCCATTGTCCTTCGTATTGTCCAAAGTTGACCAAATTTCATGTCAAATGATGAATTAATTATATAAAATCATTCTTTTCCGCACTGTGAAATTTTTAATGGGAAAGTTGTATAAAGGACCTCTGCACGATTCTATAAAGCTGAAATATTCTAACAATCGTAGAATATCAACAATAATTGGAAAAATCAGAATCTTATCTTCAATCTGTGGTAACAATGGCAGACCAAAACTTTTGGAAAGGAACTCAAGAGAGTGAAAGAAATGAACTCCGTTAGTGCCAAGAAAGCTAGCAGTATTCCTTTTTACGTGGAATGGGCTGGTGCTCTTGGTATTGTACATTATGCACTCTGGGCTCCATCGACATAGTCAGCTGCCAGAGACATCTTTTCATGGGTTTTAATGCGTGTGCTCTCGGTCTAAAGCCATTTGACTCGGAGAATAAGAAAAATGCAAATATAAGAAAAGTGGGGAATCTAAAGTTTGGAGTATACCCCCTTTCCAATTTTCGTCAAAAGTTTCATCCATTGTCCTTCGTATTGTCCAAAGTTGACCAAATTTCATGTCAAATGATGAATTAATTATATAAAATCATTCTTTTCCGCACTGTGAAATTTTTAATGGGAAAGTTGTATAAAGGACCTCTGCACGATTCTATAAAGCTGAAATATTGTAGAACGAAAGATGGGACCCGTACTAATGAAATGCCTTTGAAATGATAATATCAACAATAACTGGAGAAATCGGAATCTTATCTTCAATCTGTGGTGACAATGGCAGACCAAAACTTTTGGAAAGGAACTCAAGAAATTGAAAGAAATGAACTCCATTACGTGGCAATGAAGCTAGTAGTATTTTTTTTACGTGGAATGGGACGATGCTCTCGGTGTTGTATGTTAGGACTTGTTGCCAATGCAAAGATTGATTTGCACGGCTTCAACATTACTCTTATACTAACAAGTGAAGAGAGCTCAATCTTCGATCTTTATTGAAGATATTTAACAATACTTTGTTCATTTATATATATAGAAATTTTGTTTAGCTTAAATATTCTTTATTGTTGAGAGTGTCTATTAAAGTCAACAATTTTTATTAAAAAAGGGTAAGCTTGTTTCTTATATGTCCTTTCAAGTTCTTAACATTCTGAAGGTGGATAGTTTAATTAGAATGAAGGATGGATTAGATATTTAATCATCTAAATACTTGTTTATTATAAATTGAAAGATAAAACCCATTCAAAGTTGATAGTCATTTTTCTAGTTAAGAGAGGAGATGTTTGATATGTTCCTAAAAGTTTGAATTCTTATTCTAAACAATATCTTGTCACAAAGTTGTTAGTAGACTATAATAAGTTGGTCATCCATTAGTATTAAATCATTCTACCAAATAGATGAATAAGGAAGTTGATGCCACGTCTAATAGATTGATTCGAATAGTTTAATAGGGGAGAAACCTTTTACCAAACCTTTGGAACAAAATGCTATTGGACTAACTTGAAGCATGAAAAATTAAGTATGGGGCTAGGGGAATTCGTATCTTAGAGACCGTAGGTTAGAAAAAAATTATATAGTTGTGGATGATGAAAATGTTAATCACAAATAGTAACAGTGCAATGAAATTACAAATTTCACACTTCAACAATAACTCACTGAAGTTGAAGATCTTTGATTAGAATTAAATAACAAACAAAGACATCATAGAAAGGACCTTGATTTACTCCATTGTGGGTTGCTCTTCAAAGTAACATAACCATGAAAGAACAATGATTATATGATAGAAATGATAATGATAAATTCTCAAAGATAAATGATACCTATGATTGATAATGATAGCTTGCTTGCTTGATAGTAATAGTGCTTGATAGTGCTTGATGTTGGTGTAAATAGTGACTTTATCAAACTAGTTAGCTACTAACCTAACTAGGAGAGTTCTATTCACATCACTTAAGTCTCCACTTAGGGACTTTTTGATTTTTGTCTCACCTCATGTGATTTTGACAAGTTTCCTCACTTTGTGAGACACCTTTGCATGGCCACTTGTCATTTACAGAACACTTGTCATGTAAGTTAACAAGTGTTCCAATATTGAAGGGTTAGTCAATCATTGTGTTTGACTTGACTACCTTCACCACCTTTCCTATTTAAGAAAAGTTGCATTATACATTTCATTTGAATTTGTTGAATACCCTAAATACTAAGAGGGGGGTGATCAATATTCTACTAACAAAATTAAGTATTAACCATCCAACTATTAATCCACATCTAGTTGCAATAGTGAACCAAAACATGAAAGGATTCATAACACATTGACACCAGTATTTTTTTTATGTGGAAAACCCAAAGTGGGAAAAGCCACAATGAGGAATAGCTCACAATATATTATAAATGGTTACAAGATATTACAGGGCTCACTGGAAAGACTCATTTTCCTTGAAAAAGCTCATATCTTGAATACAAAATGACTTATTATTGATATACAAAAACGTATGTCACACTACTAAAAATGGACTATGATAGTGCACCTTCAAAGTGTTGAGATCAGTTTCAATTAAGCTCTTGGAAAACTAAAATCCTGCTCTGGTTGTAGGTATACAATTATTATCAGTAACTTCACACTATTACACTTGTCAGACTACTCACATCTATTCACACTTTTTTTATCTTCTATCTATCACACATATATATACACAATCATATCTTCCTTCATCAATTAGGTCATCCTAATTGAGTGTGAACATACAAAATTCAAAATGACTTGTCAGTTCAATTCAAAATTCCTTTTAGTGCATAGAGCAAAACATGTCACCGACACATTAGGTCGGCCTAGACCTAATAAGGAATACAAAATAGATAAAAAACTCTTAACCTTGCCAACCAAAAGAATTATGAACTTTTGCCTCTTGGACTACACAATCGAATCAACAAGAATTGTTGAAAGCTCATTTAGAGTTGTAACTTGCACTCTTAAGCAACAAATCAAAAAATCATAGAGTTTCCATTTGCTGTGAGGATTTCTAGACAAAAATACTAGATCAACATACACACACAATTTACATAGCTAGTTACCAAACAGTGTTCCAGCATCAATGACAACAAACACAAAGGTCAACTTCTTCATTCTTTTAATAGAATCTTGTATCATTATCTTGATAGTATTAGTTAGGCTATTTTGTGCAAACTGTACTTTGTGGAAGTTTCATATTTTTTTATTATAATCTTGGAAATCGCAACATTGTATTTGAAATATAGGAAAAATGAAACCCTAAGATTTCACCTAATATTTCAAAGTGTTCTTTCACAACATGTCATTTAGAGTTTGAGGTAGTGGGGGTTTAATGGATTTGGACAAGATATGGGACTGACTTACAACTTGAAAGGTGAGTCAACCTAACCTTCACCAAAATTGGAATGGATTTAAAAATGAAATACAATTATTTGACTAGGCTAATTATGCAAGTAACAATTTTGATGCAAAAATAGTAGATCTGGAAAGTCGCAAACAAATTCAGACTTCAGAAATAGACAAAGTAGAGTATAGTGTACCTATGGTATAAATTTGGAATTAAAAATGGAATAAGTCGCCTAGGGTGACTATGTCATAGTTGAGAAATTTGAAATTTGTTCCCATAGTACTCTAGAGAGAGATTAAATTTTTATTTCCCTAGGTGTTGTATTGTTGGATCTTCACCGGGTGTCGAGATAACTAAGTTTTCATGTGTTGTCAAGATGTAGGATTTACATGCAACAATGAATAATTTGACCTCCAAACTTCTCCCAATATTCTTTAGACCTAAAACCTACACATTCAAAGAGATGGGAAGGGTTGTGCCATATATGGGCTTGCCTTAGTCAAACCTTGTGTTACTGTTTACACTTTCATGATCAATGTTAATGATAGAGAGCTTATCCTTTTGGGGGATAGAGGCTAAATGATAAAATGAATGATGAATCAATAATGGACTACAACTCACAACTCATCAATGACTTCCTTCAAGGATTGGAATCATGCACATCTCCTCAAGGATTAATTGTTGCTCGGTTGATTTTGTTGAAGACCTACATGGGTTAGATCTCACAAACACAATGATAATATAAACATGAATAAAATTGACATGATGCTTTGATATTGAATTGATGCAATATATTTTCTCTTAACTACTCTTGACTTACTTGATAATGCTCTTGATCTCTAAAATTACCTCTTAATGCTAGATATATTTTAAACGATGCAATGAATAGGTATTTGTATTTAATTATTTTGATTTCCCATAAATTAAAACACAATAGCCAACATTAGAAATTTGAAATTCAAATAATAAAATTCCATCTCCAACATATTCAATTTTGGAAGAAAAATAGGGGGACCAAGTTACTTAGGGCGACTAGTGCCTAGCCCTATGTTGTATGACTTAAAGTTTCAAGGGAAAAATATTAAATGTATGCATCAGTTTAAATCCACATGTAATTTGTTGAGAAATGTCTAAATGGGTCACAAAATGCATAATTTGGTACATTAGCTTTATAATTAGATCCAATTACTAAGAGGGGGAACATAGTATAAAATTTTCATGATTGATAATTTACGCCACTACATTTAGCCCTCACTTTAGTGAGAGTATGAACTTATACTTAGACTCACACTAATTATAAAATATATGAAGAGGGGTAATGACTATCCAAAAATAGGATCAATATGAATCTAAGGGAAGTGCGCAACTCCCTAGGCTTCAAGATCCTTTGTAAACCAACATAAACACAAAGGAGCACACATGTGAAGTGAAATGCAATATAAAAAACACAATGTATAAATGATGAAGACACATGACCTAATTTAATGTAAAAAATAACATGGGTATGTGCAGGATCATGATGGGCCAAAAAGTGGCAATATGATGGGATTTGTAGGGTATGTGGAGGACGACTTTTTTTAACCCAAAATTGATGAAATAAAAAGGGTTTTTAAAAGATATTATCAGCTTTCCACCAATATAAATTATGCTTTACTTTGAATTTAATAAATAATTATTATTCATTTTCTATTTAAATCATGACTAAAGTCATGATTGATAGGCTGATTGAAAAACATCTATAGCATTCAAACATCAAAATTTTGGAATCCAAAGCATGCATCACATTCTATGATTTGCATACTATAGGATTAAAAAAGAAAATTTGAATTTCATTAAGTTTTGACCAAGTTAAGGTGGTGGACATATGGGTTTTATATTTTTTAAAAGTTATAATAAGAAAATCATAATTAATTATTTACTTGGAGAAAAATTACAAAAAAATATGCATCACATCCAAACATGAGTCCTCTACTTATGTATAAAATCTTATAAAAAATATTATCATTTCATTGTGGTTAGGGTGGTTAGACAGACACCTACTTATTTTTTCCTTGAATTTTAGTACTATTGCATTGTAATTTAAAATTTTCACCAAATAGATTAAAAAAAAAAAAAAACTAGTATTTTATAAACTAAATTCAATTTTCTATAGATTCTATTCTTACATATTTTTGAAATAATACAGATAACATATTCAAATTTTTATGTCAAGTTTCCTAACTTTGTTTTTTTCTGAATTTTTTGCCACTCAAGGGCCTATTTTTTCCATGATGATCCTGCACATACCCACATGATCATTAAATTAAACACAAACACAATGCAAACATAATGGAAAAATGATGCAAATACATGAGATGTAATAATCAGAAAACAAAAACACTACAAAAGGGATTCGAGTCAATAAGGTAAAGAGACCACATTCTTAAATTTATCTCAAATAACAAAGGTCATCCATCGAATGTGTTGTCTAAAAAAAATAACACCTTCATGAGGATGTGACATCACTCATGAGCCACATGGATCTAACAAGCTACGTTATGCCAAATCTATGGACTATTTTGCCAAATTTTAATGTTGAAAGGGATGAACAAAAGCTACCTAAGAAGGTGCTTTAAATTTTAATATCTGTAGACACATAAACATGACCTAGGCCTGCAAGCTCTATTGTCACCATATTTCTTCTTGACATAATTGAAATATTTAATTATGTCCTTGGTCCACTTTCAACTATTAATTAAATAATTTTTAATTATTTAATTAATTCATGTCCTTTAATTCCTCTTGATTATTTAAATAAATAAATTTAAATACATCACTAATTAAATAATGTCTTTCCATAATTGAATAAATTCATAAATTTATTTAATTATCTTTATCCACTAATTCATCCTAATTATTTAAATAGATAAATTTTATTTATTTATTTAAATACATCATTAATTCTTAAAATTCTTCTTATAATTAAATAAATTCTTTAATTTATTTAATTATTGTCCACCTTGGCATTTTCCCCATTTTAAATAAAATTATTTATTTAAAATGGCCCCACTTTCTAATTTTCCCATTTTTTAGTAAATAATTCAAATTAATTATTTACTATCACATGACCCCACCTTTTGAATTAAATTAATTTTTAATTTAAAGTAGTCTTTTTCCACCATAAATCAAGTAATTTTTAATATTATTTGATTTTCCAGCTCTCTCTTTTTTTGTGCCATTCTTATCTCCCTATCACATGCATTGTCAACCCTTGATTTGATTTTCTCAAATTGAATTTTTTCCACTCATTTCAGATTTGACCTAATGTTTCCCTAACCATAATTGTGGGTTGTCATATTGAATCTTATCCATTGATTCTAGGGAATTTGTCAATCTTCAATCTTGGACATTTGTCAAAAATTGTATTTTCTATAAAATGACAATTTTGGTTTCATTTGTACATCTCATGCAATCTTGTTTTAGTCATCTCTTATATCTCTTGCAATCTTGTCATTTTAGCTCCTATGTTAGGGATACTTCATCTCTCATTTGGCATTTTGGCATATTTTAGTCATAGATCATAGCTGCTTATTAGTTGCATAGTTGCATAGTATTGCATTTTGTCATCAAATCCTGCAACATTTGCTTTGGTCTTGGCATTGTCACATATTGCTCATAGAAAATTTGAGGGAAAACTTCATATTGCAGCAAATAGAGAAGGTATAATGTAGGTCAATCATGGAGGTTGAAGACTCAATGTGATATCTCTCTTTGTTTTTCATGTTTTCCTTCTTTGTGCTTCATTATTACTTTGGGTTTTAATTTATTTAGCTTCTAATCTACTAACCTAGAATTTTCCCATAGTTACATTGGTGAACCCAACACCAAAATCGTGACTTTTTGTTTTTTTTCGTATGACTTTTTTTTTGTGTTTTTCAAGTATAGGTATGATAACCCTCATTTGCAATTTCCAAAACTACAATCACTATGTCAGGACACATTCAGCTAATAGAATGATACATATGCATACTTGAACCGCATTCGCTATCTACAAAGATGCATTCGCCTAGAATTCCACACATTTGACATCCAGTGCGACACATTTGCATACCATGATGCATCTATTATGCATATTGACACATTCCACTATCAGATTCTAGCACATAGACCCATGCTACATTTTTTGTGCAAAGTGATGCATTCACTCTACTACAACACATTCATCTGGTAAATTTTTGCTTTTGATTTTTTCCAGAACTTTTCCTAATTTCTCATTTCAATCTAGTATTCTAGAGATTTTTATAGTTACTAATCTATTGTGGTACCATGTGGCTTTTAATTTTCATGGGTCCAAGGCATTTTTTTGAGACTACTAACAAGTGGTTTTGTAGGTTCAAATGTCCAAGGAATTTTGATTTTGAAAGTTTTAGATTAGAAAACACTTCCATTGGTGCTCTAAAAAGAATATTTTCTTTTCTCACTTAGATTTAATTAGGGGGTTCAAAGAACTTTGCTTGATTGTGCTTGAAGGTGGTAGGTGATTATGCTCTCACCTTGTGCAAACTAGGTGATCAAAAAGCCAAACCCATCTATTTTATGTTTTGAACCCTAGAGGGGCTTGCCTCAAAAGAGGGAATGACTCCAACCAGTTTTTTTCTCATGCTGATATACAAAAGGATGAGTCTAAATTGTCAAGTCCTCATGGTATGTAGGCCTTAGCCATGTAGTTCCTTTCAAAAATGGGTACCTACCTTTTCATTTAAAGGTATAAGAGGCCCTAGTAGATTGGTTAAAACCTTAAGTGGCTTGCTATATGCTTATGAGATGTCGTGTTCCCAAGTATTCACTAGAACCCTTTTGTGTAGTGGCCAAAATCCCTTCTATTTGCTAGCATAGCAATGGTCATTGTGAAGGCATCCACATTCTTGTAGTTCATAGTAGAGGTGATCAATCTGCCATGGGAGATTTATGGGGGTTGGAAGATTAGTTGACCTGAGAAGTGAGTGCACTATAAGGGGGAGCCCGTGTGGCCAAGCTTCTGGATTCATTAACTAAGAATAAGTGTGGTTGGGAAAACCCACATGGAATCTAGCAAATATTGTCCTTTCCTAACCTAGGGTTGTATTTTTCTTCTTTGTGCATGATCAAAACAAAATATTGTGTTTTCTAATTGTCTTTTGAGACATTCAAACAAAAAAACAAGCATCATTTCAAAGATCTAGAAGCAAATATTCAACTTGAAACAATTTCTAAATCTTGCCAAAAATTGTAAATGAACTTGACTTATTCTATTCCAATGCATCTGCTTAAACACATTCACTTTTCTAGCTACATTTTCCATATTATATGACACATTCGCTTTGATAGGCCACATTTGACTATCTTGAACCACATTCACTTAACAAAACATTGCAATTACTTTTCAGAGTCATATTTGCTATCTGTAAAACTACATTCGCTGAAACTGTGATGCATCTACTAAACTGCAATGCATTTGCAACCTGGAATGACACATTTTCTTGGAAAAATCTAAAACACTATTGCAGTCTAAAACCTAAGACCAAACTTGTCCAATCTGTCATTAAACATCTTTTTCCAACAGCCTTTGTCAAAAACTAGAAACAAAATTGCTCAAATCTTCCATCATTTGCATCTTTAGCTTGCATTTACCCTAGGTTTAACTTTGCAAATTTTAGTTGAATCCTTTAGAATCCATCATCTTCATTTTAGTCATAAACCAATCCTTAAGTCCCCATTTCATTTGTAGGTTTTGGCTTATGAAACCTTACCACACTCAAAATACTTTCCAACTCAAAAGACTTTCCTAAGTCCCCATTTTTGGTTTCATTTTTGTCAAATTTTCCAACTCAAAAGACTAGTTAGGTATCTTGTCATCTTGTCCTTTAGTCACATTAGTAAGTCCTTTGATGACCCAAATTGAGACATAGATCAAACTTAGGGTGGTTGAGTAACCTTCTTCCAAATCATTTAGACATTTTCATTTACTTACCTTAGCGCATTTAAAACATCTTAGTCCTCATTTTGCATACCTTATTTCTAAATAACCATATCCAAGCTAATATAGGCTGGGAATCCTCCATATCCAAGCTAATATTGCTACATGTATAACCAGTCGAACAAATTCCCTTACTAGAAACCTCTTGTTTGTAGTTTCCAAAATCCTTTTCTATTTGTTGGTGTAGCAACGGTCACTACTAAGGAATCCACATTCTCACAATTCTTAGTAGAGGTGAAGAGTTTGCCATGGGAGATTCATGAGGGTTCAAAGATTGGTTGACCTGAGAAGTGAGTGTCATGGAGGGGAGCCAGTGTGGCCAAAATTCTAAGTCACCCGCTAAGAATAAGTGTGCTTGGGGAAACCCACATGGAATCCAGTGAATATAGTCCTTGCCAACCTTAGGATGTGTGCTTGTATTGTTAAAATCAAACATTTTTTTTGCTATGTCTTGCATGTGTGTTAAAAAATAGACCTGAAACAAACATCACACCTAGTAATTTGCAACACCTTAAACCTTGCAAAACTCCAAAATGTCAAACAACAAAAACATACAAAATGAATCTATCACTTAGATTTCTTGGGGCTATTAATCCTTTAGTTCTAATCCTTCAATCCTTGCATTCCGCCTAGTCCTTTTATATCCACTATTGCTCAAACTAACCTTTAGCTTGCACTTAGACTACTCTTCCTAGGACTTGAAATCAAACCATTGCCTATCTGTAACCTGCATAACTTGAGGTTCATCATCCTTAACTTAGGGAATATAACATTATCCTTGAGCAGGGAAATCCTTTTGGAGTCCATCATCCCCTACATACCCTCTTTTGATCATTGGTCCTTGTGTCTATCAATCATAAAAAAGTAAAGCCTTTACATCATAACCAACTATGGACCTATGCGAACCCCAATCCTAGTACCTGAAAAACAATGATAACAAACACATTAGATGAGAGAATGCAAGTTAGAACAAGGATTCCCCATGAAATCCATTCACCAAGTTCAAATTAGAAAAAAAGAAAACGAAAAACACAATGAGAAAGCAACAAAATAGATTAAATCCTAATTAGTTTAGCAAACTCATGATCACATGGGGGAATTGGTGCTAATTTGATGTGAAAATTGTCCCTTTCCCAATTCCTATGATGTAATCTTGATGTGTTGATGATAATTGATCCACTTTGATGATGTTGAAGAGTGCTCCAACCTAAAATCCTGCATAACCTAGCTAAGATTCAATGATGATGGATGATAAAATGAGGAGATAAGCTCTTTATTTATAGATGAGAGTGAAGGATAAATGACAAAAATAGAGCAATGCGGGACTAACATTCATCTAATGGAAAGATGCCACTTGTCAATACATGAGTGGATGGAGGATGTGCAAGTTTTGATGATTATGCCAATAAATGCATATTTTTGAATTTCAAAATTGTTGAAATGACATGCAAGAGGGGAGGAAAAATGCAATAAATGCCACTTGGATCAAGGAAAAAGAAATGTAAGAGAGAGTGAATGCCTTGTTGGATGTACACGTCAACTTGAATTTTTTAAATTCAAACTTGGATAATATTCCAAAAGATGCCTTGTTGAGGAAAATACAGATTTAATAAATGAATTAAATCTACTTTCATGTGCAAGTGGGAAAAGCTAGAGGATGGGACATGAATTAGAATTAAATTAATCAAGGGTCAATTAATTTAATAGGATATTATATGATGTAACTTATTTGACTTAGATTTTAGGATTTATTTAAATTAAATAATGAGAAGAATGTGACAAAATATTAATTAAATAAATATTTTAATTTATTTAATTAACAAAGATGATGTTAGATAAGGTTTTAATTTATTTAATTTAATAGATAGAGTTCAGAGATTTAATTAAAATTGATTATTTAATTAAATAGGGATAATTAGATCAGATGATTAATTTAATTATTGAGAAAAGGTGACTTAATTAGATAACTGGTTTATTTAATTAAGAGAGGAATATTGGTGAATTTAATCAGATAAGGGAATTTGATTAAATGGTTAGACCAAGGGATGATTTAGGATGAAATGATGTTAGTGGGTCGGGATCAGTTGCACAATGTCAATCGGTACATTTTACATGTCTACATTTTGCCCCTCTTTGAAGCAATGCACTTGTTGCGTTGGTTCAAAGAATAAACAATCTCAATCAAAGCCAAAAAAATTTATTATTTTAAAATCTTGCCCCACTACTACTCAGCAAGAGAAAATATGCCATTATATTGCTCCCTCGAGAGATTGGATGAAAATTTCCAATTTTTGGGTGATCTCATGAAAAAAGAGAACAAGGTGCTCGACAGGTTGAAAAGGCTCCAAGAGGCCAAAAATGTGTCTAAACGCAATAAAATGATGTAAAACAAGCCTCAACTGGACAAAAACAAGTTCAAGGGTCTAAAATCCTCACAAGATAGCCATTTAGGGTGAAAATACCCTAATTTTCAAGCTTAAAAAGGGGCCCGAGGGGTCACTTTCAAGTCATTTTCACACACAACCATCTAGCAACCTTGAGATTTGAGATCTGACCTCCTAACGATATGACACAACAATAACTTCCAATGCACATTTCTGACCGAGTTCGGATGTACCAGCGACCATCCAACATTGGGGCACTAGTAAGTGATCCTTACTCAAGCTCTGTTTCTTGTTTTTCATGCATATTTATTGCTTTAAGAGTTAGTCCTTCTACAGTGGTGCAATATAGCGCTGCTCAGAAATCAAATTGCACCACTCGATGTGAAATTGCACTGCGGCAGTGAAGTTTGGAGTTTGAAAACTCTAACGCTAAGCTCATGGCTGGCGGGGGGATTTGAAAAGTGCAATGCAGCAGTCCTATATTCTTTCAAAGTGTGCCACTGGGGTGGAAAGTGCACCATGGCGGTGCTATTTCACCATTTTTTTCCCTAGCGTCAGAGTTTGATAAAAATTAAACTACGATGCCTTCATGGATTCTGACACTAGAGTGGCTTCTTAGATGCTCAGCAAAAGAATTTTTCAAAAATTTTAACATGGTGACCTTCCTTGATGTAGGATGCGGAGAGGGAGCTCTACTCCTGAGAGCATAGATCACGAGACTTGTTTGGTTACTTATGAGACCTGAGCAATACAGACTAGGACTAACTTTGAGATATGGGACTATGGTTTATCACCTACGCAGTGCCCATTCGCACCACCTAGGGATGATGTCAGTGCTTGCCGAGAGATGGCACGATGAGACGTCTTCTTTCCACCTTCCCATTGGCAAGGCCACAATCACCTTGGAGGATGTTTGGTGTATCCTACGATTTCTGATTCATGGTCAGCATGTCATTTTTGATATGGATGAGAGGTGTAATGCCTGCCACAGGGTCCTCACCATAGAGGAAATCATTATTTGTGAGGGGAAGATCGAGCTAGAGTGACACAGGGCCCTAGCACCTCCCTTCCACTTAGTAGTTGCAAAAATTATCTTGGGTCTTGTTGCCCTAGATTGATGAGGTTGATATTTCAATCTTGGTTGGGGGCTTTGCTGGGAGTGTATGGTTCATGATAGGCCAGCCCGTTTTGATTGGGGACATATTATTCTTACCTCTTTGTATAGAGATCTCCATGAGTATGTCTACATGGATGGCAGAGCGCTTGGAGTAGGCGTGACACTCCTCCATGTATGGTCGTGAGTCATTCCAATTCTGATGATGCCAAATGATCCCCTCATATGGTGCTACAAAGGCGGTGTGTCCTTCACACACACAAGTGAGCATGTGATTCCCTATTGGAGGAGAGTCCTAGACGAGATGCAGGTGTTCACATGGCAACCATACCTTGGTCGGCCCAAATGGGCTAGCAATACAGATCAACTATTTTTTGCTCACTAGGACCGCTTCATGTGGGGGCGGGAGCATACTATGATTGAGAGATATATGCCCGGTCATGTGTAGCGTTAGTTTGGTGAGCCCTAAGATTGGAAAAATGATGATTATGTGGTCGTCTTAACCTGCACCACATCATAGGTTTCATAGGGGCGGTATATTCTTACCTCAAAGGTTGTGGACAATTTTAGGCAGTTAGTAGCTTAGCCATGGGCTTATGATTAGGGGCTTGCAGATCCAGGCATGACATAGGCATACAGGGATTGGTTTTGGCCTCCCCTACAATTGACTATTCTAGGAGTAGTCCCCAATCAGCAGAGGGTGAGAGGCAAAGGGGAAGGATGAGGACAGAGAGGCGATATATGACAGGACTAGCCAGTGAGGCCCCCAGTGTAGCCAGATCAGCCAAATGTATAGATGCAAGATTAGTAGCAGGTGTAAAATGGGGTTAGAGAATCAAATAGAATAGATAAAGTGAAAACCAACACTTCTACACTATTAACCTCATCCAAAGAAGAGAATACAAACAAATGGAGACAGCCAGGTTCAAAAGTAAGATGGGGTTAGAAAATCAAATAGAATAGACAAAGTGATAGCCAACACTTCTAAACTATTAACCTCATCCAAACAAGAGAATACAAACAAATGGAGATTTCAAAATGAAAGAAAATAAAATAAAACACTCCCCATATTGTAGTTGATTCCTTCTCGTGGTCTCCTTTTTATGCAACTTTTCTCTCAGATTTGTTGAAATACTTGTGCAAAACCTGCAAATGGTAGCAAGAATGTTGGAGATAGTTAGCTGTTAAAAAAGAAAATGGAGGAGGAAGGTTGTTTTTATAGACAACCATTTGAATGGACGGTTGAGATTAATCCTCTAGAATGCTTCCAAGATCAATGGTCCATAATTGATGCACCAAGAATATGCTATTCTTGGAAAAGCGATGACGTTGATGGCTATGACGCCTGACAACTATGACAGACATGCAGACTATGACATGAAATAATTACAGGGTATCTTTGACCAAGTGGAGGTGGATAAATAATTTATTTTAAATTATTTATTCAAAATGGAGGAAAATGACAAGTGGAAAATAAATAATTCATTCAAATTATTTATTTGAAAATGGAGGAAATCGACAAGTGGAAAATAAATAATTTAGTCAAATTATTTATTTGGAGAAAAATGAAAAGAGGAGAATTTAATTTAATTTATTAATTTAATTAAATGGAGAGATGAAAATTAGACCTTCAATAATTAATTTAGATTAACTATTTAATTAGGGGAGATGGCATGGGATAGTTAAATAATTTTAATAATTGTTTAACTATGGAAGAATTAAAGGACCATGAATAGATAAATAATTAATGGTAATTATTTAACTATAGATGAAAGATGGAAAAATAATTAAATAAATAATAACTTATTTAACTATTGAAGAAGAGGAAGAAATTAGTGACACAATTAGTTTATTTAATTGATCAGGATAGAATAAATAGACATGAATTAATTAAATAATTAAAATTATTTAATTAATAGATGAAAATGGGCAGATAACATAATTAAGTATCTTAATTATGCTAGGACAAAAGTGGCGAGAAATGGAGCTTGTAGGCCTAGGTCAAATTTTAGTGTCTACATTTTGCCTCTCTTTGACATAATGCAGTTCATCGCATTGTGTCAAAGAAATTTAATTATGAAATATGCCCCAGTGAAAGAAGAATGACGAGGAGGGTTGTGTATGCCCCCTCGAGAGGATAAGTGAGTTCAAAGAACACAAGTGTGCTCTTGAAATGGATGATAAGACTAGAGGATGAAGGATAGAAGAAATGTTAGCTTGGAAGGGGATGGATATTAGCGTGGAAGAGAAAGGAGGATGAAGATGGAAAGCTAGACTAGAAATGATAAGGGAACCAAATTTCATGCTTACATTTTTATATTTATCATCATTGGGCAGATTATCGTGATGGCCAACAAACACCATGATATGACATAAATCAAGGTGTGCAAGGTCATACCATCACTTGACTTAAACAGTCACAAACAAGGATGATCATGACTCATTCAAAAAGGAACATTTTCCCTAGTCTTTTTGTCATAACCAACCACAAGCAAAAAAAGACAAGGAAAAATCATGAAACGTTGTTGCTTCTCTAAATCTTGTTTCTAGGACATCCTCAAGAAACTAGCAACATGATTGCCAAAAACCATCATCATGATACGCCACTGCTTTTCTAAATCCTGAAATTAGGACATCGTTGAGAAACTAGTAACATGCATGTCAAGAGACAAGACAAATGTCATAATACGTCGTTGCTTCTCTAAATCATGTTGTCGGGATCTCGCTGAAAAACTAGTAACATGATGAAAAATCAGTAGACAAGTGCCAAGTGTTTTCCAAGTGTTTTAATGTCGAGATGTCAGGTTTGATGTCGAGATGCTAGGGTGTAAAGGTTTTGACGACACCAAGATGACGAGTGCCGAAGATTGCTAAATTCAGGAAGGACACATCTTGAATAATGTTAATCTCAAGAGGAGAAACCCCCAAAAGTCAAGAGGATCCCTCAAAATACCAAGTGACAGTGACGATGCCTAGGAAATACACGTCCTAAGACATAAATGATAGGTGTTGTTCTTCAGAAAGACACATCTGAAAGAACATTGATGTCAAGAGTAGCGATCCTTGAATGTCAAGAGGATTGCTCAAAATGTTAGATGACGATGACGATGCCTAGGAAGGACACATCTTAGGGCATGATTAAATTATGGGATACCCTTCAGAAGGACACATCTGAAGAGTAAGCAAGATTTGACTGGCTTGAATAAGTTTGACTGAGATTGACTGATTTTGATATGCCAAGATGATTGTCATGTTCCATTGACGGATTGTCGAAGTTCACTTGGGTAGATTTTTCATTCAAATTTAAAGACTATTTCATGTGTGTGCAAAAATTGTGGAATGAACCCTAATGGATTGACCTAGTGCGGTCTCGGGGGCCCATCAACAGATGGCCTTGCCTACGTCATGCACTCAGAGACCTCATAGTTCGACACGGCCAAAGACTTTGTCTTGTTGATGAAAGATTGAGTCATGATTTATTTTGACAAACCTAAGAGGACTGACCTAATGTCTTGGGGGCTTGAAGATGAGCCTTTCCTATGTAGTAAATGCACAGAGACAATGTAGTTCGACAATGACAAAAACTAATCAAGACTTGAATTGATGTGACTGTGTTGACTGACATGACTACATGTTTTGGAAGTTTTGTGTTTTTTTAGGATGTTTTTCAATTTTTAGGTCTTTTTTAAGGACATTTTTTATTTTTAGGTCTTTTTTTAGGACATTTTCTAATTTTTAGGTCTTTTTCAAGAATTTTTTTTATTATTATTTTTTCTTTTTTTAGGACATTTTATGATGTTTAGGTATTTTTTAAGGACTTTTTAATGATTTTTTGGTCTTTTTTCATAACATTTTATGATGTTTTTTTTTTCTTTTTGAATGGTTTAAGAGGATCACTACAAATGCATGTGACTGATGCCTACACATGAGAATCCAAGGACAAACATGATTGTACCCCTAGTCAAGTTGAATACCAATTGACAGGTGATGACAACGTTAATTGACGTGGGAAGGGCACATCCCAAAACAACATGAGGATGACAATAATGTGACGAAAGTATCAAGGTCTGTAGTTGGGCCAGGAACAAATTCAAGTAATCTTTTGGATAATGTGCTTGTATGGATGAAACTCATTGCATTTGGAATGAATTGGTTAGGATTAGAAGGGATGATGAAGTATCCTTAGACCGTTTGACAAGGGAAAGCCAAGATAGGTGACAAACATGAAAGGATGAGAGGTGGCCTTGGTAAAGAACGAAAGACATGAGACTAAGGGAATTGGCATATGATTTTCTAGGACTATGTCATATAGGAATAATGATGGAAATGAAAAAATAGTTTGTGACAAAAGGATTGATATGTCAAGAGTTTTCCCCAAAGCATGATTTATGTGTGCCAATTTTATGTCAAGACCAAGGTAGGTGGGTAAATGGACATAAATGATATGGATGCCAAAGTTAAGAGGAAGGCATAGGAGATGAGACAACTTGCCCCCAAGTGTAAAAGTCCACATAGATTATTTATTTTACACATGACGCCTGTTTTCCAGGTTTTCATCATGGTACTTATCCAAAGTACCTGTTTGCCAGGTTTTCACTATTGGATGAAATTTTTCTCTTTACTATTTTCTTGACTCTTTTTTTTGGTGTCACCAAGATGCATGTTTGCCAAGTTTTCATTAGGGTGACGATGTTTTACATTTTTCAATTATATTTTTTTTTTGTATTTTTGGATAGCTTGGATGCTTTAGATGACCACTGACTATTCTAAATCCACTAATGGCCCTGATGTAGAGACTGGTGCCATGATATGTCAATAATGTCCTTTCTAAAGTATTTGGCTTGTCAGAATAATAGCACTTGCATACAATTGATTGATGTCATCATGGTCCTTTCTTATACTAGAATTGGCCTTATCAAAATACGCACATCGCGATAAAGTGCCATGAGAATCCTTGTGATAAAGAGTTGTTGTCATGATGCGATGGATTTGTGACATGGGATTTTTGGACTTTATCCGAGATGTAGGATTATGATGGATGATGGTAGACATGGAAAATTTGTTTGGACGTTTGGATGAATCACTTTTTATTTTCCAAACTTGGTATGTTGAATGAAAGATTTTGGAGGGATGGAATTTGGAACCAACACCTTTAGATTCCTTTCTTGATGACCATTTTGAAGGAGGTGGACATGTGTGGGTATGTGCGGGATCATGATGGGCCAAAAAGTGGCAATATTATGGGTATTTGTAGGGTATGTGGCTAACAACTTTTTTTTTACCCAAAATTGATGAAATGAAAAGGGTTTTTAGAGGAGATTCTTAGCTTTCCACCAATATAAATTATGCTTTAATTTGAATTTAATAAATAATTATTATTCATTTTCTATTAGAATTATGACTAAAGTCCTGATCAATAGGCTGATTGAAAAAAATCTATAACTTTCAACGGTATCACATTTTTTGAATCCGAAATATGTGTCACATTATATGCTTCACATACTATAGGATTAAAAAAATAAAAATAAATTTTATGAAGTTTTGACCATGTTAAGGTGGTCAAACATACGAGTTTTTTATATTTTTTAAAAGTTGTAATGAAATTCATATTATTTACTTGGAAAAAATTACAAAAAATATGCATCACATTTTGGACATGAGTCCTCTACTTATATATAAAATCTTATAAAAAATATTATCATTGTATTATGGTAAGGGTGGTTCAAGCAGACACCTATTCTTATTTTTCCCTGAAATTTAAGTACTTCTGCATTGAAATTTCAAATTTTCACCAAATAGAATTTTATTTTTTAAATAAACCTAGTAGTTTAGAAACTAAATTCAATTTTCTACAGATTCTATTCTTACATATTTTCAAACAATATAGATAACTTATTCAAATTTTTACGTCAAGTTGCCTAACACTAATTTTTCTGAATTTTTGCCATAGAACTGTTTTTCCATGATGATCTTGCACATACCCATGTTATATATGGAGTCCTCTTTATGTGTGGCTCTGCATTTTGATTCTTTTCTTTTGACATATTTTCTTTGCTTGATCCACTTTTCTTTAGGATCCATTTTAATGTCATTTGTCCACTTGTCTTTTTGTTTGATTCGATGGCCTTTGACATTTGATTTTTCACAGTAAGACTTTTTTTTGTTGGTTCAAAGGGAAGGTTTAAGATGTTGAGAATGATGGTTTATGGTGTGGGTGGACAGGGTGTTGGCAACAATCTTATGACAAGGATTTCTCATGGACTCTATTTTGACATTTGTATCTAACAAGGTTGCCCCCAGTATCGAGGAGGTTCCATTCACATCATTTGATTTGCTAACTAAAGAATAGCCAAGACCTTGATGTCCATAATTTTCTTGAAGCTGTATTGGTTCTTGAATGCCTTGATCGTGTATGCCTAGTCCTTTGCCTTGATAATGCATGCTATGATAGATTCTATTTGCAATGGGGTATTTATTGTTTTGAAAGAAAGATGCTAACCCATCATGATGTATGCAGACACTGTCACTTGGAATATTTTTGTCTGTAAGAAAACCTGCTTTGCCAAAGATAGATAACCCTAGTTGATAAAGTGTCTTAGCTTCATTGTCATGTTGGCCATATTTCTGACTGATATCTTTGGTTTGATCTTGTGACATGTCAAGTTCAAATGATTCTATTGGTGCTTCCATGTCGATGTCGAAACCATCATTATGGTTAGTTTCATAGAGTCCAGTGAATTCGGCTATAGCTTGATCATTTGCAAATATGTCCATAGCAGAAGACTCTTGTTCTAGAGGAATATCATCTATGTGTCTCATGGAGGCAAGTGTCTCATTTTGGAAAGTGTCAATAGTCAAGGCCTGTATAGGGTCGACAAGTGTTTGATCATGAATGGCATAAAATTCAAGGAGTGGGTCATTTAGGACTTTTTGGTCAATGGCAAGGTCTTGGTCAAAGATGGAGTTGTCATGGATGATATAATTGGAATTGAAATCTTTGTCAAGGGTAGGTGTATTTTGGATGTCATGGTTGTTTTGAAGGTCTTCTTGAATGGATTTTAAGATAGGGTTATGGAATGGACTACCTTGATCTTGACATGAAGGTGACGTTATGATGTCATGCTTTGGACTTTCATTTTGACATGTATCCTCAAGTGTAGACAATGGGTTTTGACTTTGGGCAATGATAGAATTTTTATGACTAAAAGTGGCTTGTGAGGGATTGACTTGGAAAGGATAAATGGATGAAGGATTAGGATAGGACATGGAGACTTGGACTAGATTAATAAGGTATGATGTGGAGACTTGGCATGAGTTGGTAGATGGTTGATAAGGCATGTAGACTTGGACGGGATTGGTAGGTGAAGGACTAGAATATGACATGGAGACTCGTAATGGACTAGTGGACAGTTGGTTTCCCTTGTCAAGGTTAGGATGAGGGTAATAACTGGATATGTGTTGGAGATTAATGATAGGATTTTTGTTAAGTGATGCTTGATAGTGAGGGTTGATGAATGGAGGACTTGGGCTAATGGGTTGTTGGTAGGAAGGGTACATAGATGATGTGGGTCTCAAACTATTAAAGTCAAAGCCATGTGATAGTTTAACCCCTTGGTCCAAGAGCATGGCTAGATACCTTTGAGGGTCATGTAGGACTAATTTTTCGACAAAGGAAGCTACATCAGGATTTTGTGTTGTAGCTTCCAAGTCTTTAGCATAGAGTTTTACATTTTGGTCTCTTTGTATGAATGGTTCAAAAATGTTTTGTGATAAAGATGGCATGGTCATGGAAGATTGTGTTTTCATGTTGTGAAATGGGTCAGAAAAAGTCCAGTGTTGGTTTGTGTCATAAGTGTTATTGTCAATGTTGGGATTGGTGTTGGTGTTGGTGTTGTCAAAATCTTGTCCAAAGTATGTCATTTGACTTTTCTTTCTTTGAAGTCTTGTTTCAATCATCAAGGAAATTGCTCAAATGAAGATGATGACACTAGTCTATGTTTTTTGTCTTTTTGTGTGATAAAGGATGACAATGCAAAGAGATGATAATGCAAGTATGCCAAAAGCCAAGGTGACTAG